>JBBBDQ010000813.1:40000-125000 GCA_037127315.1 Ascarosepion bandense
ATATATATAATTAAGTGACGAATTTCGTCTCTTATGACTTCAGCGGATTAGGAATAAAATTAAATATGATTTTTGCCTATTGCATCAACTAGCTCTCCTTCAGGAATACGGGTAGCGCATTTAAATTTGAAGCTGA
The DNA here is from genome assembly GCA_037127315.1 of Ascarosepion bandense. Classification (NCBI taxonomy): domain Eukaryota; kingdom Metazoa; phylum Mollusca; class Cephalopoda; order Sepiida; family Sepiidae; genus Ascarosepion; species Ascarosepion bandense. The sequence goes on from JBBBDQ010000813.1 coordinate 40,137, forward strand.
GGGCTTTCTGCTCAGTATTGGATAACTTTATATCCGAGAGATTCTCTGTTAGATCAAGTCTTCCAATATATATCCAGCTTCTACTACTTTATTACTTTAAACGTTATTTTAGTGGGTCACGTTTTTGAGTTATTAACCCTGCTTTTTATTTTCTTAGATGAACAGATTAATAACAACCGGCTTAGTCTATAAGTCTGCATTTTTTAAAATCTAAGCTGAATGTTACTAACTTAAGTAAAAAACAAACATAGCAACTCAAAAGTGCATATCCACTAAAAGCAACCCTTATAGGAATAAGTAATGTTTAATTTAAAAAAAAATACATTCAAGATTTAAAATTATATAAATGTAAGCAAACGCTAGTAGCCAAGTGTGTTTAATTCATTGCTAAAACATGATGCGTATATATATATATATATATATATATATATATATATATATATATATATATATACACACACATACACACAAACACAAACAAATATATATATATATATATATATATATATATATATATATATATATAGGTGGTGATGTAATGGATATCGGAGGTATGAGTTCCAATTCTAGTTGGGTTAATTATGTTCATTTATGCTCATATCTCTTAGGAAAGTGATAAATCCACCTCTTCTTCCCACAGTTATGGGTTAATCAGTAAAACTTCCTTCACTAAATCATTATTTTCGAAAACAATTTTTACAGTCTAAAAAAAGAAAAACTGCGTCTTAACATGACCAGCAAAATGATGTAAACCGTAGAAAATGAAATAATATATATATATATATATATATATATGCGCAAACAAATGGGTAAACACACTGAGGGAGATACCTAGATAATATTCTCACGTAGATGTTTACTTGCACGCAAAAGCATGTATATTGAAATAAATCTTATATCCAAAGCACTATCACATATTTACATAAAGTCAAGTAAATATATAATGTTTAATTGTTATACAATTCAGCGCCAAGATTCTTATTTTTCAGTGGTTATTACTGATAAAATGTAATTTGGCAAGTAATTTTTTTTTATCGTAAAGTACAAGATATCAGGATGTAGATAGAGCGTTGACAGGTACTCTATTAAAGAGATATTCTCTGGGTACTATATATATATATATTCGTCTGAAAATACTCGCTTATACTGAGGTAATGGCAGAATCGTAGCAGTTCTATTTATTTAAACGTTAGTCTTTATCTGTTATACAAAACATGAAATGCTTGTTATAGTAGTTTTTCAACCATTTGTTGTGAATAGCAACAACTATGACAGACGTGACAGTAGTTGCGTGGAAGCGACAGTGAATTAATGATATGTATTCAGATATATTTTACTATTTTTAATTAATTGGCTGATGTAATGTATTTTAAAACACATATTAAAATGAATATGTGGCTTAAGACTTTGTTGTGGAAAAAAAGTATGAAAGAAATGCATATTTCCGCTTACGCTATCTTTCTTTTGTTCGAAGTTTTTTTTTATTTTGTTTGTTAGACCAAAGTATTTTTTTCTTTCTGCGCACCTTGCAGGTTGTTATTAGTCTCACAAACAGATAGAAAAATTGGAGATACACTTTCGCTAATACTTTTCATTATACACACACATACACACAAAGAAAGAAAGAAAGAAAGAAAGAAAGAAAGAAAAAAGAAAGAGAGGCAATGGGGAGAGGAAGAGAAATATGCATAGATACAAGGGAGGAGATAATAACAGAGATAAAGGTGAGTAGAAAAATGATTGGCTGTTTTGTTTTTTTGTTTTAGTTTTTTTTTTCGGTGACAAGTCATGGAAAATTGTTAAAATAGGTTAATGCTGGTGACTCGGCTTGCTACTATTTTATTTGCAACTCTGTTCGAATCATTTTATATGATTTAATAATAATAATAATAATAATAATAATAATAATAATAATGAGGAGGAGGAGGAGGAGGAAGAGGTGTTGTAGAGGGAGGTTTGGGAAAGGACGTGATGGCTGGAGTGTCAAGAGAAGCTACTGCCACTTGACCTCCGGCAGGAGCTGCAGATATAATTGGTTTCTAAAAAAACTCTATGACTACTACTACAAGTACTAATACTACTACAACTAATAATAATAATAATCAGAAGAAGAAGAAGAAGAAGAAGAAGAAGAAGAAGAAGAAGCAGAAGAAGAAGAAGAAGAAGAAGATTAGTAAAATATATTGATGATGAAAGTAGTTCTAATTTATTCAATGAATAAATGAAGCACTGACTGGAAGAAAAAATTATGCATTATTACAATTTGGCCGTATGAGTTGCCAACTAATCATAATTAAACATAATATCTACAATAATAATAATAATAATAATAATAATAATGCCATACCAAAAACGACAATCAGTAGAAATAACCGGAGAAAATAGGAAATAACTGGAGAAAATAAGGAATTTTGCACATAAAAGAGCACAGATGACCCGAAGAAAAATCATAATTCTTCAAAAAAAAAAAAGAAAAAAATTTAAAGTAATAAAATAAGTCAATAAATACGTAAATGAAATAATATAAAACTAAAAAAAAAAGATTAAAAAAATTAGGCTAAAAAAATATAAAATTAAAATATTGGCTGAAAGAACGGCGGAAAATAAATAAGAAACTATGAGAGAAGGAGGGAAATAAATAAAATAAATAAATAAAGAGGAGGAAAACTAAGGAAAAAGATAGAAAGAAAGATGAGACGAAAGAAAAGCGACTGAAAAATGAAAAAGACGAGAGATCGAAAAAAAAAAAGAAATTAAAACAAAAGAATGACGTAAAGATGAAAAGAAAGAAAGAAAGAAAGAAAGAAAGAAAGAAGTGAAAGATGAAAAAAGGTCGCGGGGAAAAAGAAGGAATTAAAGAAGATGAAAGGAAAGAAAGACGGAAAAATGAAAAGAAAGAAAGACTAAAAGATGAAAAGACTAGTGAAAGAGAGAAAGATGAAATGAATGAAATAAAGAAAAGTGAAACCAAAGAAAGATTGAAAGATGAAAAAGACGAAAGAAAGAAAAAAAATGAAACGAATGAAAGACGGAAAGATGAGAAGAAAAAATGACGAAAAGAAAGAAAAAAGAAAGACTAAAAGATGAAAAGATGATAGAAAGAAAGAAAGAAAGAAAGAAAGAAAGAAATGTAAAACGAAGGAAAAGATATGACACGAAAAAAGATGACATAACGAAAGATGAAAAGACAACGGAAAGTAGAAAGAAAGAGAAGCAGGAAAAGGAAAACCTAAAGAAGTAATATAAAAGGATAGAATAAAAAAAAGCGAAAGCAAGAAATTAAGCAAGAGAGGAAATACTGAAGAAGACATTAAAAAGTTAGCAAAGGAAATTGAAAAGGTATAAACGAAATCTAATTAAATGAAAAATGTGAACTTGGAAAATCAAGAAAGAAGAATATGTGTATATATTCTCTTAAAATGCGAGAATTATATAACTGACGCAGGTAGGGGTATGAAAATAGTTACTATTTATTTATTTATTTTGCAGTTAATACAACACATATACTGACGGGAATATTTTTGAGGCTGGGGAGGCTTTCACTCTCTACTACTCATCCCTATTGGCTATATGTTCAGCTCGGTCCTCTGATGTCATCCTTCTTTTCATAATACCAGCAATTTGAACGCATTTTAATATCTGATAGAAATAAGGCAATTGCCCAAGTGTATGGAGGCCTTAGGGGGCGAAATAACTTCCTCAAAAAAAAAAAAAGTTCGTTATGAGTATCGGAACGGATATTGAAATGAGTAAGCCACGTTTAAATTCAGGACACATTCAAAAGCTACATTCAAATTCTGCTGCTTTCATTTTAGCACTATTGCTCTTAAATGTAGTTCTTCAGCTCAGACCAGGGTCGGTCCCAGAGTGAAGCTTTTTCTAGTAGAACGTTTGTGACTTGATGGAAAGAAAATAATTCTTTATTTACTTCGTTTACTCAAGAAATAAAACCATGAGAAAAGATTGTAGCATTGGTTAAATTTTTTTCAGTTGCAAATTTCACATAATGGCCGGCTGTAGGCGGGTGAGAAAAAGTGAAGTGAGGTGCGAACAGTCTAAATAGCGTCTGACTTCCTTTCTCGCGACAAGCGGTCTTCTAGCCTAGGCTCTTAGGAACCACCGTCTCATAGAGACAAACCTTTTTTGTTCTGTCAGACTTTGTTTGAAAATGCCATTCATCAAGAACCCCCAAAATCTCCACTCAGTTGAATCGCTTTGTCAGGGTTGGCTGATCTGTTTTTTTTTTTTTCGGTCTACTTTATTCAGCAGTCTTTCTTTGTCAAGACAATACTTACCAAAACAATTTATGTAACATCCTGCAAATGTCTAGTTAAAAAATATCAGCTGACAACTGATATCGATACATCAAGACATGCATCTATCTTCTCTTCCTTCTTCCTTCCCTCGAGTTATGGTTTAAATAGTAGAATTGACAAGGCTCTTTAGCTTTGGCTGGTAACCAGATTAAGCCATCTAAGACGACAGCCTTCCTGCTATTTACCTATATTCAATTCTCACGCAAGATTTTGTTACGTTATAGCGTTAGAAAACCTTAGAATGGCTCTTCGATTTTTATGACTGAAAAAAATATTCTACCTATCATCAAAATTTTTGGAAGCTCGGTAAACTTTCTTTAGACTAGACGAAAAATTTTGACTTGCATGAGCATTTCAAAGACGGTCGAGTGTTCGTTCATATGGTAATGCAACGCTATAAATTGACAAACAGATCGGCTAGTACCATCGAGTTGTGACAAGAGTCATTGAAAATCTTGTGATTCCGATGTGATGCAGGTTTGCTTATGACACTAAAGAATTTGTTTTGCTGAGCAGTGTTTTATTTTTTTTAACCCGAAATAAGTAATAGCAATAAGTTATTTTCAATGTGCGTTGTGGTACAGTGGATATCGGCTCTGAACGAGAAACTTACACGCAAATACCCTTGGGAAAGGTATTAATCCGTCTCTTCCTTCCAGTTATGGGTTAAATAGCAGAACAGATTGGGTTCTATAGCCTTGGTCGGCAACCAGTCTACCGCAGAAAGCAATGGCAACCTACCTTTCGAGACATGATCGCCCAAGCGTGTCTCACGTACGGCACTTAACTGACTGACTGAGTAGCGACAGAATATTAAAAAGCATTTTATGTCAAGCAAAACACGTGGCGAAACATATTAAACAATTCACTGGGATTCTTTTAAATTAAATTCATAAAATATAATGCGCGTTGTGGTACAATGGATATCGGCTCGGAACGGGGAGCCGAGTTCGAATTCCACTTGAATTCCTTGCATTCACTTACCCTTGGGAAAGGTATTAATCTGTCTATTCTTTCCAGATATGAATTAAATAAAAGGACAGACTGGGTTCTGTAGCCTACCGCAGATGGCAACCGACTGTGTAATAACATCTGCCCAGCCAGTCATTTATCGAAAGAGACATGATTGCCCAAGCGTGTATCACGAATAGCCCTTAACTGACTGATACTGCACGAAATGCGCAACAGAATGCATTTTAAGTTGTTCATTTATCAACGTCGTGGTACCCTCAATGAGAATTATGTGGTACTCTCAGTGAGCAAAGACTGGGTGGTCTATGGTTGAAATGATTTTCACAGGTTGAGACTTCAACATGTGAGAGGTGGTATGGTGTTTTATGGTTGGATTATAGGCAGTGACTTAGAGAGCTCGTATTGAATTCCATACGGTGTGAAGATCTCAGCTGAAATATGTACTAGTTTTTTTGAGGCATGGTTTCTGAGAGATTCCAAGCATTTGAAAAGCTCACAAGAAAAATTATTGTGTATCTTACGTTAAGACATAAAGAAATAAAGGAAATAATTCAAATCACCTAGTGTGACAGGAGGGATATATATATATATATATATATATATATATATATATATATATATATATACAACGGTCTTCATTGTAAAAGAGAATATATATTTTTCAGTACTTGACGACTTAATTATGATGAAACATATATATATATATATATATATATATATATATATATATACAGTGGTCTTCATTGTAAAAGAGAATATATATATATATATATATATATATATATTCTTCACTACTTGACGACTTAATTATGGTGAAACATGAAATAGTCAGGCACTGTTAAAGTGCGAACACACGGCAAGAGTATTCGTAACTGGTAGTAAAGAGAATGAACTGAGTAGACGCAGAATCACTATTGTCTCTCTAATGAACTGAGCTGCAGATGCCTTGCTATTCTTTATATATATATATATATATATACAGCAGTATTTTTATAATAGAGAGGATAAGTTCTGCCTAGTTCGGTACCTTTTGCTTTGCTAAGAGCAAAATTATCAAAATTAAAATCTAAATTGCTTGTACTTTTAACATATTATATTTATAAGAATTTATATTCAGTCTGAATTTCTGGGATTTGGAACTATCGTTTATTTCTATTCAGACAATTTTTCTCATCTTTGTGTTTGTTATCACAGTGTTTCGACCTTTGTGTCTGTGCCTTCTTCATGTGTATATCGATCGGAGTAACCTCGGGGGAATTCCAAACTGAACCCTTTTATTTAATCTACGGACGTTGTCTATCTTCGTTGCACTGCTCACGTCTAGGAACATAGTCGAGTTCTTTTTTTTTATTTAGTATAGTTTAGTTATTGATCGCCCGTTTTCACTGAGGACAGGGATTGAACTAACAACCAACAAATTCAGAAACAAACGTTTTATCTACTATGACTTAGTAGATAAAATCGTTGGTTAGAAAATTTGCTGACAGTGGATGCGAATTCAATCCCTGGGTTGTGTAGTTTGTACTTGCACTCAATAGGAGAGCACTCACTGGACTAAAATAAATAACTAGGCTATATCTCTAGACCTGAGCAGTAAAACATGAACAATCAAACGCCGAAGATTAAATAAAGTCTTCAGTTCTGAATTATCTGTAGGTTACTCAGACTGATTTATACCCGAGGAAGGCTTGTGAGTACAACAGCAGAAATTGTGTAATAACAACAACACAGATGAGGACAGTAGTTCGAATATAAATAGTGTAAATAAAAATACATTCAATTTAAATACAGGATTTATAAAATCCACCTCAAAGTGTCAATTTTTGCTGTTACTCAGAGATTGTTGCTAGACAGAAAAGAAAATTAGCCCTTGGAACATGGATCTCTACCCAATTTCATTTTGTTTGCGTGCATATTTGAGCGTCTGCATGTATATTTTAATTCAATGACGAACCTAAAAACATTTTTTACAAGAGTTCAAAAAATAAATCTTTGAAAAATCATTAAATCGATTACCGATTTTTTAGGATCAAAATATTGGTGCTATTGCGCAGGTTAAGATAGGGATTATCCGAAATGAGTGAAAAGGAAATCTGTTATTTCAATATCTTATTTGAAGTTCTATCAAATTATGTAATAGCGTAAACATTAAATGACCTATCCAACGGGGTCCTTGACAAAATCCAGCGGAGAATCTGTAATGTGATTGATTCCAACTTGGCAGCTCGGATACAGTCACTTTCTCACCGGCGCAATGTTGCTTCTCTGTGTCTCTTCTACAAAGACTTTCATGGCTTCTGCTCAGATGAACTTAGCTCGCTAGTGTCCCCTATACATGAAGTTACTTGAGCCACAAGATTAACAACTAGGTCCCACTCTTTTACTGTCAAACCAATAAATTGTAACGCAAATTCTACTCCACCAGCTTCTTCTCTCGTACTTCCCGCCTGTGAAATTCCCTTCCATTTACTTGCTTTCCCGACAGCTACAATCTTCAAGAATTAGTCATCTTCTATCTCAATAACTTGCATCCTCTCACTCTCTCTCTCTCTCTTTCATGCTCCTTTTTTCGTCCACTCCACTCTCATCAGTATTCTCATCTTCTCCTACCCTCTTGCTAACACCCCCTGTAACCTGTCACTGTTTCTCATAACATACCTCCTATGTAATCCCCTGCTTAACAGTGGCAGTAAAATGCCTTGCTTCTATCAAATTGTGTAATTGCGTGTACATTAACTGCCATAAACCTATATAAATGAATTACGCACAAGACTTTACGTTTCATAATAAGTTGCATTTGTCCTTTGACCTTTTCTATCACTTTTGAACTTTCTTAAGGACTACTAATAAACTACAAAAAAATATACTGAATGCATTGTCATCAGTAAAACAAGAAGCCAAAAAAGCCAACTACAGGCGAGGGATACGAAACTCAAGCAGGTACAGAAATTTAAATATCTGGAAGTGTTCTAACAGAAGACGGAAAGTGCGTCACTGAGATCCGAAGGTGAATTGCCATGGACTAGGATGCATTCCAGAAGCTGAGTAGAGAATTGAGTCACAGGGAAATTTCGGTAGAAACAAATAAGAGATTACTGGGTTGCTATGTGATATCTCTTCGTCAATATAGAAGTGAATTCTAGACCAGCTCATCAAGAATAGAGGAGAGATTTGAAGCAACCGAAATGTGGTTCTGTAGAAGGATGCTGTGGATACCATGAACGGAGCATATGAGCAAGAATAAGGTTTTGGAAAGGATGGAAACAAAAAATAAAACTAATACTTAACATCATGAAAACACAGCTGAAGTTCCTGGGAAATGTGATGAGGAAGGAGGACACGGAGAGTCTAATACTCTCAGGTCAGTTAGAGGGAAAGAGAAAAAAAGGAAAGCAGCGAATAACATACTAGACGGGTTTGAGTAAGTCGATGGTTGAATGTGGTTTGTGTAGGGTAACAGGAGAATGCGTAATAAGAGCCTATAAGAATAAGAATATGTGGAAAGCCATGATCGCCTACGTTCTGGAAGTACACCTCACATAGAACAAGAAGTTCTGCTCTCACAGGCAAGAGGTGGCTTTGCCTCTCACAATGGAAACATTTCTTATATACTATCAAATCCCGACATTTCCTCCGTACACCATTCCACTTGAATAGCATCATTATGAGGACCTATGCTCTATGGAACCAACTCGCAATAAGTTGTTTTTCCAATCACTACAATCTTATGTGCGTTGTGGTGCAGTGGATATCGGCTCGGAACGAGAAATCGGGAAGCCGAGTTAAAATTCCAGTTGAATTCATTGCATTCACTTACGCGCAAATACCCTTGGGAAAGGTCTCTTCCTTCCAGTTATGGGTTAAATAACAGGACAGATTGGGTTCTGTAGCCTTGGCTGGCAACCATTCTACCTCAGAAAGCAATGGCAACCTACTGCGTGATAATCTTCTGCCCAGTCAGTCATGTCTCTTTCGAGACATGATCGCCTAAGCGTGTTTCGCGTATGGCACTTAAGTGAGAATCTTATACAATTCAAGTCTAGGGTTAACCGTTGTCTTCCCCATCTATTCATACAAACTCCCTCCTAATGTAACCCAATACCTTCAGTGGCTCCCTAACTTTTAAAAAACCCGTTTTATCTTCTGGGAGTATTCTACGCTTTTTATAAACTTAATAAAAGACACGTTTTTTATATATCTGATTACTCATTGATCATTTATTTAGGTAGCCGTGATGCTGATCAAAATTGACCTCCCATTTTTAAATAAATTACAACATATCCAAATGAAATAAGCATTTCATATTTCGAAGCAGTGGCACAATCCCTTCAAGAAAAATGTCAGAACAAGCATCCTTCCATGTCCCATCATCTTTGGTACGGCATTTTGTTTGTAAGACCGGCAATACCAACGGGATATCAGGTTTTTGTTTACCGTTCATATGGATTTCCTAAAAATGATTTTTTCTGACCAGTTTCCAAAGCAAACATTTTTTGAAAAATTAATAAAATGAAAAAAAAATACTTTAAAGAAAAAAAAATACACGAATAAAATATAAAATTCAAATATAAAATAAAAATAAAATTCAACGAGAAAAGAATAATATATTGATGTGAATTCGATAGGGGGGCCACGAAAGAATAACTCGGACAAAGGATAATAGGTTTAACATATTGTATTTAACAAGGAAAATATGACTACTAGAATGGCAGTAAGCCACGCCTACCTGGCGGGCTGGTCGAGAAACTACTGCGGTGAGAGTATAACCCTTATGGTTTAAATAATGACTGGAATAGTCCATAAGTGTCAGTGGGTACGCCTCCGCAACAATAAGTGAAGACACCATATAACAAAAGGAGTAGTATGTGATCCACATCAGGAAATGTCAGATGTTTGAATCGAATTTAGTGTCCATTAGGGACGTTTATCTAAAAAAAATTGATCTGTGGTGAGTCCAGTGTGTACTTTGTTCACTCTAAGACATAACACAACAAATTATGTACTAGGTGTCATTTCAGAACATCATTAAACCCAGAATCCCTGTAGATTAACATTTAATGTAACCTCATTGCTAACAAGAGCAGAATCGGGCCTCAAAGCATATCTTTAGACGCACTAACGTAAACTAGAAAATGAACCTAGCTAAACGGTATATACATACAAGAAAACTGGATAGTAGAAAATTATATAAAAGCCCGACTTTTGTTGGGGAGAAATAGAATATTTGACATGTTCATATGAAGAAAAGTTGAATGTGCGAAGAAAAAACGCGAAACCACATGCCCTTGATTCGATTATGATTAATTTGAAATGTAAATAAACAGTTCTTTAATAGATTAAATATTTATCTCATGTTCTTATCAAAGGTTGCTTACACAACATTAAAAAATATGTACAGATAATCAATTATCTTTAAACATTCTAGGGGAATGAAATAAGCGAAACTAATAGGCATTAATTATGGGTCAAATTCACTACAGAATCTATGATCACCAGCCTGCAACTGCTCTAAAACCTTGCACATGGTCTATTTAATATGGGATGACCGTAGGCGTACATATTAACCAAGAACACAAATTGCTCAGTTCCCATGGTTAATGTGAGGTTGGCGTCATTATCCACCGATATTTGAGCTTCAGTTCAACAGGGGAAGTACTTTTTAGAGTTAGAATTGCCAGGATCAAGTTTTTTTCGTTGCAAAGCAGAAAACTCTCAAAGGAAAATAAGACGTAGGAGAAAAAGATTGGCAACACTCTAACAAAACGACGTGGTGTAATGGTTAGCAAGCTTATCTAGTTAGAACCAGTTACAACTGAGTAGCGAGTTCGATTCCTAATGAATACACCTCACTTTTGACATTGTGCCACATCTAAGTGGCGCTTAGAAAGCGAGTATCGAGTAGATGACGAACTTTCGCCACTACACCACAGTGGTATGCCGGTTTAACGTGTGGTGTAAAACATGTACACACAGGCCGTGGGAAAAGCATACACAAACCCCAAAATACTGAGATGTTGGTATCTACCAACTTTCTGTCTTTAGTGTAATGAGGGAAATGCTGCCGCGGAGTCTGAATCTCCGGGATAAGTTTCCCTCATAGAGAACTAAGACTACCCTTTTACCCTCGTCTGAAGACAGTATAATTGTTTTTTGTATTTACCTGTCTACCCGCGTTGGCTAAATAACACAAATTTGGGTTAATATAGGGGGCACATACGTATCTATATGGTCCAGACACTTATGTCCAGTTCCCGTGTCTATATTTATATTGATGTTTATATCCAAACATGCTCCCGCTTTTTATTTTGATGATGGAGATACTGCTGCAGAATTGAAATCCCTTTTTCTGCAAACTGCCTGAATGTATAATAAGGACAGAAAAGTAGATACATTATTATCATTTAATCCAAAATTGTAGTCTAGATAGTTAATCAATTCTCTTCTACTTCTATTATAGCATGGGCGATCATCCCTCTCCACATCTTTTTATCTTTTGTTATTCTAAGTAATATAATATTCTCATAATTTTCACTTTCTACCACTTCCTCCTTCATTCATAGCATTCATCTCATTAATCATAACTATTACCAATAATCTACTTTAAGTGGCTCTCAAGCCTTGACCTGAGTAAAATTTAGTAAAAATAAAAATAAATTCTTTCTGTTTTGCCACACTTTAGTGCCCTCGTTTTGCTATTCATTTACCCAAACTTTTCAAGTTAGTTACTCTTTCATTCCCTGCTCTCGTAACATCAATATGCTTTGTGGGTGTTAAATTCTCCTAGCCTTCTTTCTACACTACGATCCCAAAACATTCAGCTCTTTCCGACAGAGTCAGAATATTTTTTCAAAACAACTTTAAAACCATAATTCCACTGCGAGACCCCCAACTGGCATTTAATGAGCTTAATATGAACCATGACTTCAATTGTAGACCACACATTGAGAATCAAAGTCGCTAGAGAGGATTAATAATCCGGCCGCTAGCCAGCCCTCCACAACAAAGCACCCTAAGAGACGGAAAAACAGAAACGTAGACATAATACGTAAAAAAATGTAAATATGAAAAGAAAAAAAATATCACATCAATAGCAGACCAAAATGGATAAAGCACAGAATTTAGTGTGCGCATGGGTGAAGCGGATTATATGGACAACAATTTTATCTTATTCTCTTTAGTTCCTTCTCTGTTTCTTTGTTTCTTTTCGTTGTTTCCTAATTTCTAATTTCTATTCTTCTCACCATTCTTTCTTGTCTTCCATTTTGAAAATTTTTTATGCTTCCGCCATTTTCATTGACGTTTTTGGCTTTCATTCTCACGTATTTTCGACTGTTGGTTTTTCTTTGTCTATATTTTCTTCTTCATTCTTTCATTATTTTCCCCAGAAATTCTTTCTTAAGACTTAAAAAAAATTATTCATCTATTTATTTTTTCCATTCGTTTGTGTCTTTATTTTGCTACTTACTTTTGTCACTGCTTTTCTCTTTCATTCAATATTTTCTCATTAATGTTATTAATTTCTGCATTTAATTGTCGACTTTATCTCTTCTAAGTTAATATATCTTCATTTCTTTTTCTTTGGTCTTTTGTTTTTATTTAGTCATCTTATATTTTCTGATATTTTTCTAATTTTATTCTACTGTGATTTTTAGTTTTATCTTTTCCAGTTTATTTTTTTCTATGTTTTTCTTTGCCACATTTTAATAATTAATTCATTTTCTAATTCCTTTCTTTTCTTCTTTTCCAGTTTGTTCTCCATCTTTCTTTCTTTTTTTTCTTTACTTCTGTGCATACCTCATTAGTTTTTACTTTTCTTTTTTATTTCTTTCATTCTCTCTTTCTTTTTTCTTTTGCAATATAGCATTTTCTCATTTCGCTTTATTCATTCTTTCGTATGGTCTTTGATTATAAATCTATATTTTTCTCCTTTAATTTTTCAAGTTTCAACCTTGTTTTTTTTTTACTAAAGATTTCGTTATTTTCCAATTTACTTTTTCTATCTTTTTCTGCTTGTCAGAATTTCATGATTAATTAATTTTATCATTTCTTCTTTTTTTTCGATCTTTTATAATTTATCTTTTATCTCATTTCTATCTTCTTTCTTTTTTGCCTGTCGTTCTTTCTTTAGGGATTCTTGACAAAATACAACGGGGAATCTGTAATGTGATCGATACCGACTTGGCAGCCCGGCTGCAGTCACTCTCTCACCGGCATGATGTGGCTTCCCTGTGCCTCTTCTATAAATCATTTCACGGCTTCTGATCCAATGAACTTAGATCACTGGTGGTCCCTAGGTATGAATTTGCAAGAGATACTAGATTAGTATCTAGATCCCACCCTTTTACAGTGAAATAGATAAAATGTAACCGTAATTTCTACTCTAACAGCTTCTTTTCTCGCACTTCCCGCCTGTGGAATTCCTTTCCATATACTTGCTTCCCCGACAGCTACAATCTCCAGGAATTTAAATGTAAGGTCAAAGGTCAATAGACATCTCCTATCACACTAACTCGCATCCATTTTCTGAAACACTGTTTCCACCTACCCATCCTCCATTCTCGGTATCCTCATCCGCCTATAACTCTTCTTCCAACATTTCCTATAACTAACCACTCTTTCTCATCACTTTTCCCTATGTAACCCCCTGTGCAATAGTGGCAGTGGAATGCCTTGCTAGGGGTGAAATGATTAAACAAAAAAAGGTTATTTTCTTTGTTCTTTTTGCCTTTTCACGCAGCAAATTTACTTTCCGTTTCTTTTTATACAATTTATTATCTTCTTATTTCTATTTTCTTGGCTTACGGCCATATCACGTCGAATACACCAGTTCTCGCTCAATCACCAAAGTTAAGCAACGTTGAACCTGGTCAGTACTTAGATGGGTGACCACTTCTAAATACCAGGTGCTGTAAGCGTTTAATGACGGATGTGCGTTGTGGTGCAGTGAATGTTGGTTCGGAAAGAGAAATCGGTGAGCCGAGTTCGAATTCCAGTTGAATATCCTGCATTCACTTAAGCACTGCTACCCTTGGGAAAGGTATTAATCCTTCCCTCCAGTTACGGGTTAAATAACAGCGTAGGACTTGGGCACCCTGGCCGTAAAAACAAATCCCAATGAATTTTGATACTCGAAAAGAAAATCGTATTTACGCGACACAAAAACCTATATAAAAACAATAAATTGCTGAAAGAAAAATGTATTACCAGCAATAAATAAATGAAAAATTTAGTTCGCATAAATGACCCGCCGAGGTTGATATGCCATAAAAACCAACCAACAACTATTTTTCTTTCACGTACTAATCATTAATGACATTTCTCATTTTATACTTTCTTTCGATATTTTCTTTTATTTTTTTCTGCCTTCACTACTCATTTTTTACTTTTTTCTTCGTTTTTTCTTTCTCTTTCCTTTTTTCTTACTCTATTTTTCTTTCTTTCTTTTGTTCTTTTCCTCCTTTTTCCCACCTTTTTCTCTCTTTCTCTTTCTTTTTTTGTTTTTCTCTTTCTTTCTTTCTTTCTTTCTTTTTCCATTTATCTTTTTTTAATTTTCGTAATTTCACCTCATTTTCCAATTCATTGTTTTTCTCACTCTCATTCTTTTTTTCTTTCTTTTTTAATTTATATTTTTTCTTTTTTCTATTCACTGCACTCACTTTGTTGACGCAAACCGTGATGCAAGGGGCGCTGATTTTTTTCTCAGCAACCAGAAATGCTATTCTAAGACTGGGTCATCTGGTTAGATATTCGCAAGTGCTACGGGCAGTGAACTTTTCAGCACCCCCTCGACCAATGAAGAAATAAAAAAGGACAAACTTCTTCGTCCTTACAAAAGATAACATACTACTAGGACAAGCATACGAACATAGAGAGAGGCGTACGGTGACATAAAAACACATCGACGCACATGACTTGCCAAACAAAGGATTAGGATAAGCCATTTCCAGAGAATACGTCCATTTTAGAAAAGAAAAGGAAAAAGAAAAAATGTTCCTTTTGGTTTGGAAAAGAAAAGGAAAGGTAAAAGGAAGAGGTTCATTATGGAAAAGAAAAAGAAAAGGAAGAGGTTCATTTTGGAAAAGAAAAGAAAAAAGAAAAGGAAGCGGTTCATTTTGAACAAAAAAGAAAAGGGAAGAGTTTCATTTTGGAAAAGAAAAAAGAAAAGGAAAGCAAGCGGTTCATTTTGGAAAAGAAAAGAAAAATGTAAAAGACAACAAAAATGAAAATAAAAAGTGCAGATTTGGTTTATTCACAAAACTCCCCATTTACAAGACATACACACATACTTAGACACAAACATATATATGTACAAGAAAGGCATGCACTTTCTAATAAGCTACATATATGTACATATATCCATTTATTGACAACATACTCCTAATCTCTCTCTCCCACAGCGTCTTTTTCACAGAATTTTCCTCTTCTTTCTCTCTATATATGTATATGAATATGTGAATATTTTATATTTAAAGTGTTAGATGAATTGACAAAAGAACATATACTTGATTTGTTAACACAAGATTAAATAAATATATAGGTACAAATACAGGCAGATAAAGATATACACACGCACGCATACACACGCACATATACATACATACATACATACATACACACACACACACACACACACACATATATATATATACGTGTGTATGTTCAGTAACTGTGAAAGAGAGAAAAATTCTTATATATAAAAAAACACTAGCATTAATGCTTACCTATCTATCTATCTATCTATCTATCTATCTATATATATATATATATATATATATATATATATATAGGTACAAATACAGGCAGATAAAGATATACACAAGCACGCATACACACGCACATATACATACATACATACATACATACATACACACACATGTGTATATATATATATACGTGTGTATGTACAGTAACTTTGAAAGAGAGAAACATTCTTATATATAAAAAACACTAGCATTAATGCTTACCAATCTATCTGTCTCTCTATCTATCTATCTATCTATCTATCTATCTATATATATATATATATATATATATATAGAGAGAGAGAGAGAGAGAGAGATAGATAGATAGATAGATAGATAGATAGATAGATAGATAGACAGATATAAATTGGTGGATAGACAGATAGGAATCTGAATAGCTTTATAGATATAGAATCATTGAAAGAAACGTTTATATTAAGTAAACTATAGATTTATGTACATAAATATTTAAGTTTATAAGTTTATATATATATATATATATATATATATATATATATAGATAGATAGATAGATAGATAGATAGATAGATAGATACATTAGAAAAATAGATTAAGCAATATTAATATAACGTTTATATGTATCATTCTATCACTCTAAAGGGATTTACATCCATATCTATCTATCTATCTATCTATCTATCTATCTGTATATATATATATATATATATATATATATATGTATATATATGCATGCAGTATATATATATATATATATATATATATATATGTATATATATATGTATATACAGCGAAACAACACTGTATATAAATGACTATATATATATATATATATATATATATATATATGACCAAACACATGGGTAAACACAATGAGGTTATAAATTTTTTAAGCATCGCTTAGATTTGGTACAAGGCCTAGATAGATACCTAGATATCTAAATAATATTCTTCCGTAGATGTTAATCACACACATAGACATGTATTTTAAATAAATTTTATATCCACTGGACAATCACATATTTACATAAATTCAAGTGAGCATGCTTATATATTTTGCATATACAAATATATATGGGTAAAAGAACGAACGTTACATCCATACGTACACACACACACACACACACACACACACACATATATATATATATATATATATATATATATATGTAGGTAGATAGAAAGTTAGACAGATAGATATTACTAGACCGAGATAGATAGATAGATAGATAGATAGATAGATAGATAGATAGATAGATAGATAGATAGATAGATAGATGAAAGCACGTACACGCGTGTCGCAGCGTGTGGAGATCACACCGCCTTTCAGCGAAACAAATGCCACCCACCTGGGCAAGGCATGTGTTTATGCAGACATGTCTCTCGATACCTACATTTGTCATTTCGATACTCCACTACCTGCACGATAGTATTCGTATTTTCATTTCAAATAGATATTATTACCGTCATTCCTATGTTCCGTTCTCTAGGTGAACGGTGTTTTTGTCACGAAACTCGGCCCTCGAAGATATGCGTTTATCTGGATGCGAACCCCAACTGACACTGGCAGAGAGAAACATGAAGACTCTTATTTCCATGCTGCGCGAAAATGTTGTGTTTTCTAAGGGGTCTCCTTCCCATAATAAGCAGAATATATATATACATATATATATATATATATATATATATATATATATGCAATGCAAATCTACGTATATTCTTATATTAACATATATATATATAAGCAGTGCAAATCTACGTATATTCTGATATAAACATACAGAAAATTCATATATATATATATATATATATATATATTGAAGAAGACTAAAGTAAAATTTTACTTTGCCGTTTCGTAGTTTTAATGTAATTGATCAAGTAAGGGTTTTGTTTGTAAACTAGGGATATGCGTAGTGGTGTAGTGGTTATAGTCCCAGAACGAGAGAGAGCCGAGTTCAAATTCCAGTGGATTTCGTTGCATTCACTTACGCACAAATGCACTTGGAAAAGGTATTATTCCATTTCTTCTTTCCAGCTGGGTTCTATAACCATGGTTGGCAACCACTCTACCGCAGAAAGTAATGGCAACCTACTGCGGGACAATCTTTTGCCCAGTCAATCATGTCTCTTTCGAGACATGATCGCCTAAACGTGCATTACGTTTGCACTTAACTGACTCACTGATTTATAAACAAAAGTATATATATTGTTGGTTTTTCAATTTTTTAGAATTTAAAATCGCTCATATGCATTAATCAGGGAAATTGAAATATATACTTATTTATATTTCTGAGATGATTTATTGTAATTATTTACACTATTTAAATTGAATTCAGTTTTTATACAAGTAGATCTTAAATTATTTTAGCTTGGTATACCTTTATATATTGTATATTTTACGTAAAACGAAGATATATATTTAACCATTTTCTTTTAATTTTTAACTTTTTTATAGTCAAGTATGATGGACTGGAAAAGGAATAATTCTTTCAGAAATAGAATTTTTCTAAAAATTCGGGGTGCGGTTTTATGTTTTGATGAAATTCCGCAACAGCACTCTCAAGAAAGTATTCATTTCAAGCAAAGCAACAAAGCTACTATCATGTAAGAGTTAACTGAGAGTGAGAGAATATGAAAAAAAAAAATGCAATAAATCAGTAGAGAAAAATAAAAGCACAGGAACTGAAAATACAGAAGGTAACGATTGACATCTCATTTAAATTTTTGAAGATGAAAAATGACTAGAAAGAAAGAAGTCGAAAGAGAGTATCACCAGCAAAAGGTGAAATAGGAGAAAATATTAGCATAGAACTTGTGGAGACATCTAGCGATTTCTTCTGTAAAATGATGAGACCTTACCGCCAAACTAGTGTTAGGTTTAAATCTGAAAGTGTAAGAACCAAAGAGAAAGGTTTATCAGAAATACTGCCATGAAAATATTTATAGAAAAGGCAAAGGGAAACTATGTTACACCGGTGGAAATGTGATTGAAACGGAGATAGCAGGTCAAGACCAATAATATTGCAAATTATTCTTGTAATTGTATATATCAATATAAATATTATTTCTATTTTTCTATAATCGTGTTCCCCCAAGCAATTTTACTGCCATTATTGTGCAGGGGGTTATATAGGAGGAAAGATATAAGAAAGAGTGACAGGTTATAGAGGGTGTCAGGAAGTGGGTAAGAGAAGGATGAGAATACTGAATGAGAGAGGGGTGGACGATGAAAGGAGCATGAGAGAGAGGATGCAAGTTAGTGAGATAGGAGATGACTATTGACTTTATGATTGAATTCTTGAAGATTGTAGCTGTCGGTAAAGCAAGTAAACGTAAGGGAACTCCACAGGCGAGAAATGCGAGGAAAGAAGCTGCTGGAGTAGAACTTGCGTTTACACTTTATTGCTTTTTTTTTTTAATCGTATCACCCCAAGCAAGGCGGTAACGCCACTGATGTGCAGGGAGCTACGTAATAGTGAAAAGATTGGAAAAGGGAAAGCCGGAAACCACATCCTAAACAGGGAACAAGGGATGAGCCTCTTAACCTGTTCAATAGACGTGAGGGGAGTGTGAACCGGGCGATGGATAGATCTATTCACAGTAAAAAGTGTGGGACCTAGTAACTAATCTTGTTGCTCGAGTAAATTTATATACGCTGACAATTACATTATATATATATATATATATATATATATATATATATATATATATGCAAGTATGTGTGGAATAATATTCCTTGTCCAAAGAAACACTATTTTTTAAAAAGTGCTCAATACAAAATAGAGCTAATAATATTCATTCAGAAATTATAACATGGATATAACAATATGACTACAAAAGTAGCTATTTTGTTTCGACACTTCTTATGTCTTGTCAAGTGATGTGATTTATTTTAAATTTAAATTATTTTAAATTTTATTTTTATTTTAAAATATAAATTATTTTAAATTTAAATTAAACCATATCACTTGACAAGACACAAGAAGTGTCTAAACAAAATAGCTTCTTTTGTAGTGATATTGTAATATCCATGTTATAATTTCTGAATAAATAATATATATATATATATATATATATATATACATATATATATATATATGAACAGAATAGGTAAAAAACAGGTACGAAAAAGTTTCTTTGACATGTTTCACTTTAAAAAGCTTCTTCCGATATTTTTAAAGGCAAATGATTTAAATTTATTTTATTCGTTTTTAAAGTGAATCAACTTAGATTAAAACAATTTAGATTAAAAGAAACTTTTTCCTGTCTGTTCTTTACTTATTCTGTTCATGTTGCCGGATCTCAATCCATATATTCAACTTATATATATATATATATCCATGCATAGAAATTCGTTTCTTCATAAAATATACATTTTTTATAAACATAAATATTAAACAGTATTCAAGACAAGGTATATATATATATATATATATATATATATATATATATATATATATATATATACTAGCAGTACAACTTTGCGTTGCTCCGGGATTTTAGTCGTCATGTTAACTTGGTAGGTTAAGTTCTTATTTAAAAAGCTCCAGTATGTGGTTGCCGTGACGCGGAAGTTAAAAAAAAATGCGAAATCAGTATTGATTTTTGTTGTTATAAAACGGCATTCATTTGTTGTTGTAAAACGGGATTCATTTTTCAAGTCAATTTTGCCAATAAACAGGAATGATATATGTATAATTGGAAGAACCGACACGGACGTTACGGAACCTTGTAATGTAATGCTATGACCTTCTGATGGATGCATTGTCCCTGCAACTTTGGAAGGGTTGGCACCTTGGAAAACACGTGAAAATGTAATGATATATTATAAGATAGAAAAAAGCAATATTTTAATTTTTGCCGCATCCTGTGTGTCAATTGAAATGTTTGTTAGCATACCTAGACACCAGATCTTGATCTACCAGTGACTCGATTTTTGATAGGTTTGAGAGAAATGCATAAAAGTACGCAAAATACCGCCTGAACGTAAGTTTCGCCGTTGGTTTTGGAGGAGTAGGGTTCATTAAAATACAGACACTCAAACACACACAGAGAGACAGACTGACAGACAGACATATCCATACATATATATATATATATATATATATATATATATATATATATATATATATGGGTTTGTCTCTTTTGGAATTTACCTGGATTATATACTAAGTGTAATAAGTTATATATATATATATATATATATATATATATAACATATTACACTTATAACATATTACACGCGAGCAAGGACAAAGTTTAAGAGAGGAGGTAAACAAGAAGAAAACTCATACTTAAAAGACAGATAATGTTTTTGGGACATGCAATGAGGAAAGAAGACTTGGAGAATCTGATGCTCTTGAGACGAATAGAGACAAGGGAAAGCAATACATGAAATACTTGATGAACTTAAGCAAATTAATATATATATATTAAAATATAAATTATATATATATATATATATATATATATATATATATATATAGTGTATCGAGGCAGCAAATAATTTTCTGAACATATAATTTTTTTTTTAATCATATCACCCCGAGCAAGGCAGTAGCGCCACTGAAGCGCAGGGGGCTACGTAAGAGTGAAAAGGTTGAAAAAGAGAAAGCCGGGAACCACATCCTAAACAAGGAACAAGGGATGAGCCTCTTCACCTGTTCAATAGATGTGGGTGGAGTGTGAACCGGGCGATAGTTTAGTCTATCTACTCCAATTAAAAATACGATGCATCAAGATACCTTCAGATATTGGAGGCTATCTACATTAAATCCAAACAACCCACACATAATAAAATCACTTTTAAGTCTGGTCAAAGTAGATTACCTTGCATTTGAATAAATGGTTCTGTTGTCATTTTGCGCTATCACGTGGTGTGACGTCATAGAACCGCATTGCAAATTTGCGAACTGCGTTTGTTATTTTTGGTAACTATTACCGTTGCCTAGCGGAGTTTTATGTCAACACAAAATAAAATCATCGGTGATGGTGGATGTTATTGTGTTACCGTCGTAATAATCTCTCTGAAGGTGGCTCATGTGAGCCGAAAGCTTAGAACAAACTTAAAAAATTATCCAAATGTTGGAGAATATTTGTCTCTATTTTCAACTGAAATTAAAGCCAAAATACGACATTTAGAACGGCTCATGTTTAAACATAATAGACATTCATTGTCTCTTATGTTTAACAGTATATATATATATATATATATATATATAGAGAGAGAGAGAGAGAGACAGAGAGAGAGAGAGAGATAGATAGATATGGATATATGGACTATTTACTCGCTCACACCCTGATTGAGCACTCTGGAGGAATGGTAGATTTTGAAAAAAACTATTGATACTCTACCATTTACGTATCGTTCATTCAGTAATGAATTAGAAAATTCTCAGCTATTCGCGTATGTTTACATGTTATATCACACTCTAAAAGTCTGCCTTCTTCTACCAAGCGCCCATAGCTCAGAGGTAAAATCGCCAACTCATGTCTAGAAGCAATCGGATGAGCTGTGATACAGCGAAACAGATCTGTCTGCGGATGACTATATATATCGTGAGTGAGATGTGGAGGGAGACATTATATCATTGGGGTTCTGGAAAGTTATGGGTCTATGCCCGAAGTTTTTTTTTCAAATAATTATGATGATTGCATAGAACTCTCAGAGTAGAAGACTGCCAACACTATAACTACAAAAGTTCTGTAACCAATATTTTATTCTCTTCAGTCTAATATATTTTTTATGCAGTATACCTATATTAATTCACAATACTTACATATGTGCATATATGTGCGTCTGTTTAAATATTATTACTAGCAATATATTCATGAAAAAACAATATTACCAACAATACATTTATGACGAAAAAATATAAATATCTATAATATTTATGAAGAAAAAACATATATTAGTAATAAATCTGACTCACAATCAAAATACATCTGACTCTCTTTACAAAAATACATCAATGAAACATGATCTAAAATCAAATTTCTTACAAAGAATATCTATTCTCATCATTTTTTTTTAATCATTTCACCCCGAGCAAGGCGGAAACGCCACTGATGTGCAGGGGGTTACATAAATGTAAAAGGATTAATTAGAAAAGAGTGAGGAGTACAAACTAGTTAGAAAGGAACAATAGAAAGCAGGTGCGATGACAGATACATAGGTGGAGAGAAAGGGAAGGTTATACAGGGGTGGGGAGAGAGCTAGAGTCCAGTGGTTAATAGATGAGTATTGACTTTGCATTTAAATTTCTGGAGGTTGTAGCCGCCAGGAAAGCAAGAATACGGGAGCGAGTTCCACAGGCGGGAAGTGCGAGAGAAGAAGCTGCAGGAGTAGAATTGTCGTCTGCATTTGGCTAACCTGACTGTACGAATCTATTGTAAAAATCTTGTCGACATTAAATAACTGATTAAGTTTGATGTGCATTAAACCAAACCAAACCAAACCGAACCGAAATCCGAAGGCGTATTAGAATTGCGAAATATGCCCCTCAAAATCTTAACAAAGTATTACGAAACATCTTTAATAAACAGTGCTAATTTGTTGTTTGATATCCGTAAGCGGACAGAAAGTGCGATACAGAGGTCGGAAAGCGTACAAGAATGGCCAAGGATGCATTACAGAAGCTGAGTAGAATATTAAGAAACGGAAAAAGGAGGAGAGCATTGGATTGTTGTTTGATGTCTGTACTTCAATATAACAGCGAATGCTGGACAATCTCATCAGTGATGAAGGATAAACTTGAAGTAAGAAAAATCTGGTTCTACAGCCGGATACTGAGGATAGCATCAACGAAACACGCGAGCAACGACAAAGTTTAAGAGAGGATGTAAATAAGAAGAAAACTCATACTTAAAATCAGAAAAAGACAGCTAATGTTTTTGGGACATGCAATGAGGAAAGAAGGCTTGGAGAACCTGATGCTCTTGAGAGGAATAGAGACAAGGGAAAGTAATGCATGAAATACTTGATGAACTTAAGCAAATTAATGGAGGAGCAGGGATTGAGTGGGATAACAGGAAAAATATATTAAGAGCGACAAGGGGTAGGGAGATGCGAAAAACAATGATCGCTTACGTCCTGAAGGGACAGGGCACATAAAAGAAGAAGATGATTGTGAATGTTGGAAATTTTCAAACAGATCAACCCTAACCCTAGCGCAACAGAAACGTGGTTCTGCAGAATGATGCTGTGAATATTTTGACTAAACTTTTGAGTAAAAAATGGGAACAAAAAGGGCACTTATTTTTGGAACCAAAAAGAAACAGTTGAAATTTTTTAGAAAACATAATTAAAAATGTCGGCTTGGAGAATTTGACACCCACATTACTGATATGATACCCTATTTTACAGTGGAAGGGACTCTTTCTCCTTGCATAAATACTAACCTGCGTGACTCTCTGTTGGTTTCACCTCTTTCCCTTTCAATAATACCACATCACCTTTTTTGACGTCGACAAACAAGAAGAGTAGCTTTCTAGACTTGTCGACATCCGCTTTGCCATCGAGCGTAGCACGGAATTTGTTGACGAAAGTTGGTATTTGCGTAATCATTTCCCCAATCCATTCGATGAGTGTTATGAACTTCTTTCAAAAGAGTTTAACTGATTGGTTTTCAACCTCTTTAATAGAGGATCCGACAGCTTGTAGTTTTCGGCAATTTTTTGCTATCATTTTCGTTTTCTTTGATGTACTGTTTTCATTTAGAACGTGGGTGATCATGGCTCTTCACAATTGTATGTACATTGTAGCTCTTAATATTTTTTTTCTTTTTACTTTAAGGTGGAACATCGACCTACGAATTTAATCAGTTCCAGGAGTGGATTCATAACTGGAAATTGCATATGTCAAAATAATTTTCCCTATTTAAAATAAGAGAAATATAATTAAATCGTTCCAATCCCCCCAAAAGTATTGATAAAAAATCAATATATATCGTATTTTATTCAATATTAACTTACTTCTTTAAAGATTATACACAAATGATGTAAATAAATATATAAATTTTTACGCATTAAATAAAATTATACATTAAATAATAAAATTAATAGGTTTACAGTACAGTAACTGTGTAGAAAAATGTAAAAGAACAACTGCAATTATGAAATGAACCGTACAAATCAACCTAAACTGTATGCCTAGTTTATTTTACTACGTAATTTTACGTACTGTACTTGCATTTTATATATTTTATTTTACTCCAGTTAAACTTTATAATTTTTATACATTATTATATATAAATATATAATAACTAGCAGTATAGTCCGGCGTTGCTCGGGTGTAATGAAAGCTTTAAAACTAATCCATTGTCCTGGAGCTCAGACTCTGCCTAAAGAACATTTGTGTGAAGTTAGGTGAGAATCGGATAAAAAATTGTGGATATGTATAAAGGACATACAGACAGATAAACACACACACACACACACACACACACACACACACACACACACACACACACACAAACATCTTGCCTTTTATATACATATATATATATATATATATATATATATATTGTTGATTTTCTGCACTATTGTAAGAACTGCAACCTTGAAACTTCTGAATATCGTTTCTTATGTCTTTGTCTATGAATGTATCAAATTTGATTAAAATCGGACCATTCCTTCTATAACACGATTTTTTCGATTATCGACTTTCGATATTTATCGGGGGTACCTCGACACAAAACATAGCTAAGAACACTCGCATACGCTTATAGTACAACTGTGTAAATTTTCAAGAAAATCGGTTTAACCGTTTCGGAGTCTATGAGTCTATAGGTAATGTATACACACACACACACACACACACACACGCACACAGACAAAGTTCCATTTATAAATAAGTTTAGATATAATATATAAAACATGAAATATGTAAAAGGAAGTATATTTAGATAAGATTGAAAAGTATTTACGATACATTTATATCAAATATCTAGTTGAAATACAGTGGCGGGAAGCCCATTCTTAATTTAGTTACTCGAAATTAATTCGTAGTGGGAAACGAATTTTCCGACAAATTTTTCTTCGTATGGCAAGTATTTTTTCGTAAGTGGAGGTGTTCGTAAGTCGAGGTTCCACTGTATCACCTAAATCTTGTTCAATCATCTATTTACCCAAGCTTCCTAAGTAGGTTATGCATTGTTGTCCTATGTTCTGCTATCCCTCTTGCTTGTTCTGTGACTATCAGATCTGACAAGATTTCTTTCCTCCTTATGAACCCAAGAAATTTCAACTCTCTCTTCTTGATGTTATCTATTATTGTATTTTTTGTTTCTATTTTTCACTCGAACCTCATCGTTTTTACGTGTTTAGTCCATGGTATTCTCAGCATCTTTCTGTAGAATCGAATTTCTTCTGCATCACTGCGAGGAAATTGTCCATCATGGATTCACTACCATATAGGAAGATATATATTTTGGAACAGTTCAGAACTCTTTTTTTTTGTTCCTAACGAAATTATCTTGTTGCTTAATATTCTGCTTAGCCTTTAGAACACTCGCTATAATAACTTCAAAATATATCATATTTGAACAAAAACAGATTTTTAAATGTCATTTCTTGACTAGGTACGAAAATCATCAACGAATCTTACTTAATTTTCCCTTACCATACCTACATTATGGTTTGCCAATATGTGCAAAGAATTCTTTCACAATTTAGCAGACAGCCAAAACCGATTATTATTGTTCTTTCTAACGGTGTTTTATTTTTTTGCGGTCTCTGATTTATTAATCTGATTCTCCTCATATTGACATCGTATTCCATTTGTAAGAAGGAAGTCCTACTTAACTTTTTCACAAGAATCGCTATATACACACCTATATTCCCATCCTTCTCTTGCTCCCTTCTCTGACATCCCTGTAACTGGTTCGTCTTTCTCTTTACTCTTCCCCTATCTAATCTTTTTCTCTTATGTAGCCCCCTGCTCATCAGTGGCCTTACCGCCTTACTCGGGGTGAAATGTTTAAAAAAATGAATATCCGACGTGTCTTGTCCGCTGATGAACTTTATCAATGCAAATGTAAGAATTTTATCTTTCAACAAGTATTTATGAACAGAAGCAAATAGTTTTAAAAAATAATCTATTTATTCATTTTAGATAAATTTTATTCATGAGAATATGTTTCCTCTATTCCTTACATCATTATATCTTCATATCCTATATATCTTCATGATAATTCACTTACTTTTTCCTTTTAAGTTCCTGTAACATGAGATAACTCAACACCGCCGAATCAACACCGTGACTGAGCACCGAAAGATCTCAACAATGGGACAACTATTAAATTTAATTCACTATTCACTTTTTCACATTATTATATATATATATATATGTGTGTGTGTGTGTGTGTGTGTGTGTGTGTGTGTGTGTGTGTGTGTGTGTGTGTGTGTGTGTTTTCAGACTAGATCTGTGCTTCCTTGCTTTAGTAAAGATCGGTTGTCCAAGTTTCGTAAAAGTTCAGTAGTGTTCTCTATTCTGCACAGAGCTCGATCATCATATCATCTACGTGTTCTTGAGACTGTGTACTTAAAAATACACCGGCCCAGTTTGTGCAGACAAGAGGAGCACTTCATTCGCTCCTTACGTTTACTGGAGGGTTTGTGAGTCCCCTTTTTTCGTTTTTACTTCTCTTATGGAACTTATGTTTACACCCACGTACATTTTAATTATTTTCTTTTTTTTAAAAAAGACTTTTTAATAGAGTTCCACCTTCCATTCTATAACGTTAAATTAATGTGTCTTGATAATTATTCAAAGTTTTGCCAATGTTCACTTTTGATAATGTGTTGGCCGAAAGGGTCCTAAAGTGTTCGTTATATTATGTCGTCTACTCTGTTTTAATCAATTTGTTCTTTTTGTGGGTACACATCTCTTTATATATATATATATATATATATATATATATATAAAGATTTGAAAAATTTAAATACTGCCCTTCTCATTGACAATCTTTTTAGCTTTGAGACAGATTTATTTGATATTATCTATAATATCACTTTCCATTGTCCAAAAGGATCTTCAAAAACACTTGAACGCGGTGGTTTGGGATATAAACGAATCAAAGAGGATTTTTAAAAAAACTAGATAAAACTTCTAATTTCTATAAAATGAATCTTAAGGAGTACAAAGCTCTAATAAAGAAAATTTAGTAAATAACTATAAAAAAAATCAACATAGTTTATTTTATTATATTGCTACTATCAACCTTTCCTGTAAGCTAATCGCTGACACGTTTAAAATCAGTGATATTGCTGCAAAACTCACTATAAAGAAGGCATATGTATAACTGAAAATCGCAAGCCTGAAATTCAATAAAAAATTTCCCATTAGAATTGTTAATCAAACGAAATCTGAAATTAATAAAATAAGTAATCTTACAACGAGTAAACTTTCAAATAAACGTCAACTCTTTATACAGTGAAGTGGTACTTCTGAAGTATTCACTGGTTTAAAAACATCGAAAACAAGAATAATTTTACTTTTATTCAATTGGACATCGTTGATGTTTACCTATCTATATTTAAAGGATCTTCTATCTGGCCTTGGAATTCGCTGAAATTTATTTAGACATTTCGCAAGATAAAATCCACACTATTTTGAACTGAAGATAATCAGTTTAATACACGCCAATAAACAGTAGATTAAAAATTCTGCGGATTTTTAGATATCTATGGGATCTTTGGAGTCTGCAGTCTACAGACTTGAAACATTTTTATTGTACAGCCTCATTGCATATGTAGAGATTGATTTAAATAATATAGACCTTTATGGAGATGATGGACTCATAAGTGTAAATAAATCTTCTGGGAGTAAGGTTAAAATCCTTAGAATCCACAGAGTCTTTTGGTATTGGAGTAATTATTAATTCTAATATTAAACAAGTTGGATTCTTACATGTAACGTTTGATTTAGTTTTCATCAATTTTAACCTTACATGAAAAACAATGCTAATCCAATTTGTAGCCATCTTAGCTCTAATCACCCACAATCCAACATATTCCATCATCGATTGAACGACATATTATTCAACACTCCTTTAGTAAAGAAATATTTGAAAAACATAAAACATTTTCTCAGGGGCAGTGAGTTTCGATCTTATGAAATTAGATTTGTAGAAGATTATAGTACTTACAGAAAGAAAATCAGAACAGGAAGATCATATGTTACACTACTCTATTCAATCAATTAATTAGTATTAAATTGGGAATTTTGTTTAAATTTAACTGATAAATATTTTCCTAAAAATAATCCATTAAGTAAAGTTTTCAAATAGGAAACTCTAAAACCTAGTTATTGTTGCATTTAGGAAAAAAATAATTAAATTACATAACAAAACACTGAACAAAATACTGAACTATTAACCGTAATTCTAATACTGATCTTAATTTGTCCCCGAGAAATAATCTATGCAATTGTAAAAATCCAGCCCAATGCCCCTTATCTAACAAATGTTTAATAAAATCCTTTGTGTATATTCATTCTCTCTCATCAGTAGAAAATCTAAAAGTTACTAAAATTTATATAGTTAGTACAATGAATCTATTAAAAACGTTTCTATAATCATCTTTCATCCTTTACTAACACAAACAAACGAAATATGGCTTCGCTTTGCAAATATTTTAAGATTGAAAGAGGAGAATAAAATACCAAAAGTTAAATGGAAAATTCTCAAACAAGCTAGAATCTCTAAATCGATGAACAAACCATGCATCTTCTGTCTGCAAGAGAAAATGCAAATTATTATATTTTAATGGTGACGTATTATTAAATCAAAGATATTAAACTGCAGTAAATGGTAAACATATTAAAGTATTAACTTTACACTCCTACTAAAATTGACTAACTGATAATCTCTCTTATGTTATATTATCTTTTTATTTAGACTGTATTACAATTGATCTGTTCTAATTTTAGGTATCATATTGCATTCAATAATTACTGATAATTGATTATGATTAGCAATGTATTAGCTTTTTATATTTATTAGTCTCTCCCTTTCTGTAATGATAGTAGAGTTTCTTACTTATATATATATATATATATATATATATATATATATATATATATATATATATATATACTAGCAGTATAGCTCGGCGTTGCTCGGGTGTAATGAAAGCTTTAAAACTAATCCATGGTCCTGGAGCTCAGACTCTTTGGACGTTGGCACGAAAGACTAAAAAGCAATAGTTGTTTCCACTTAAGGCGAAACCGTAGACTGAAAGAAAAATGAATAAATGTAAGTCAAATTTTGATTTCCTGGTATCGATATCAAATAAGTTTTCTCGTCGTAAACTGAATTTTGAAGGATAAATAAGTCCTCTGAGTAAATGGTATCATGGCTGAAACTAAGAACTACAATTATACCTACTTAGAGCCAAACCTGAAGCAAAAACTAAAATAAAAGGCCTGAAAAATACAGATATTCAGGCAGATAAACAGACACACAGATAAACATCTTGCCTTTTATATATATATATATATATATATATATATATATATATATATATTATCGATTTTCTGCACTATTGTAAGAACTGCAACCTGGAAACTTCTGAATATCGTTTCTTATGTCTTTGTCTATGAGTGTATCAAATTTGATTAAAATCGGACCACTCCTTCTATAACACGATTTTTTCGATTATCAATTTTCGATATTTATCGGGGGTACCTCGACACAAGACCTAGCTAAGAACACCCACAGACTCTTATAGTACGACTGTGTAAATTTTCAAGGAAATCAGTTCAGCTGTTTCGGAGCAACGGATACACACACACAGACATACACGCAGACAAATTTCTATTTATAGATAAGTTTATATATATATATATATATATATATATATATATATATAAATAGCTTAATATTTATAATATTATGTCGATTTAATTGAAGTTTTTTATAGCTTTTAACATATCCTTTAATTTACGTTTCATGAAATTTTTTTTTTATTTACTTTGTGATTTCATTTTAAAATTTCATCAAATTTGAAATGCAACTTTGTAACTTACTGTTACACCTCATTTCCGTTCAAATTTGAATTCTAATCTTCAGCATTATTTCATTGGCTTAAACCCTCGTCAACATCTTCTCATTTGTTTCTTCGTTACTTTCCACTTCCTTTGTCTCGTTGTAATTTTTTCGTATACTTCTCACCTTTTGACCTTTTCTCTATTTTCTCTGTGGTATGGTTAATTTCTTATGTATTATATATTCTTTTTGTCTTTATTTTTCCTATTTTTCCCTTTTCTTGATTTCTTCTTTTCTTTTCTTTTCTTCTCATTTTTCGTCTTTCTTTATTTAATCTTTTACCTTGTACGGAAAATTTACCAAAAACGGAAAGTGAAGTAAAGCTTCATAAAAAAAAAAATCGAAATAAAAACGTTTATTACCATAATTACTATCTAATGAGACATTTTTTTTTCATTGTCGAAATAAAATGTACAATTTTGTAGTAGTTATTTACATATTCTAATGAAAATGTTAAATAATAAATATTTATTGCTATATATTTTATACTGAACCTTGTTTTAAATTAATGTTTTGAACAATGTAATTTTATTTTTATTTTTATTTTTTTTTAATCATATCACCCCAAGCAAGGCGAAAACGCCACTGATGCGCAGGGGGCTACGTAAGAGTGAAAACATTGGAAAAGAGAAAAACCGGAAACAACATCCTAAACAAGTGATGAGCCTCTTCCCCTGTTCAATAGACGTGGGTGGAGTTTGAACCGGGCGATAGTTTAGTCTATCTACTCCAATTGTTTAGTCTATCTACTCCAATTATTTGTTCTTTTACATTTGTGTGTATATATATATATATATATATATATATATATATATATATATATGTATAACACATATATATATATAAGCAATCAGAAAGATTATTTTTATCTTTTAAAACATTTAACATCACTATCTCTGTAAGGCTAGACAGCTATCTATCTATCTAAATATGAAGTATCACAAATTGAGTGCTGGTGGTAACAATACAATTAAAATTCTCTCTCTCTATTTTTATTCCTTCATATATATATATATATATATATATATATATATATATATATATATATGATGTTCTAACACAAAATACATATCTTAATATCAGTTTATTTCTCTGTGATATTTAATGCGTTTTCAGCATTCAAAACCAAATAGATCATAGATAGAGAACCGAATCCACTACACAAAGTATAAATGCATCGTGTTTGCGGCAACTGGGTGGATAGCATACAATGAAAGGTGGAAATGTCTGTATCTACGAAATCACGTGGTGCAGGTTGGGAATCGTGTGCGAAAGAATACGTTTAATGTATTTAGTTTCCTCATCTCTTTCTCGCCGTTTTTTTTTTTTTTTACTGTCTTTTTGCCCATCACTTCTCTTTATTTTGTCGTCGTGTTTTTTGTTCTTTCCATTCAAATAATAATTTATAAATGTTTTCGATATCCCTTACTTGTTTTTTTTTTCACAATTTATTTTGATATGCACCATTCTATCTATCATTTTACCTACGTAATTTCTTTATCTACTGAGCATTATCTAGTATGTGACCAGGAACTGCGAAAAGTTCTCTGTGACCTTAAGCGCTCACACTAAGCTTACTTATCATGACATAAGACAACAAGCTGCTTAAAGCACGTAGCTTCCTAAACAAGACATATATATATATATGTGTGTGTGTGTGTGTGTGTGTGTGTGTGTGTGTGTGTGTGTGTGTGTGTGTGTGTGTGTAAACTTTACTTCATATGCCACAAACCGCTTATACATAAGCTGAAATTTATAAGCGTCCACCCATCTAAGTAGTGATAAGAATGGTCACTGCTTCACATCGGAGATCAGGTATGAAGCAGCGCATGCTATCTCTTATGTCCATAATACACTTCTTGTGAGTATTTGTCTTCTATCCATTCTTTCTTTCTTTTTTTCTTTCGTTCTGTCTTTTTTCTTTCTTTCTTTCTTTCTTTCTTTCTTTTATTCGTGCATTCTTTAACTGTCTTTGTCTTACTATTTTTTCTCTTTCATTCATGAAAATGATTTTACCTAGCATTCTTTCTTTTATTCTTTTTTTCGTTCCTTTCCTGTCCTTTATCCTTTTTTACTTTTCTCTTCCATCCTCTTTTCTTTCTTTCTTTCTTTTCATCTTTTTTTTTCATTTTCCTTCCCTTCAGTTTCTTTTTTTCGTTCTGTCTGAAAGCGACTTCTATCTTTATTTCCTGACAACACTTTCATTCATTTAGTTGAATTTATCTCGCTTTCTTTCTTTATTTATTTATTCATTAGTAAATAAAATAATTATAAAACAACATTCCTGACACTTTTTCTAAACTATTTACCATAAATTGTCCTCATCAAATGAGGATAATTTATGGTAAAGTAACAAAGAAAAGAGTGCTGGATTGCTATGTGATATCTGTCCATCTGTAGGAAAGTGAATTCTAGACTTCAAGGATGAAGGAGAGGCTTGAGGGAGCAGAAATGAGGTTGTACAGAAGGATGCTGAGGATTCCATGGTCGGAGCACTTGTGCAACGATGAGGTGTTGGAAAGGATACAAACGAGAAGAAAACTCATACTAAATATCAGAAAGAGACCATCGAGGGTCCTGGGACAGGTAATGAAGAAGGGGGGCCTGAAGAATTTAATACTTACTGGTCGGATAAAGAGAAGAAGATACAGGGAAAAGCAGCGTGAGAGGTACTTGTTATGTTTGAGCAAATAGATGGCGGAGTGGGTTTTAGAAGATATACCAAGAGAAAAAAATACTGAGAGCGACAAGAGACAGAGCCAAGTGTAAGTACATGATCGCCTAGTTCTTGAAAGGACACAGCACATGAAGAAGAAGATTATGGAAAGTAAATGAAAGTTTCCTAATTAGTAAACATCCACCCATGTTTTTGGAAATATATTATTTCTGAGATACGATATATTTTATAGGATCAGTTAATGGTAACAAGTGACTGTGAGTGACATCGGTCACTGCAAAAAATCTTTGCCTCAATTTTAAATGCCTTTTTATTTTACGGTGGTTTTAAGTGACTTTTCATTCATCCATAAATTAACGGTTCAACCCTTAGCGAGAAAGCGAGTAGATTTTCTTACGAAATTGGATATGCGCCACCTCAAAATTTTATTAAGATCTTTTGCCTCTTAACGAATACACCCAATAAGATACAAGGCCGGTAAAAAGTGGGGAGTACAAGCGTTTACACATGTTAGTCAGTCATTTAAGTGCCATACGTGATACACGCTTGAGCGATCATGTCTCGAAAGAGACATGACTGACTGGGCAGAAGATTATCCCGCAGTAGGTTGCCATTGCTTTCTGCGGTAGACTGGTTGCCAACCAAGGCTGTAGAACCCAATCTGTCCTGTTATTTAACCCATAACTGGAGGAAAGAGACTGATTAATACCTTTCCCAGTAAGTGAATGCAATGAATTCAACTGGAATTCGAACCCAGCTCCCCGATTTGTCGTTCCGAGTCGATATCCACTGCACTACAACGCACATCCTACACTTGTACCAAATTTAAAAAATGCCTAATCTCTGCAACTAACGTTACCTTGAAGTAGATTTTCCACCGACTACTCTTTTTGGTACAGTAGGGGAGGTGCTGCCCGAGGGTTGAAATCCCTGGGATTTGTTTCTTTTTGCAATGCAGAAACACACCTAAAAGATAAAATGTAGTTTGTCCCACCGAAAGCCGGTACTAGACGTTGATCGCAAGCAGAAGAATAGCCGGGGCTTTTGAGATACGAAATATTTATTTTTATTTTTATCAGCGTTTTCTACGTAATACTAAAAACGGCGTTTAAACATATTCAGATATCATTTAGTTTGCATAACAATTTTGAAATGATATTTTAATAAAAATTTATTGTGTTATTTATTTTTAATTCAAACTGTTATATTTGCCATATATAAGAATTATTTCACTGAATAGTATTTTTTTGATTTTTTGTTTCTGTATGGAAATAATTCATAAATGCCTTGTCAAAATTCCACTGTATGAAAATCTACATTGTTCGTAATAAACAGCATTGTTGTTATGTGATATTTGACTTTATAACAAATTTGTCAAACGGAGTCTAAAAATAGCATATTTGGATAAAAACAATGTATAGCTGCCTTGTCAAAATTTTATTGCAAGTAAACATACAGCATTCAAAATGATAAGCATGGTTGTCATATCTTATTTCACATTATTACAAATTAGTCGAACGAAGACGAAACAAACATCTAGGGAATTATCTACATAAGTAAAAATATTATCTTATTATATATTCTTAAATCTCTACAAAAGTGTTTAAACAAGTGAAAAAAACAGTAAGCTTATTGAATTGATATTTCTTAATGAATATGCAAGTGCTATAAAAGATAGTTTCTTGGAATGAGAAATTAGAGAATGGTGTTCGAAATTCAGTCAAATTTATTATATTCACTTACGCACAAATACCCTTGGAAAACGTATAAATCTATCTATTCCTTCCAGGTTTATCTTAAATAGCAGGTCATATTCATTTCTTTAGCACGGGTTTGTAACTATTCTAGACGCCACTCAACCAGTTTATTGCCATACTCGATAAACGATTGGGCGATCACGTTTACTGACTGGACAGAAGGTTTTCTCGTATTAGGTTGCCGTTACTTTCTGTGGTAGACTGGTTGCCAACCAAAACTACAGAACTCAACCTGTCCTGCTATTTATCCCATAGATAGAGAGGGGAAATTTTCTCATTCCGAGCCGTTATCAATTACACTACAAATCGCATAATAGATTTTGTTACTCGATAAAATAACACATCTTCCATTAGACGTCCAATTGGGATTAGACGTCCAATTGGGATTAGACGTCCAATTGGGATTAGACGTCCAATTGGGATTAGACATTTGGGATTAAAACGCACTGTGAATTTCTTCAGTCGTGCGAGAAAACGTTTCCTTACGGACTTATCAATATAAACATTAGTGTGCACTTAGCAAAGCGAAAATAAAAGAACGTTATAAAATAGTCGTATAAAAAAAGTAGTAGTTGAAAGTGTTGCTTATAAAGAACTTTTAGAAATGCAAGAAAAGATTCTATAACAACTGATTTTAGAAGTTTAAAAATTTAATTATCTGAAATGATTACATATTGACACAGTAAGTTCTGGTCAGAAGAAAAAGGAAGTGGGTTGACAGTGACACCAGGATCTTCAAGACATAAACATTATTTTTGGTGTCATTTTTGCTGACCAACTGTTTCAGTTATCAAATATCTCTTATCTCATATGAACAAATTTGCGCTGCGTTGGGAACAAATTAATTAAATCATTTCTAATTCGTCGCCAGGCTCGTTATACTTAATTATTTTATCTATTTTTCATTATTTGTTTTAATAGGAATTATCTTTCGTAAGCGAATTATTACTTTTCGTAAAATAATATCTTTTCGTTTTGTCTTAGTCCATATGATTTATATATAACATATATGTTATCTGCAAAACATTTCTGTGTATTATTTCTGAATGGTAATAATGTTAGACGTTTCTTTATAAGGAAACATTCATTCATGAAGCAGCCGACGATAATAACGTTACGCCTTTCTTCTCTCTCTGGCCGGCGGGCTAGAATGTAACATTAGGCGGAACAAAAATACATTTTATTATCCAATTGTGTTTCTCTCTTCCGAAAGTGCAAAATCAGTGGTAACTCTGTCTGCAAAGAGTGTTCAATCAGTTGTGTCCCTCCCAGCGGACAGAGCGCAATCAGATGTGTTTCTATCGGCAGAAAAAATGCAATCAGTTGTGTCCCTGTCTGCGAATAAAGTGCATTCAGTCATGTCTCTGTCTCCGAACAAAATGCAATCGGTTGTGTCTGTGTCCACGGACAGGGCGCTATCAATTGTGTCACTCCCAGCTGAAAGCGCGCAATCAATTGTGTTTTTTCGTCTGAGGATAGAACGTAATAAGCTGTGTCTCTGTTTGCGAAAAATCACTTGTTCTCTATCGAAGAACAGAACGTAACCAGTGTTGTGTCTTTGTGTGTGGACAGAACGTATTCAGTGGTGTCTCTATCTGCAGACAGAACGTAATCAGTTGTACTTCAAGCAATGTTCAGACTCATAGCATTTGTATCTCTATCTGCGGACAAAACGCAATAAGTTGTGTCAATGTCTTCGAAGAGAACGCAATCAGTTGTGGTTTTGTGTGTAGACATAACGGAATCATGGGAAAAAGCAGTAAGCTTATTGAATTGATATTTCTTAATGAATGTACAAGTGGTATAAGGGATAGTGAGTTGAAATAGAAATTGGATGGTCGTGTTCGAAACTCAGTCGAATTCATTACATTCCTTTACGAACAAATAACCTTGGAAAAGGTATAAATCTATCTATTCCCTTCAGGTTTATTTTAAATAGCAGGTCATATTCGTTTCTATAGCCCGGGTTTGTAACTATTCAAGACGTCACTTAACCCGTTAATTGCCATACTTGATACACGATAGGGAGATCATGTTTCGAAATGTTTCAGTTGTACTTCAAGCAATGTTCAAAGTCATAGCATTTGCATCTCTATCTGCGGACAAAACAAACGCAATAAGTTGTGTCAATGTCTTCGAAGAGAACGCAATCAGTTGTGGTTTTGTGCGTAGACATAACGCAGTCAGTTTTGTCTTACCCTGCGAATAGAACGCAATCAGTTGTGACTCTGCCTTTGAACAAAATGCAATCACTTATGTCTCTGTCTGCAAACGTTGTGCAATCAATAGTGTCTCACTAACCGGAGAGAGTGACACTGAGCCACTGTACGCAGGCAGAAAGCCGTCAGTTATGTCTCAGTCTGCAGCAAAGGGTGCAATCACTTGTGTCCGAACAAAATGCAAGGAATTGTGTCTTTTTCTGCGGTCAGAACACAATTAGTTGTGTCTCTGTCAGGGGAAAAATACAATCAGTTGTACCTCTGCTTGCAGATATAATGCAGATATATCTGCTAACAGAGAGCAATCAGTTGTGTCTCTGTCTGGAGACAGAACGCAATCAGTTGTGTCACTCTCCTCGGGCAGAACGCAATCAGTTGATTGTCTTTCCTCGGACAGAACAGAATCAGTAGTGTCTCTGCCAACAGTTGTGTCTCTATCTGAAGACATAGGACCACTGAAAACATTATACCTAGTGTCGGTAAACAGCTATCCTCGTCACTACTTCTCTTAATTACCCTAATGAGTAGGATGGGTAGTAATACTGTTGACTGTGCAAACGATGTTTGCTGTGGGTGGGGCTAATTTTTAACCTCACCCGCATTGACGTTAAATACCCTTTTCTACATTCCCGATTGGTGACCGAATTATAGTATCTGTTAGCCTCATCTCAAACGTTAATAGCAATACTAGCCGGTTCCTTATGAACACAAGACATTCAGTAATATGTCTCAGCGTTTGGCGTTCTTGGATCGATCAGCGAGACTACTTTCGGTTGTAATTTATAACATCTTTCTGTTAAATATATTTTTCAGGAAAATACACTTCTCAAGTCAGTTAAAAGTCATTGATCTTTCCAGTATTAATAGAGGTTACTTCCTAAAATTTTAGTTTGAAGTGGTGTGGAACGTCAACATTCTTATGTCATTATTTTCTCCTCAAGTTGCTTATGCCATCCATTTTAGTTATTACTGCTGTTGAAAGTCCTCAGATGATGTGGATTTTGTTATTTGATACAGCTCCTTGTTTGCCACTGGGTAGAGCCAGTCCACAAGGTTCAAAGCTGGGTGGTCTGTATTAAAATCTACAGGTTCCACTCGCCCGAAGCAATCTTTATCCATCGATTTGTGTAAGCAGTTGTCTACAGATGACAGTTTAGCTATTTCCGAACGAGTTCAGTATCATCAAGGCAAACAAAAATAGATGCTTTCTACAGTGGATATCGACTCGAAATGAGAAATCGGAGAGCCGAGTCTGAATTCTGTCGTATTCCTTACATTCACTTACGTGCATATACCCTTTCCTCCAGCTATGGATTAAATAACAGGACAGATTAGGTTCAACCAAAATTATTATTTTGTTAGTACAGAACTTTGATCAATCCAGACAACTTTCTACAAATATAAACCATGAGTGGGAACCTGTTTTTCAAAGCAAGCAGAAAAAATATTTTAGCAAATATATTATTAGTAACTATAGGTGAAATAACTGGACAGATTGTGTTCTATAGCCTTGGTTGGTAATCAGTCTACCGCACAAAGTAATAGCAACATACTGCTGGAAAATCTTCTGCCCAGTCATTCATGTCACTTTCGTGACAAAATCCCTCAAGCATGTATCACATATGGCATTTAACTGACTGACTGACATTTGTGAAAATATTGTTGCTCTGGTAAACATGGTGTGTAAGATTATGCTACAGAATTAAAAACGGAAAACTTCGATCTTGAAAGAAATGATCTGATTAATTACCCGATGATTTCGGCAAAATTACTGGAGAAAAGGTGGGGAAACTTTCCTCCACCTCATCTCTGCCGATAAGCACGATCTCCTTTAATGTAAACAAATAGAAATTTAGTTAAGTGCCAGACGTAATATACGCTAGGGTCATCATATATCCCTTTTTTTCGCCTGAATCTATCTTGCACATATCCAAATCAACCATCCAACCGTACATAAAATACTGCTGGCATATTTGGTCAGGCGCGCCTGCTGTTCATCTCAGGTTTCTCGACAGTCTGCAAAAGAGAATCTGTAATGTGATCGGTCCAGCCACTTTCTCACCGGCGGGATGTGGCTTCCCTCTGGCATTTTCAAGGCTTCTCCTCCGATGACTTTAGATCACTGGTGACCCCTCCATAAGAATTTACTCGAGCAACCAGACTGGCAGCAAGGTTTTACAGTTAAACCTACCAAATGCAGCCGACAATTCATCTCCATCAGCTTCTTTTCTCGCACTTCCCGCCGGTGGAACTCCCTTCCGTATACTTGCTTTCCTGACGTCTACAACTTACAGGAATTTAAATGAAATATCGATTTTCATCTCTTATCCATTTGATTCCAGTCCTTCCCTTGTCCTTTCTACATCCCCACGTTTATGTTGTTATTTTCCTTTCTCTCCACCTTCGCAACTGTCTTCATACCTGTGTTCTCATCCTCCTCTTGACCTTTCTCTGACACCCCCAATAACTGGTCCTTTCTCTTCACTCTCCTCTTACCTAAACTTTTACTCTCTTATGTAGCCCCCTGCGCATCAGTGGTGGTACGGCCTTGCTTGGGGTGAAACGATTAAAAAATCATAACTGACAAAGAAGATTTAACCGTAGCATGTCACCGTTTCCTTCTTCGGTAAACTCGTTACCGACCAAGGATATATGGCCCAGTCTGTCCATCTATTTAACCTCCTAGTTGATGGTAGAAGAGATGGATTCATACCTCTCTGAAAGATATTTGTATGTAAACGTAACGAACCTGACTTCAATTCAGACGCAACTCTCGGGTTTCTTGTTCCGTTCCGATGTCAATTACACCCCAACACATCTTGTCAGAAAATTGTCGAACCAATTATACTCAGATTATCCGAAGTGAGACATTAGGCCTTTAGAAAATAAATAAAATATATTTTCTTAAATAATGATCACATATATAGGGATACAGCAAATTCTGGTCATAAGGTAAAAAAACACCTCTTCATTTGTTTTAATGATGACTGGATGTAAACCCCTTATACGTAGAGATTTTTAAGCTTGCTTTTTATCTCAACCCACTGCTCGGAATGCTAAATATCTTTTACCTCAGAAAACTAAATTTGTACGGTTTTGTGACAAAAATAATCAAATAATTTAATACCTTTTTTTAAATTTGTATATAATTTCTGTCAGATGAAAGGAAACCACGTATATTATAAGAGATCTAGTTAGTAAAATAGGAAAAAAAGTGTCTAATTAAGTCTATTAACGATTACTAGTCAAAAAAAGAAACTCAAAATATTCAAATTGCAAGACGAACACTTTATGATAGCCACATATCTAAAAACAAATCTGACAAGTCGATATAAATCCTCCAAAAATACATTAATGAATATTTAGGCTGTAGGAGTTTATTAAAAGTCTTATTGTCAACTTGAATTCATTTTTTGGATCAGGCACTAAAACAACGTCTCAACAGGACACAAGGACAAAATAACACTGTAATCAATAGATATCGAATATCAGTCAAAACAACATATAACTGAGGATGAGCAAAGTGTATCTATTTGAAATAGCGCCCATTTAAGAAAACAATTCAATTAAATCAAAATTCATGCAAAAACAAAATATTTTGTCTTAATTTGAATATCTTGAAGTAAGTTCTATCGTGAAAAAAGTTTTAGCTTTGCCTGAGGTTTTTTACATTAATTATGTGCCATACGTGATACATGTCTTTTTCGATCCATGGCTGACTAGACAGAAGGTTTTTCCCACAGTAAGTTGCCATTACTTTCTTCGGTTGACCGGTTGCCTACCAAGGCTATAAAAACAGTTTATCCTGCAGTTTAATCCATAGCTAGAGGGAGAAGAAACGGATTAATACCTTTCGCAAGGGTATTTGCGCGTAACTGAATGCAAAGAATTCAACTTGAATTCGAACCCGGTTTGCCATAATCATGTTCCGAGCCTATATCCACTGCACCACAACGCACAACTTTTGCTTCACAAAACAAAATTTTCATGGTTCTACAACCAACTAAACTAAATAACTTACACTTCATCATCAGACAAATCCTACAGAAATTAGTAGAGTAATATATATACATTTTGAAAATCTTGGTCATAAAATTTTATCATTTGAATATAGGGAATTATTATTTTTTGTAAATTTTCTGTTATACAATTTATAAATTATCATATTATTTTGTATATTTTGAAAATAAATTATCATGTACGTTTGTGAGATATTTTCAGGAATTCTGTCGCTGTTTGAACAAAATGATTAAACCAAAATAGTAAAACAAACAAAATCTCATTGAAAATGGCTTAAGAAAACTAATAATTCTCCAACATCAAATATTTTATATTTAAACCTTTAGCAGGAGCGAAGAAAATAAAACAAATAAAAAAATCCTTAACAAAGAACTTTTATTAGTTTTAAACTAACATAATATAAAATTGTTGCTAAAATGGATACAAAATCTCCCTACACACACACACACACACACACACACACACACACGCACACATATACATATATATATATATATATATATATATATATATATTCTGAACATGTACTGTTAAATATGACAGACAAAGAATGTCTATCATGTTTAATCATGAGCCGTTGTAAATATCGTAATTTGGCTTTAATTTCAGGTGAAAATAGAGACAAATTTGTCCAACATTAGGATATTTTTTATTATGCTGGCTTTAAACTTTCGGCTCACATGAGCTATCTTCAGAGAGGTTACAAGAACGTTAACATAAATACATCCGCAATCATTTGTCTCTTTATTTTCAGGTGTAATTAAAGCCAAAATACGATGTTTGGAATGGCTCATGATTAAACAAAATAGACATTCATTGTCTGTTATATTTAACAGTATATGTTTAGAAACTTATCTGCTGCCTCGATACACTATATATATATATGTATATATATATATATATATATATATATATATATATATAATATTTTTCACTTAACTGAGCAATATAATGTCGACTTCGAATTTTCTTCAAGGCACCATTATGATCTGCCTCTTAGGGCTTCTTTTTCAATCTGCTGTTATGTCCCTGTTTTATTCTTATTTATATGAAGCTTAGTGTTATTGAATATTTTAGTATGTCAGTGGTTCTGCAGATGGTTAATTGATTCTGATTTCTTTTGTTGTGTTGATTTCTTTTTTAGTGTGTTTTATTATTTATTTAATTAAGCAAACACACTCATTCATACGTGCTAACATAATTAACACAATAGAAATCAATAAAAATAAACAACTTGCAAATAATTAGTACGTTATAGGAAGTCAAAAATTGATTATATTTCTTGGGGACACACACACACACACACACACACACACACACACACACACACACACACACACACATATATATATATATATATATATATATATACAGAACGAATAAAAATTTTGGTGCTGTCTGCATATGTCTTTATGTGACTCTAACATCTGTGACACTAAATCAAATAGGTATAGAAATGTAAAAAGTGAAATTTACAGTGATTTTAACGTAAAAAAACACAGAAATCAATTGACTACACAGCCTACTAGGCAAGCATTCTCATAACTGTAATTGAAATAAAGCTCAAAATGACAATCGACATAGATAGTATGATTCTGTATATCACATATCCAAGTATATTTGATTGTATTATTTACACTTATGAAAATTTAAGATTGCATCTTTACTATTTCAAAATAGAACAAGAATTGATATTATCTTACTATAAAGTGAAAATGAAAGAAGAATATATTTACTGAAATTCGCATGGCTTTAAAATTAACTAACGGAAATTATTTAAAATTATTAGTAGGCACATAAAAGTCATTTGTTAATGACCAGTTATCTAAAGCCAGTGAGATTAATGTATGTACTTTTAAGGTGCTCTTCTTGGTTTAAACCAATTTATGCTTTATAATAGTGACGTGCCTAAGAACATAGACCTCAAGTAAATATTTATGCAGATGATATCTCACTTGATGATAAGAAAGATAGGGTTTT
Organism: Ascarosepion bandense; assembly: GCA_037127315.1. NCBI lineage: Eukaryota > Metazoa > Mollusca > Cephalopoda > Sepiida > Sepiidae > Ascarosepion > Ascarosepion bandense. The sequence goes on from JBBBDQ010000813.1 coordinate 83,845, forward strand.
ATTTTTGTCTGTTTAGTCAAATATTTTACATGTTGACATTTCTACTCAATAAACGCTTTAATTTAAACTGTTTGAGTTTTGGAATCTTTTTTGGCAGGTTTGTAAATATTATCTGTTATTTTGTAGAAAATAAAGTTTAGGCAAACTTTAATATGGCCTGTATGTGTGTATATAATTGTGTTGGAAATATAGTTTGTTTTCTAGAGTTTAATGTCATAAAACCTAAAGTGATAATTGACATAGATATTATGAATCTGTATATCACATGTCCAATTACATTTGATTGTATAATGTAATTATGAAAATTTTGCATTGCATTGTTACTATTTCATAATAAAATAAGAATTGATATTGTTATCCTATAAAGTGAAAATGAAAGAAGAAAATATTTACTTCCTCTTTTAAGTAATTGGTTATTCAATTAGAATTTTATATTAATATTGAAGTAAATGAAAAACGATTGTTCTGGGTCAGATGATGTTATTTCTCTCACATAATGAAATTCGCTTGGTCTTGGAATTAACTAAAGAAGATGATTTAAAATTATTAGTAGGCCCATAAATGCCAGTTATCTAAATACCTGCACTTCTAAGGTGCTCTTCTTAGTCCAAACCAATATATGCTTTATTATGTGATTAAGAATATAGACCTGAAGTAAATATTTATGCAGATGATATCTCACATGATGATAAGATTCGTTTTCCTGGTGCTCTTTCAACGTGAATTTAAACGTGCTATTAGATTTGCATCTAGGTCCAACCCTATTACCACTGAAATAATTAAATGTAACCGACTCTTCTACTATAACAGTTTCTTTCCTCACGCTTCTCTTCTGTTTACTTGTTTCCCTGATAATTGATATTGATAGTATGAATCAGTATATCACATGTCCAACTAAATTTGTTTATATTATTTACACTTATGAAAATTTAGAATTGCATTGTTAATATTTCATAATAAAACAGGAATTGATATTATTATCTTATTCTAAATTAAAAATGAAAAAAGAAATTATTTACTTCTTTTAAGCAATAGCTTATTCATTTAGAATGTTATATTATAATGTAGTATATGAAAAGCTATGATGTTTGGTGTTAGCTGATGTCTTTTTCTTTACATAATCAAATTGTAAGATGGTTTTAGAATTATCTAAAGGAAATGATTTAAATTTTTAGTACGCACATAAAAGACATTTGTTAATGACCAGTTATCTAAAGCCAGTGAGATTAATGCATGTAAATCTGAGGTTCTCTTCTTGGTTCAAACCAATCTATGCTTTATTATATGGTTAAGAACATAAACCTCAAGTAAATATCTATACAGATGATATCACAATTTAACTCTAAAAATATAGATGACCAGAGCTTGGCAGCTGATCTCTCTTCTGACCTAGCTCTTACAGATCATTGCGGAAATAAATGGCAGCTAAGATATATAATAAATCATATTACATGAAAAAAAGAGGTAATATATTCAGGCCTAGTTGAAGTGTATTCTAGGCATACCCATTTTATAAGCTGCGATATAAATTATTCTACATTAATATTATACTTCTATGATCTGAGGACCTCAGAACTTTGGTGTTCGTGGCTCTCCACAATCACCAACAAGGAAAGTAAACAGAGGCAGTATATATATATATATATATATATATATATATATATATATATATATATATTCAAAGCCGTGTGTTCACTAAAATATAACATTTAAATTAATTAATTATATATATACTTTGAAACTTCGTTAGTGTATCAATCTTATATTCAATGTCGTAAACACTAATTTTCTCGTTTTAATATAATTATGTATACATACATACATACATGCACGTACATACATGCATATATATATATATAACAGCGACTATGATACTAAAAAGATTGTTACCATGAATAAGTTATTAAATATATATGCGTTGTTTTAGATAGATAGATAGATAGATAGATAGATAGATAGATAGATAGATAGATAGAAGAAAGCACATGGAGACGCGTGTCGTAACGTGTAGAGATCATAACATCTTTCAGCGAAATGAATGCCACCCACCTGGCCAAAGCACGTGTTTATTCAGGCATGTTTCTTGATACCCACATTTATCATTTCAATACCACACTATAGATAGATAGATAGATAGATAGATAGATAGATAGATAGATAGATAGATAGATAGATAATGACAAGTCGTAGATAGATAGATAGATAGATAGATAGATAGATAGATAGTAGTGACTTATATATATATATATATATATATATATATATATAGTGACTGCTAGCTAGCTCGATAAATAGCTAGCTAGCTCGTAAATAAACTAAGCTAGCTAGCTAGCTAGCTAGATAGATAGATAGATAGATAGATAGATAGATAGAGATAAGATAGATAGAGATAAGATAGATAGATAGATAGTGACTATATATATATATATATATATATATATATATATATATATAGTGACTGCTAGCTAGCTCGATAAATAACTAGCTAGCTAGATAGATAGATAGATAGATAGATAGATAGATAGATAAATAGATAGAGATAAGAAATAAGATAGATAGATAGATAGATAGATAGTGCCTTATATATATATATATATATATATATATATATATAGTGACTGCTATCTAGCTCGATAAATAGCTAGCTAGCTCGATAAATAACTAGCTAGCTAGCTAGCTAGCTAGATAGATAGATAGATAGAAATAAGAAATAGGATAGATAGATAGATAGATAGATAGATAGATAGATAGATAGATAGTGACTTATATATATATATATATATATATAGTGACTGCTAGCTAGCTCAATAAATAACTAGCTTGCTAGCTAGCTAGCTAGCTAGCTAGATAGATAGATAGAGATAAGTTAAGATAGATAGATAGATAGATAGATAGATAGATAGATAGATAGAGATAAGTTAAGATAGATAGATAGATAGATAGATAGATAGATAGATAGTGACTTATATATATATATCGTGACTGCTAGCTAGCTCGATAAATAGCTAGCTAGCCCGATAAATAACTAGCTAACTAGCTAGCTAGATAGATAGATAGAGATAAGAAATAAGATAGATAGATAGATAGATAGATAGATAGATAGATAGATAGATAGATAGTGAGTGACTTACTTATATATATATATATATATATATATATATATATATATTCGGATAGATAGATAGATAGATAGATAGATAGATAGATAGATAGATAGATAGATAGATAGATAGATAGATAGATATTGACTGATTTTGAAAGTAACAACTTATTCCTTGGCTGCGTCTTCATATCGGTGTTTTCATGTTTTCGTGTCGTTGCATATAGTTTTTTTTTATATTAGCGACACAAAGCATACAATCAACTCTGTGTATAGAAATATTCAATCAATAAATTAAATGTTATTCATTTGGAGTTTATTTTATTTTCATTCACCATATAATCATTTTAAAAAGAGGAACAATACCAAATTGATAATGAGAAACTGGTGATCACCTTTTTATTGTTTTATTAATCATGTTATATCCATGATTCTTCATTTACAAACTGCGTGATCGAATTCGTGGTGCACCTGTACTAACACAAATGACGTAAAAAGGAATGACGTAAGAGATGACGTTAAGATGATATTTTCAACAAGCCATTGATTTATATGTGTTCTTTTGTTGTTTGTTGTTTTTCTCGAGAATAATATTTTTTTCAGAGTCAGGTTCCTTAAATGATTTATTTACTATTATATAATGAGTGTCTCCGAATTAGTTTACATAGGTTTTACCTATAATTGCTGGTGTTTATATTAAAATATAATCTCCGTAAAAAAAAAAAAATACAAAGTCTTGTTCCGTTTTAACGCACGTAATATTTTGCGCCTTTCTCCTACTAAATTTGTTCTCTAGAAAATTAATAACTGAAAGTTTTCCTCTTTTTTCTTTCTTTTACCTGAACGTAGGTAACTGCGTGCAGTTGTCTGCTGTGAAGGTATTACATATTTCCTTTTTCCTTGCTATTCAAAAAAGTTGATTTTCGAACGTAGTTAAAAAGCCGAAACTACGGACGCGGATTTTTCAGGCATCTAAATCTTTTCCCAGTCAAAATTCTGATTTAAAGCTTCTTTTGTCTGTAGTCACTTTCACTTGTTCTTGGTTAATAGTATACTATCTTTTTATTTACTATCAGCTTGTCCAACACAGTTCTAAAGAGCCTCTCAGGGCAGTGGGTTACAGAGTGAGAACATTGTAATGAAGAGGGGAAGAGAAATGTATATTATGGTGATGTTAATGACCAGTTATCTAAAGCCAGTGAGATTAATGTATGTACTGTTAAGGTGCTCTTCTTGGATAAACCAATTTATGCTTTATAATAGTGACGTGCCTAAGAACATAGACCTCAAGTAAATATTTATGCAGATAATATCTCACTTGATGATAAGAAAGATAGGGTTTTATTTTTGTTTGTTTAGTCAAATATTTCACATGTTGACATTTCTACTCAATAAACGCTTTAATTTAAACTATTTGAGTTTTGGAATCTTTTTTGGCAGGTTTGTAAATATTAACTGTTATTTTGTAGAAAATAAAGTTTAGGCAAACTTTAATATGGCTTGTATGTGTGTATATAATTGTGTTGAAAATATAGTTTTTTTCCGAGAGTTTAATGTCATAAAACCTAAAGTGATAATTGACATAGATATTATGAATCTGTATATCACATGTCCAATTACATTTGATTGTATAATATAATTATGAAAATTATGGATTGCATTGTTACTATTTCATAATAAAATAAGAATTGATATTGTTATCCTATAAAGTGAAAATGAAAGAAGAAAATATTTACTTCCTCTTTTAAGTAATTGGTTATTCAATTAAAATTTTATATTAATATTGAAGTAAATGAAAAACGATTGTTCTGGTTCAGATGATGTTATTTCTCTCACATAATGAAATTCGTTTGGTCTTGGAATTAACTAAAGAAGATGATTTAAAATTATTAGTAGGCCCATAAATGCCAGTTATCTAAATACCTGCACTTCTAAGGTGCTCTTCTTAGTCCAAACCAATATATGCTTTCTTATGTGATTAAGAATATAGACCTGAAGTAAATATTTATGCAGATAGATCGTTTGACTCTAGACTTAAAGAGACCAATATTGAAATTGTCAGGGAAATTTAGATAGGTTCACTCTCCTTCCAAAATTTTTGAACAGGAGTAGAGGTTGATCTGTTGTTCCTGTTTAAGACAGAGTAACGAGAAAGAAAGGCCTGGAAAAGCTTATGCCCACAGTTCAGATCGAAAGGAAGAGGAACAAAAGGGCACAGTACGTAACATAAATAACGTGGTTTAATGAATAGATAGTAGAAGAATGTTTTGGAAAAATAGCAAAAAGCTAAATTTCTTAAGAACAACAAAAGACAGGAAAGTGTGGAGAGCCATGTTTAAAACGAGATACCAGTGTAAGGTTGATAAAATTAGAAAATTAATTCATAAATTCTTTAAATTCTTTGGCCTTAACGTAGTGATTAACCCCAATATCAAGCAAGTAGACTTCCTACACATAACATTAGACTTAGTATCGAACACTTTCCAACATTACATGAAAAACAATGCTAACCCAACATATATAAACCCCAACTCTAATCACCCACCATCCATTATCAAACATATCTCACCATCGGTAGAACGCCGCATTAACACACACTCATCCAGTAAAGAAATATTTGATAAACACAAGGTAATTTACGATAGAATCCTTAAAGAAAGCGGATATCAATCATCAAAAATTAATTTTGTGGAAAAATTTAGGAGTTCAAAAAGCAAAATTAGAAACAGGAAAATCATATGGTATAACCCTTCTTTTAATCAATCAGTTAACTTTAGGCTGGGACATAAATTCCTTAAACTAATAGTTAAGCATTTCCCTAAAAATAACCCTCTAAGCAAAATCTTCAATGAAAATACAATAAGACTAAGCTATAGCTGCTCCAATAATCTAGAAAAAATAATTAAAGTACATAACAGCAAAATATTAAAAGCACACAACAAAAATAACTCCAACACTAATACCAGTCCATAATAACAATCTCTGTAACTGTAGAAACCCAAACCAATGCTCCATGACCAATAAATTTCTAACGAATTCTTTGATATATATGTGTTCGATTTCATCCAGGAAGAATCCTAAAGATGAAAAAATATATATCGAAAAGACCATGAACGTATTTAAAAAGCGAGTTTTCGATCACCTCTCATCCATCATTAACAAAGAAAATCAAAACATGACGTCTCTTTCCAAATACTTTTGGAATTTAAAAGAGAAAAATAAAACGCCTAAAGTTAAATGGAAAATCCTTAAACAAGCAAGAACAGCTAAATCTATAAAGGAACCATGTTTCCTTTGTCTTCAAGAAAAAATTGAAATCATTAAATATATGAATAGCAACAAGCTTTTAAACCAGAGGCATGAAGCTACAGTAAACTGCAAGCACATTAAAGAACTAACCTTACAATCATGCTAAAAAATACTACAAAAGCCAGAGCTACGACCCCCTAGAAATTATACACCATCACTGTACTAACAACACTCCTATATACATCACAACCTGTGATCTAAATTTAAAAAAAAAAGATTTAAAAAAAAGATTTTCTAAAAAATTAAAAATTCTATAGAAAAAATCGATTTACTAAATTCTAAAGATATAATATGCATAATTAGATTAATTATAAAAACTGTCCTTAATACACACATTAAACTTCAACCATTACCATAAATACAAACATATCTATGATCTATTACCTTAAATACAAACATTTAATCCTTCCTCCTACATAAAATTCTACCGATTACGCACCTATTACCTGCTTACATATTACCTTAAATTTTTAACATTAAAATTTACCTCTTGCTTTAAATCTTACCGCAAACGGTGATCTCATTAAAATTTAAAATTTAGTAGAAAAATCGGTTTCCAAACTGTAATCTAGTTAAAATTTAAAATTTGTGTCGAGGTACCCCTGATAAATATCAAAAATCGATAATCGAAAAAATTGGGTTATAGAAGGAGTGGTCCGATTTTAATCAAATTTGATACACTCATAGACAAAGACATAAGAAACGATATTCAGAAGTTTCAAGGTTGCAGTTCTTACAATAGTGCGGAAAATCAATAATATATATATATATATATATATATATATAAGGCAAGATGTGTGTGTGTGTGTCCGTTTATCTGCCTGTATGTCTGTATTTTTTTCAGCCCTTTTATTTTAGTTTTTGCTTGGGGTTTGGCTCTAAGTAGGTATAATTGTAGTTCTTAGTCCCAGCCATGATACCATTTACTCAGAGGACTTATTTAGCCTTCAAAATTCAGTTTACGACGAAAAAAATATTTGATATCGATACCAGGAAATCAAAATTTGACTTACATCCATTCATTTTTCTTTCAGTCTATTGTTTCGCTTTAACTGGAAACAACTATTGCTTTTTAGTCTTTCCTGCCAACGTCCAAAGAGTCTGAAAGCTATCATTACACACGAGCAACGCCAGGATATACTGCTAATTTCAAATAAAGATTTATATTTAATATTTTTTTATATTTTCAAAATCGGGTATGATATACCCATGGTTAGTAGTTGTGTAACTTTAATTGATGGTTAGTGTTACAGGGTTAAACACACACACGAAAAACTATCAAACTCCATCCACAACATAGTACTGTAAAATTCAAGTATAATAGTGTTGTGGAGTAGTTTTCGCACTGAAAGTTATAATCGTGCTATGTCGGTTGCTAATCGACTTAATGCGCCCAAAATGTTAGAAACTTGGTAATATTTCACTGTAAGCTGACTTCTTAGTATTCGGCTCACTGCTGACTAATATCAACTGCCTAGTAGTTCTACTAAACTCCAATATAACTCTAAACAACTTTTTAGAATTTCTAAGAACTTCTATACACTTCCCAAAAACTTCCCGAGTTAACTTCCTGCTAACTCTTATTAATATAGGAGGAAGAGTTCATTATCTGAGGAATAGGTGTGTTTCACCATAACAAATAACTTAGTTCACATGAAAAAATATTTAGAATAAGTGAATTACTAATAATTAAAAAGGAAAAACCAACACCCAATAACGAGTTTGGGAAAAAAGAGCTTCTTATAATGTTAGATATAAGCATAAAAATATTCAGTTAAAAAAATTGAGTTAAAAAAATTTAAAAATCGTCTTTAATAATGCTTAAAAGAGCACTAGAAAGCTCTTGGATATGCAGAACTTTGGGACAGTGTCCAGAAAAGATAACACCTTTACGAACACAAAAAATATGAAAAGGTTTATCAAAGTAGCTTGCCAGTAGTCTTTAACAAAACATGCAGAAAATTATGCTGTTCAGTTCTTCGTGTATTCAAAAACTCTCATTATATCTTTCTGTTGTGAGACTTGCCATTTTCAAAATCAAAGTTCCCATTTTTTTCATGTTACTCCCTTTTTTAGAAAACTAATTTTCTAAATTTTTGCAAGATGTTATTTTTATTTGCTGTCATATATCACGTGCCGTCGATATGCTTCTATAATTACCCGTCCTATCATTTATTTTCGCAGCTGGAAATATTCGTGAAAGGGTTTCCAAGTCATAGAAATCAATCCTGGCAACAGCTTTCCGAAAATCAGCAAAAATACTTGTGTCGATTTCATGTGTATTCGGGCAATTTATTGTAAGCTTGCAAAAGCCAGAATATTGTTTGAGAAGCAGAAGTCGGCCAATAGAAATACACACTGCTCTCGCACATAAAGTGGTGAAACATTCCGAAATTTGCGGAAAAGAAAATACGAACATAAAGGAGACTTGATATTAAGCAACATACTGAATTCTCTTTAATGTTTCTTCGTCCGATACCGCTAAAATGAACAAACAGAAAAATATAATTTAATCAGACGAAGAAACATTAAAAAACAATATGATATATGAATTAATATACAACCGGGTTATTTGAGTTTATAGACTGTGTGTTTTAATCATTTCATTTTTCAAGCAATTCAATAAAGCCGCTAAGGCACATCTGTTTACTGAGTGCGAAAGAATATCAGAAAAAATATTAAGGAGAAAGAACAATAAAAAAACAGTAATTAAGAAAACAGAATTGAGTTAAATCGTTGTGTCAGGCAGTGCTTAACTGAACTCACTAGTAACAGGGTGAGCAATAACTGAAGCATACTAAAAGCAAGAATTATCAAGATATCATCAGATATGAGCAGTGGAATGAGATGAGTATGTTTCCGAGAATTAAATAAAATGTTTTGTTTGGAATTGCAGGTTACCCTGATGAAGTATGCCGGGAGCAGAATAGTCGAAACATTTTGATAACAACAAATATGAGGACTTAGTCCGCCTATAAACAGTTTAAATAATGATAACTCTCCATCCCAGAAATTTAGGCATGAATTTAGGCATACATATATTTCATTGAAATAATTTATTTTATTATGAATCCGACTCAGCGGTGAAACATGCCAGAGAAAAGTTTGACAAATTTTCTTTTATTTAATATTCCACATGATTCTCGCCAAAGATATACCTTTGGTTTCATCAGCAGATATATATAACACAAGAATTCTATATAAATCGAAATATCAGAAAAGTCTCGCTATTTCAGAGGCCTTATATATCAAACATTTCTCTCCTATCATCGACAATATATTATTTAATTGTGGAAATGCACTTCTGAATTTTTTTTTAAAACTAGAAAGATGAACGCGCAAATTCACAAAAAGTCACAAAACGCTCGTGAAGGCCTGGAATGAAAAGCTTCTTTTTCAGAAAACAACACAAAAATAAATTGTTACATAACAGTCAAAATCGGAGGGAAAATCACAAAAAAGCAGCTGAGAAAATAGCTATAGAAGTGGCCGAAAACGCTCGGGTCAAGAAAAATTACGGACAATTTTTATATTTCTTAACTCCTCCAAAACAAAAAAAATGTTAGGATGCTGGAAAAAATGTAATACAAAATTAAATAAATCTTATCGGTCGTATTTAATGAAAGAGGTTTGAAGTTCGAAAGAAATGCTGCTACCCAAATATGCATTAATATATATATATATATAATGATTTGTTTGAACCTTATCTTTTATCGATATAAGTATTTAAATAGATATTCTGTTTGTAATCAAACAGTACTATATATTTATTTCTACCGGCCTGATTATTTACGATATATTTATGTTACGAAAATGTGTATTATTTGGCTGTATTCAAACCTGCGACCCCTATCGACATAGGGAAATCCACCAAGTGATCTAGCGCGTCTTAGACCTCTCGACCACAAATGACGATCAAGTTAATCAATCAAATTACACTGATCATCATTCATGGTCGAGAGGTCACAGACACGCCAGATCACTTAATGGCTTCACCTATGTGGATACAGCTCGAAGGTTCCAATCCTGCCGAATGACACACATTTTTGTAACAAAAAATTATCGTAAATTATTAGGCCGGTAGAAATATATAATACTATTTGATTATAAACAAAATATCTACTTAAATACGAGTATCGATCAAAAATAATGTCCAAACAAATCATTTCAAACTGTCGGTTGTATCTAACTTGTTTCGTTAATCTTCGTTTATATATATATATATATATATATATATATATATATATATATATAAACGAAGTCCAGTTGATAATATATATATATATATATATATATATATATATATATATATATATTATGGATTCTCCCATCGATTTCGATGTATGAGGGTCTAACCTTAGTAAGACATCCGCACAGAGATTTGTTTATGGTGGTGAAGGCATTGTGTAGTACCATCCACACTTTTTGGAACTGCTGATAACAAACAATCGGTGCAGAAGTTTGCCACAGATCGCATGAACAGCAGACCTCAATTATTTAACCCATAATTGGAGGGAACGGACGGATTAATACCTTTCCCAAGGATACTAGTGCGCAAGTGAATGCAGTGTGCTCGACTGAAATTGGAACTCGGCTCACCGATTTCCCCCTCCAAGCCGACATCCACCGCACCACAACGCACAACATATATATATATATATATATATATATATATGCCAATAATATTTTTTTTTAAGGAAATGTAAACAAAAAAAAGAGAGTGAGACTTAAAAAAGACGGTTAAAATTTCTAGGGCACATAATGAGAAAGAGGCCTTGAAGAATTTGATACACACAGGCCATCGTTAAGAGAAGAGAGGCAGAAGAAAACACCAAGTAACCTTTTAAGAAGCTTGTGTGCCTTCAGCATGTGGATAATAATGGCGCTTCACAACTTCCCGTTTCCTTTTAATACTTTTTTTACGTTTCACCTTCTCACCCACCCTACCATTCCCTGTCTTGTCATCCCTTTGCATTCGCTGTCCCCTCTGTCCATCTTCCGTTCAATATGTACTGAGAGTATTAAATTCTTCAAGCCCTCTTTCTTCATTTCAGTTAGACATGATAAATAGATTTCAGACTGAATCATTTCAGCTCATTGATTCGTCAGATAATCTTAATTCTTAATAAATGTGAGCCTGCATGTATTTCGCGCCAAATCGATTAATATATTTTTATGTTATATCAACCCTACCTTTCCTGACTAACTGTCATCCTATCTATGGCCCAAAAGCCACTAAAGATAGAGGGTAACTGAAGGTGGTTGTTGTTTTAGTAAGATTAAGGAACGTGGTTCATGTGGATATGTAGCAAAGATAACAGTTAACCCTAGACTTGAAGAGATAAAGATTGTAGAGGCCAAGAAAGCACCCGCCTGGGATTTTGTCCCTAAAGTAACCGTTCTTGAAAATTATCCACCCTAAAAGAAGTTACTCCTAACTAATGGAATGCGTAGGCATTGAAGATGGTTCACTTTGATGTATGCGGCGTGGCGAGCCTTAGCTGGTCAGGATTATTGTTGGATTAACAAAGAAATATAGCGATCGAGTAGCGAGAGTGTTGGGAGAGTGTTGGGCATTTTGGTCTGTTGGAAGGGGCTGTACGGTAGAAAACATCTTTGCATATTTCGTGTTTTTTATTTACAGGATTTTGTTTATTGAGCTACAATAACATGGCAATTCTAAAATTCTAATCTACTTTTCCTTTTATTGAACTATGCTTCATCTTATTTAATTAATAATTAGTTATGGATTGAAATAAATTACTGTTCATATATTTAAGTTTAAAAATCCATTGCCATTAAATTTGTAAAACTTCTCCAGGTAAATGTGGAAAAGAATGAAGATTTTCAATAATCTGCGCTGTTTATAATGTATTGCCACGTTTACGCTCCAGCTTTTTTTAAGTACGAGGAATTTCGAACTAAATAGTTTATTACGATCGCTGGGGTATATCATTCTCATTCCTGTGCGATGCCACTTCTGGTAGCCATGTAGTTATCTCCCTTTAATTCAACTCTCTAAGTGATCTTTTTCACTATTGCTTTAGTCAGCTACTGAACCTCTCAACTATTTGGTCAAATAACTGGATCTAACCAACGCCTTTATTCACTGAGCCATGTGTCCTTGAGAACAACAATGTGTGAATTTTGGGGACGTATAAACCTAAGATGAGAACAACAGTCAGAAAAATGTAAATAATGTAAATACTACCTCATCCCAGAAGTATGGACACATTTTCAGTAATATATGCATATTTTTGGAATGAACATTACAGTCAGACATTTTTGGAATAGAGTGGTATGATAATCTGATATATAATGAAAAAATGTCATTGAGCAAAAAGTTGAGAACCCCTGCTCTAAACATTACCTGAATAATAGTTAACAAATTAAACTGTGTTCCTCGATATGGGATAAATTTCAAAAGTCAGTGGGCGGGGATAATAAATTCGTATTTTTGTTTTGGATTTCACATGTGATTATGAGTCACAAGCTAGTATGGTTAACCGTTTCTAATACAGAGTAAGTTTGATCTTTGTTGAGCGCACTAGAGCCGTGGCGTTTTTCCAGGCTAGCCTAATCTTTGCAAATAACACGTATGTCCCTAAAATGTTAAGTCAACATGAAAACTTGAAACAAACCCCAGGTCATAGAAAGCCCGTATATGTTTGCTTCGTGATGATGACTATCTCTGGTAGATAATATTCAAATCTTTAATAAAATCTTGACACTTTTATACCAGTTATGTAATAAAGATATTGGGTACTCTGTCATTTAATCTAATCCATATTATGAACCATCGTTAGAATACGGTTAGGTTATTATATATATATATATATATATATATATATATATATATATATATATATATGATAAAATATAGATTTATGATAAGGTTATGTCGTCACTTTCCAAGTAGCATCTGTGCAGATGACACCACCATTTACTCCCACCTCAATAGAAAATCTACCAAGGCTAACAAAATAAACTTGGCTGATGTTCTTGAAAATAACCTCTTATCGGTGTTTAGTTGGAGCAGGAGACGGCTTGTAAATTTTAATGCCTCGAAACAAAGCAGCTCTTTTTTTAATCACCATAGACACTCTTTCCTGCCAACCATCAGTATGTGTGATACAAGTCTTCTGGAGAGCCACACATAGTGCATTCTGGGCCTCACTTTTTAAATCGACCTGAAATGAAATGACTTTATCGAATTTATAGAAGCATCTACTGCTAGTACGTTTTGGTTTCTGTGTCCGACCAGAAATTTTTATCATCAGAATCCCCTGGCATTTTATGAATCTACTATTTGTCCGTGCATTGAATACTGTTGCTACATCTGGTCGCGTGATCCTGCTATTCATATCGAGGCAAAACCCAAAGAAGGATCTGCAATGTAATTTATCCTGACTTGAAATCAAGACTTCAGTTATATTCTCACCGACCTTGCGTGGCTTCCCTCTGTCTTTTCTAAAAATATTTTTATGGCAACTACTCTGTCGAGTTTTTTTCCCTGATGGCCCGCAAACATGAATTTAAGCGTCATAGTGTAATGGCATCCAGTCCCCACTCTTACCTTTGAAATATTTAAGTGTAACAGTTACTTCTACTCCAACAGTTCCTTTTCTCGAACTTACCTCGGGTAGATTTTCTTACAGATTTTTTTTTCTTTCCTGATTGCGACTATCTCCCCCCCAAAAAAGTATATATATATATATATATATATATATATATATATATATATATATATATTGTGTGTATTTTGGCAGTATTTTTTCATTAATACAGGTTTCATTGAATAATATAGACAAATTCTGTCTATTGATTTTGTGTAAGATCCGTTCGTATGATCTGATTAGCTTGATAGTGTTGTCATGAAAAGACGACAAGAAATCCCAATAATTGTTGATTTTTTATCAGGTCTGAGCTTTCGGCTTACATAAGCCATTATCAAAGGAACATAGAACATTTAAATCATTTTTAACAGAGTGGAGTTATACAGAGAAAATTAGACAAGTCCATTTTTTGTGTCGCACATGGCTGTAGGCCGAGAAGGAATGGTGGTAGTGGGTTTTTGTTCAATTGAGTGTATAGTGGCATGAGGGATTGGTCTGGGAACTGCTGCTACTATGTTGTAGGGGGTAAGTATAATAACTATATAACTATATAATAACTAAACAACTATATATATATATACGTATATTGTTGCTGTATCTCCCATTTTTAAATGATAATGAAATCAACTTGAGTATACATATACTCTTGCCGTAATTTGATGCGTTAGAGTTATCGGAGAGACATCGGGACATTTCCGTAAAAAACCGAATTATACCAAAGTTACACAGAGAAAACTTCGTAAGTTGGCATGGTAGCTTTGTGCTTCACTCAACCAGAATAATATTACACGGATATACTATTTCAACACGGCTTCACTTCAAGACTTGTATATATATATATATATATATATATATATATATATATATATATATATATATATATATATATATTCCTTACTAATCGTATTCCTAGATTACTAACCTTGTGTTCCAGTTTGTATATTTACGTTCAATACATAACCTAATTTTCATCTTAAATATATATTTTTTTGTATATATATATATATATATATATATATATATAATCTCTCATTACGATTGAGCTATCTGGAGAGTAAAACTTTTACCACTTTTGCGATTTACACGTTACCCTTTAACAATGAATTGAGATCTTTTTGTGACTTGTGTGTGTATACACCGCTTATATATAACACGCTAAAATTTCTCCTCTCTCATTTTATGCGCCTATGGCTTAGGGAGCAGAGACGACGAATAACACCAAATCGGTCGATTTTCGATCTCGGCCAGAACCAAGTAGATGTGTCTAGCCACTCTGATGAGCTGTGATACAGCGAAACAGTCTTGTATGTTTATATATATATATATGAACAAAAAGAGACGAGAAGAAGACTGTACTGAGCATATTCCTTTTGTCCGTTAAATGACTTTACCAAGGCAACATAAGATTTATGCTGCTCGTCTTTATAAATACAAAGGTGAGGATGTCATTACTTTAATAAGGTTTTAAATTTGCTCAAGTTCATGAATGTTTATTAGGTTGTGGAAAGATCAGTGAAAGCATTATGTTGCTATTTAGGAGACTATCATCAGCTATGTTGATAGTGAGCAGGAAAGTTGTTTGTGGTGGTTAAAGGAGAGCATTTTCGTTTTGGAGATATTCAGATTTACTAAATTTCCCCTTAAAGAGCAACTGGGAGGTATACTTTTACAGCCTTAGCGGATCTTCTGTTGAGACGGATGTAAGTGGCAGCATCATCTGGATAAATACCCAACTGGAAACTGATATCATCAAGAAGTACATTGATGAGGATCAGAAACAGCTTAGGCCCTATGATAGAGCTTTCAGGTACACTCACGTGAAATGGACTATAAACGTACTCGTTAAAAACGACATCATTTCACGATTTGATAAGAATGATTTGATTAAATCAAATAATCGACTTGTAATAATGTTGCTCTGGAACTTGCGTAGAAGGTCAGCATGCCAAACCCTGTTAAACGTTTTCGTGATATCTAGAGCTACTAAAAATTCAATGATAGCAGGTAGCAGTAGACCTGGCAAAACGGAAACTACATTGTTCCTCAGAGAGAAGGTCGTGAGAGGTGAGATTCTTAAACCCTTGCATTGATTAGAGGCTCGAATACTTTACCGAAAAAGTGGTAAGTGGCTAATAGATCAATAAAGGAATTAAAAATGTTCACTTCTTCTTCTTCTTCTATGTGCCCTGTCCCTTCAGGACGTAGGCGATCATGGATCTCCACATCTCCCTATCCCTTGTGGCTCTTAGTATGTTTGCTCCTGTTGCTCCTGGCAACCCCCGTTCCGTCATCCACCTGATTAGACTCTGCAGATATGTTATCCGCTGCCTTCCTCTGTCTCTCCTTCCTTCTATCTGACCAGTCAGTATCAAGTTCTCCAGGCTCTCCTTCCTCATTGCATGTCCCAGGAACTTCAGTTGTCTCTTCCTGATGCTCAGCATCAATTCCCTTTTTGTTGCCATTCTTTCTAACACTTCGTCGTTGCTTGTATGCTCAGTCCACGATATCCGTAGCATCCTTCTGTAGAACCACATTTCGACCGCTTCCAGTTTTTTCCTCATTTTCGATGATATTGTCCAGCATTCATAGCCGTACTGAAGAACTGACATCACGTAGCAGTCTAGCACTCTTTTCTTCGTTTCTATTGAGATCTTCCTGTGTGTTAATATTTTGCTCATCTTCTTTAACGCGTCCTTTGCCATGCCAATTCGCCTTCGGATCTCCGTGTCGCACTTTCCATCTCCTGTTAGAACACTTCCTAGGTACTTAAATTCTTGCACTTGTTTGATTCTGTTATCCCCCACCTGTATTTGGCATTTTGGGTTGTATCTTTTGCTGATGACCATGCACTCAGTTTTCTTAAAGTTTATTTGTAGTCCCTTCTTGTCACTCTCCACTGCTACTTTCTGTATGAGATCTTGCAGTTTCCTTTCCGTGTCCGCAATCAGTACTGTATCGTCCGCGTATCTTATGTTGTTCAGGTTGTGGCCTCCAATAATAAATCCTGGTGTGTCATCTAGGGTCCTCAAAATATTCTCGCTGTATAGGTTGAACAAATCCGGTGAAAAGACACATCCTTGTCTTACGCCTTTTTCTATCTTTGTGTATCTACTGAGGTCGTTACCTGTCCGTATGCAGGCCGTTTGCTGCCAGTAGAGATTCTTGATTATTCTTATATCTTTGCCGAAAATGTCGAGGTTGCCTATCATTTCCATCAATTCTTTGTGTCGTATTTTGTCGAATGCTTTCGCGTAATCAATGAAGCATAGGTACAAGTCTTTCTTCATTTGTTAATGCCCTTTCAGAGAGCATCCTAATCATGCTCAATGTTCACTAGCGTTCTTTAAAACAATAACTACATATGACGACTTTCAACCAGCTGGAAAGCCGTGAGCAGAGAGGCAATATTTGTAGTATTTGGAAAGGAGAGGTGTCAGCCCACGGGCACATTTCCTTTAGACCTATGGCTGGGATTCCATCCCCTCAGCTTGCCTTATGGTATTCTATTTTAGATATGATACCCGAGATGAGAAGGGGGTTAGGCACACATCACTCAGTAAAGCCTCTGTTCTGGATAGGAAAGCGGATGTAGTTACTCCAGACAAGCCATGTGTTGAGTTGGAAGAGAATTTGGATTGTCTGTTGTAGATGTGGGGAATTCGAATTGATTGAACAGAAAAGGGATTGAGAGCTTGTTGTTGTTCAACACACTCTTGCAAAGCCGCCAGTAATTTCTAGAATCGAAGAGATATAATATTTATTGACTTTTCGAAGAGGAATGATTCCTCACTGCAAAGATTAGTACGAATACCACAGATATTGTAGAAAGAAATATTGAAAAGTTTAGATGATTTATTGCATTTGTTTAGTTATACATGGTGTCCTTAAAGTTCGTGGGCAAACAATTCTATTGCAAATACAAATGAAGTTTTAAATTTTTAAAGTGCACACAAACTTTATGGATACCCTGTATATCTCTGATTACTTATAGTCATGGTCGGTTCTTTTGGTAAGTAGAGACCTAGGGTAGTATTACTAGTCAATTGTCAAATATGTGCGGGAAGGGAACTGGCACATACTACAACAGAGTGTGGTCTCAGGGTTGCTGGAACACCCATCCATGCGTACATGGCCTTGCATATTCGACTGCTGATCGGAGCAGGCGCTCTAGTTGCTTCGCAAGAGTCCGGGTTCCTAATTACCATTCTTTAAGCAGCAACCAGAGAATTACCAACTCGGTGCCCTCAGTATGAGTAGACGTTGCCACCATCCACACATATCGCAAAAAAAAAAAAAGAAGAAAACCCTGTTCCTTTTCAGGTGATGTGTTAAAATAAAATCTCACTTTATTTTAACATACCACCTGAAGAGGAAAAGTTCTGTTCTGAAACATAAAATTTTTTATGCAGTGATATTATGCTTTTATAAACCATTGTAATAACGAAATTACAATATATATATATATATATATATATATATATATATATATATAAGTGTGACATTTTTCTGCCGAGCGCCAATAGGTAGAATCGCCGACTGACACCACTTTGGTCGGGTTTCAATACTGGATTAAAAATCAATCGAATGTCTACCGTACTG
The DNA here is from genome assembly GCA_037127315.1 of Ascarosepion bandense. Taxonomy (NCBI): domain Eukaryota; kingdom Metazoa; phylum Mollusca; class Cephalopoda; order Sepiida; family Sepiidae; genus Ascarosepion; species Ascarosepion bandense. Next base: position 102,469 of record JBBBDQ010000813.1, read on the forward strand.
ATGAGCTGTAATACAGCGAAACAGATCTGACTGCGGATGACTATATATATATATATATATATATATATATATATATGCATCTTATTCTTCAATAAATATTATATATATATATATATATATATATATATATATATGCATACATGCATGTATACTTGAATATGGGAATATATACATATGTGTTAGATAAATACCGACTATACACACTCATTTCAATGTGTCGTAATATTGACATCAACATTATTGCATTATTATTAAAGTAATGATTTCATATAATTATGAAAGCTAAAAGTGGATATGGCTATTGTAAATTTGATAATTACTAAAATTTGTATTATCAAGAAATAAATAGACATGCATCGTTTGCTTCTCAATCTGAGGCAAAATGAATTCTAAGGCTCATGTAAATACCACGACTCGAATAAAAGAAAATGATTATTATTACTTCATGCATTAGGAAATTAGACGCGAGGAAGAAAATTGAAAAGGAAATTGAAATAATAATTTCGAACTAATTATTATGAACAAAATGAAAAGCGAAAAAATGTAAAAAAATCTCTGCACGAAAAGTGTAAACCTGAAAACATTTACTGAGAAAAACAAGTGAAATGATGGTTGATTGAAGATTTTGGAAGGTAAAGCAAGGATGGAAATGAAGTGCCAATCTGAAACTTTTTCTTGTTTGTTATTAAGATGTTCTAACCAAATAAAATAAATCAGTCTATTTTGAATGCAAACAATGCTGGAAAGTCTAAAAATCATAATTTTCTTTTTCTCTCATATTCAAGGAAATATGTTTAGAAGAAAGGTTGCTGTTCAAATCAGGAAATTCACCTGGAATTCGAACTCGAAATCGGAGAACCGAGTTCGAATTATAGTTTAATTCCCTGGATTTACTTCTGAGCAAATACCCTTGAAAAAGATATTAATTCGTTTCTTCTAACCAATTATGGGCTAAATAAGAGAACAGATTGCCTTCTATAGCGTTAGCTGGCAACCAATCTACCGCAGAAAGTAATGGCAACCTACTGCGGAATAATCTTCTGCCCAGTCAGTCATGTCTCTTTCGAGACATGATCGCTCAAGCGTGTATCACGTATCGAAATTAACTGGCTGACACACACACACACACACACACACACACACACACACACACACACACACATATGTGTGTGTGTGTGTGTCAGCCAGTTAATTTCGATATATATGTGTGTGTGTGTGTGTGTGTGTGTGTGTGTGTGTGTGTGTGTGTTGGAGCGCTCTCCACCTTTCCACGGAAATGGATTATTCGAATCACTATATAAAATAGTAGTGTTTATACCTCGAGGAAGGAAGTCGAGTAAGGAAGTCGAGTGAGCGAGTCCGTCGGGTATTTCCGCTATTGCACCGGAAGTGTTCTACTAGTCAATCTATCACATCTCTACGACGATACCGTATACTAATTACCTTGTACCGTATTCTACTAAACCTCACCTCTTGTAAATACTTCTCTTTCCTGTTAATACACCTACTTTTATACCATTGACGTTGTTTTGTATTATTTCACATAATTCTGTTACCCGACGTAACAGTATGTGTGCGTGTGCGCGTGTGTGTGTACGGGTGTGTGTGTGTGTGTGTGCGTGAGTTAAATATACGGATTAAAATCGGACCAGATAAATAGAGTAAGTAAAGAACAGGTACGAAAAAGTGTGTTGAATTTAATGTTTCACTTTAATAAGATTTTTTCGATTATAGACACTTTTTCCTAACTATTATTTACTTATTCTATATATATATATATATATATATATTAGTTTTATTAAAGAAGATTGGCAGGTTAATGAAATTAAGCTAATTTTTTTATTTTTTTTCTTTCACACGTACATTTATTTTCTCATCTGGACATAAATTGTCCAAATGTTTTATATATCAAACTGCTTTCGGATATTCATCTAGCCATTATCTATGATGATTTTTTACTGAATATGTAGGTTTTAATATATATGGACTTACGGGAATGGTATTTTTTAATTTTCTGAACACGATTAGCACAATATGATCAAGTTCATAGTTGATATTATTTACTGTTGATATTCTTATTTTCTTTATGAGTGCTTCTATTTATTTCAGCAGATTTTTCTACATGTACATGATGGTCGTATTTTCTATAAACATGTTGAAGACGGGGTTTGGTAGGTTTGGTTTTCGTGTGTGTTTAAATTGGTCACTGTTGAACTATGGTGTGACAGATGTAACGTCATACGTCTTCATAGGCATCTTACGATAAATTTAATATAATTATTCATTAATTTGTTTTGATCAGGAAAACAGTTCCTTAAGGGAACTAGAAAATTCTTAAATATTGGTCTTCTGGAATATACATCTTGGAAGTGAGTTGCTATTGTTGACGATAAGATTTGCTGTTATAAAATTTTTCATAAAAGATAATTAACTTAATATTCTTGTCCTATCGACTGATGTGTTATTTTAATAATGTTTCTAAGGGCAAATTCATCCTTCTTATAATTAGCGTTTATTTGTTTTTTTATAAAAAATATTGATGCTATTGTTTTTATATATATGTGTGCTATGTTGATGTTGTTTTTGTTTACTTACTAATTTGATCATTTGTAAGGTAATTCAGAAAACGATATTAAATATTGTCTCTTTCTCATTCTTATGTGCTTCAAAGATTATTGGACGAGATAAATTGAGGCTCTCTATACATATTTTTCTCTCTCTCTCTATTTCTCTCTCACCGACACACACACGCACACACACACGTACACACACACGTACACACACAAATATATATGCATACACACGGACACACATACTCTCACATATTTACACACACACACACACACACACACACACGTGTGCGAGCGCGCGCACACTGGCCAAATAGTGGCTGGTTGGGCCAGCAGATGTAATTCGAAAAATTGCTCAATGCACAACCAATACAAATGAACTGAATATGCAAAGCTAACAGTATACCCGCTCCTGCTCCGCAGTAGAGCACTTTTTTACGGTGTATCTTTGCATACTTATAAAGGACTAGCTTGCTTGAAGAGACCTGCGTGGTTCGAAACCTGTGTAGCAAGTAAGTGGTGTGTGTTTTATTCTTTAATGTATTGTTAGCTGTGTACATTCAATTCATTTGTGTTATGTTCACAAATGTTATATTCTGAGTGCAAATTTAATTTTCTTTAGCTCAGCATCGAGTTTGCACTTAGGACATGTTACATTTTGAGTGCAGACTCGAAGCTGAGCTAAAAAAAATTAAACAAATTTTTCTGATGAATGGATATTCCGAATGTGTTATTACAACTGCCATTGCACGAAAAATTGTTAAGTTCGACGTGGCTAAGATTTATGAGCTATTTACATGTCCCGTATATGTTAAACTACCGGGGGTTGGTTCGTTTAGCAAGACATAGGCCGATAAAATTTCTATTTCCATTAAGCGGTGTTTTAGTGCCATTCTAGTCCTGAGCATTTTTACAACTAGAAAGGCTTCCTTCCTTGCCGTAAAGATGTTTTGCCTACCCATCAACTCAATTTAATTGTATATCAATATAAGTGTCGATGCGAGTTCGAATATGTGGACAAAAATAACCAGAGGTTGAAGATTAGAATTGCCCAACGTGTCCCTGGCCAGGTGCGTAAATCCCAGCCGGTGATATTTGGGTGTTTGCATACCCATGTCTTCGCAATTGGCGAGCATTTATTAAATTCTGCTGCTTGCAGGACTAGTTATTCTCCTGAATCTTTCTCTCTATTGCACAGGGCACCGAACAGACTCCACTTGGATATATTGGAGACTTATTATTAACATACAGTGACCTGTCCTGTACATGCAGCAAGAATTAAAACACAAATTGTCCCTTTTCGGAGAAGCCATTACCTAACAGGGGATATTTTTCACCTCCCTTGTCTTTTAATTAGTTTATGTTTTATTTTCTCATTAGCTGCTTAGTCTTAAATTACCCATCATTTTCGTTCTAAAGAATAGTCGGTCAAAAGGTGTCTTAAATTTTAAACGTTGTGATACTTATGTATTCCGTTTTATTAATAAAATATGATCTCTTTTTCAAAGTGTATTATAGCTTGGTGTGGTAATGCTAAACTTTTCGTATATATATATATATATATATATATATATAGAATTATATAGATTAATTTTTAGAATACGGATTCATATTGACACTTATCTATCTATCTATCTATCTATCTATCTATCTATCTATCTATCTCTCTATCTATCTATCTATCTATCTATCTATCTATCTATCAAGCCAGAAGCTCCAATGCTAACATTTCATAGTATTTGGGAGTCAATCTGAAGACAGCGCCGAGGATTTGAAAAGAGTTGGATGAGTCTAATGGGGATTACGTAAGTGCTTGGAGTGACTACTAGTTTTACCGAAGTTATGCCTCTTCCATTCCTCTTCTCACAGGGCCTCAGATTTAACACAGAAAACTAGATTAAGCTCCTTGAGAAAGTGATGCTGCTCTGAATCAAGATGATGTTAGCTGGAAGATACTATATCTAAAAATAGGACTCTGCACAATGCCACACAAGTAGGCGAGCCTAGTTGTGGCCGTTAGACTATTTCTGCGACCACATCTCCTTTTACATATGGCCATTCCTCAAAATGCAATTCACATGATTATCATGTGTGAGGCGCAGTTGAGCGGGAGACTAGCAAAACCCATTGTAATACCAAATATGAACTGAAGGAAAAGATTAGGGTAGCATTGAATAACTTATCCAAGGAGACCGTCCAGGACAGTTGAAAGAGATTCCCAAATCGTCTGAATGCTGTGGTTGAAGTCAGTGGCGATTTTATTAAATAAATTTATTCATTAGTATTTCATATGTTTGTGTAAATTTGGTATAGATAAATTTTAAAATGAGATGCCAGTGTTATTTTCATGTTTGAGTAATTTAGACACCAACTTAGCCATTTCTCCATATATGTCTAAATACAAATAAATATAAATTTATCCATCGCCCCTTGTATATAGGTGGTAATCTATATATATATATATTTTAATCATATGCAATAATGTAGAATAAGTATATATTTATTACTATTCTTATTTATATAAATTTATATGATTATATTGTTTCAAATTTGCGGTGTTTTATGTGATTTGAGTTTTTATAAAATTGTAGATTGAGTGTTTGTACATATAAAAAGTGGCTGCATATAATCAATGTTGTTTAGTAGATAGCAGTTTCTTGTAGTTCAGCGAAAATTCAGAACAAGATTTTATCATATTACTTAAATATATAATTATGTAACACAAATATACATTCATACATATATATCTTTTTATATGGCGAAACGTAATAATGATATATGTATTTCTCGTTACGTGTATAAAATACTACGTTATAAATGCACACACACACACATGTACAATGTATAATTACGTTGTAATCGTTCTTTCAAAGATGTTTTGTTGAATATGAAACACAAGTAAAATATAATTAATCTTTTTATTCAGCATTTCAAAGATGTTTAATTTTTTTCCGTTTTGTTGTGGAGGTAATTGAATGTAAAAATTGTCCATAGTGTTTATTGACCAAATGAATTTCAACCACTTCTCTAGCCATTTTTAAGGGGATTGTTGTTAATTGTTGTTAATGTTTTTTATGGTTGTCTTTTAGAGTGAAGTTGATTGACACCGATTAAATGGTAGTAGCGTTTTTGTTTTTGTTTTTGTCTTTTAATCGTTTCATATCAAGTTAAGGCGGTACTGCCTCTGGTACGCAGGGGGTTACATAAGAGAAGAGTGAAAGTTTAAACAGGAGGAAAGTGAAGAGAAATACGAACCGGTTATGGGGGCGTCAGAGAAAGAACAAAAGAAGGATAAGAATAACAGTGTAAATACAGTTGCGAGGTTAGAGTGAGAAAGGAAAGAACAAGACACACGGGTTGACGGGGAAAATCCGAAAGAAGAACTGAAATCAAGTGCATAAGAGATGGCAATTGACATTGCATTTAAATTCTTACAGGGAAGCAAGCATACGGAAGGGAATTCCACAGGCGGTAAGTGCGAGCAAAGAAGCTGTAGGAGTAGAAGTGGCGGCTGCATTTGATTTATTTTACTGTAGAAATGTGAGACCATTTTGCCAGTCTGGTTGCACGACTACGAACCCCAAGAAAATAACGTAGTTGGAATTCGAGTTGTTGTTCTTCGACCAAAACAAAAAAATCACATTGATTCTGTTGTTAATTTGAGTGACAATATATATATATATATATAATCAAAATAATAACTAAATAGACTCTGTAAGTATTTAGGTTGTAAATTTATACTAAGATAAACCTTTAAAAAAACCATTAACAAACAGAACCTAATTCCGTTACAATCCGGTGCACTGAGCGTCGGATAAATGGGGAGAAAAAAAGAAATCCGCGGAATAAGAACAAAACATTCAATACTCCGCAGTAAAGAAAAAAAAAACAAACGGAACCAACCACAAGAAAAAGTGCTCGATACAAAGTACAAAAGATATACAAAAGTAGAGCAAAGACACACAAAAAATCTCAAGCGAGCCAAAACCTACCGCGGTTTCACACTACGGATCGTCAGGGCAAAGGCTAAAACACCAAAGATAAACCAAATAAATAGACATACACTAAGACAAGGAGGAACCATACCAACAACAAAAAGGGGGTTTTATATATATATATATATATATATATATATATATATATATATATATATATACTACCTGCCATAATTATTAGGCCACTAAAGTTTTTAAAGGAAACTGTGTATTTCATATTATTTTTAATTTTATTGCCAAGTGGATAATTCTAAATGAAAATAGAATGGTTCTATTTAAGGGTAGCAAATGAGAACTCATCCAAATCACCCTAAATTTTCTTCATACTTTCATCGATGAAACTGCAATATAGGTAATTATTAAATATTTATAAATTCTTTTTATGCACATATTATTGTGCAGCATTAACAAAAGAACCATTCTATTTTCATTTACAATTATTCACTTGGCAATAAATACCACAAAGTATTATGAAATACATCATTTTTTAAAACACTGGGGTGGCCTAATAATTATTGTGTGTATATCACGGTAAGTTCGGGAGATTAAACAGATAAAATTATATTATTATTATTATGTCATTTTTCATCATATTTCGATTTCTGCTTTGGTCTCACTACCAACCAAGTCTGCGGGGAGACCTAAGGCAGGTAGTGGCGTGTTGTTATGGCTCCATTTCATGTTTTTCTATCTTCCCTATCATCCTCAGCATTACATAGATAAAGTTTTCCTTAGTGTGTGGGCTGTACTTAATAAGACAATTTTTTGTATGTCTCTTAAGCTGGGGTTTCCAGGGATTCTTTCAATGTGTTGTTTTGTTCCATTTTTTATCATTCCAAGTGCACCTACTATCACTGGCACAACTCTTGTTTTCAATTTCCACATTTTTTCTATTTCAATTATTTCCACATTTTTTCTATTTCAATTATTATTATTATTATTATTATTATTATTATTACTATTATTATTAATAATTACGTGAGAACATGTGAGAAACTACTACAAAATTGTACATTTTGTTTCGACATTGAAAGAACAATGTCTAATCATGTAGTTAACAATGATGGTAATAAACTGTTTCATTTTTAAAAATGTGTTTGATTATATAATAACAACATTTCCCTTTGCGTTTAGAAAAAAAAACTTTCGTGAAACAAAAAATGATTTAATAAAGAAAAAAGTAGAACGAAAGAGGGAAGATAAGAGAAGAAAACAAAATGAGAAATCAAGAAAAGGAAAAGAAAGAAGAAAAGGAAAAGTACAAAAGAAATAGAAAGTGAAGAGAAAAATAAGAGAGAAATTGTAGAGAAAATGGGAGACAATGAAAACGGCTATAAGAGAGGAATTCAGAATTAGAGCAGAAAAGAATTATTGACAGGTATTGACGTAAGTTACAATGCTGCGACCCAAATCTTTTATCATTTAAAAAAAAAAATAATGAAATCCTATGAACAAACAGAAATATTATTCAGAGAACTTAAAATAAATGATATTTAAAAAAGAGAAACTATACGAAGATGAAAATTCATTAGCCTAATTATATAAATTAGAATAAAATAAATAATAATAATAATAATAATAATAATAATAATAATAATAATAATAATAATAATAATAAAAATCGCCACGATAGAGTTGGGCAATATTTACATTGGGCAATATGCAAACATTATGGAAAAGCTGTAGGCAAACATTGGTATGAACATCACCCAGCACCGGTTACAGAAATAGAAGATGTAACCATTCTATGGGATTACACCATCTACACAGACAGAAAAATTGAAGCAAACAGGCCAGACATTATTGTTAAAAACCAGAAGGAGAAAACTTGTCTATTAATTGATATGGCTTGTCCAGCGGATTGTAACATAGCAATCAAGGAATTTGAAAAACTGTCAAAATATAAAGACCTGGAAATTGAAATAGAAAAAATGTGGAAATTGAAAACAAGAGTTGTGCCAGTGATTGTAGGTGCACTTGGAATGATTAAAAATGGAACAAAACAACACATTGAAAGAATCCCTGGAAACCCCAGCTTAAGAGATATACAAAAAATTGTCTTATTAAGTACAGCCCACACACTAAGGAAAACTTTATCTATGTAATGCTGAGGATGATAGGGAAGATAGAAAAACATGAAATGGAGCCATAACAACACGCCACTACCTGCCTTAGGTCTCCCCGCAGACTTGGTTGGTAGTGAGACCAAAGCAGAAATCGAAATATGATGAAAAATGACATAATAATAATAATAATAATAATAATAATAATAATAATAATAATAATAATAAATATAAAAATACAAAAATAAATAAAAAAAATAAAGGGAAGTGCTGTTTTCATATATCTTCCAACCAAAAAAAATAAAAACGTTAACTACCTGATGAGACATACTTCTTTCAATGTCGAAACAAAATAAACAAGTCCGTAGTAATTTTTCAGGTGTTCTCACGTAATACTTATTAACAACTATTCATTGCTCAATTTTTATATTGGGCACTGTTTTAAATTAATGTTTTTTCTTCGTTCTTCTCCATTTGGATATATATATATATATATATATATATATATATATATATATATATATATATATATATATATATACTATATATACTAACCAAATTTATAGAACCCAATTTGTCTTGGAGAACTGGAGAATGCAACAAATTCAAATGAAATTCGAAGTCGATATGTAAAATAAAAATAACTATATATATATATATATATGTGTTCGATTTCATCCATTGAAAATCCCAGAGATAAAAAAAATGTACATCGGAAATACCATGAACATATTTAAAAGGCGCTTTTACAATCACCTCTCATCCTTCAATAACAAAGAAAAACAAAACATGACGTCCCTTTCCAAACACTTTTGGAAGTTAAAAAAAACAAAAATAAAACACCTAAAGTTAAATGGAAAATCTTCAAACAATCAAGAACAGCTAAATCAATAAAGGAACCATGTTTCCTTTGTCTTCAAGAAAACATTGAAATCATTAAATGTATAAATCGCGACAAACTTTTAAACCAGAGGCATGAAACCACAGTAAACTGCAAACATTAAAGTACTAACCTTCCAATCATGCTGAAAAAAAAACTGCACAAGCCAAAACTAGGACACCCGCTAGAGACGATTAATCTTTATAGTACTAACGACCCACTAATATCAAATTTTACATATTACACAACACAAATTATATAATCTGATCTAATTTAAAGTTTTATAGAAAAAAGTAATTTCCTAAATTCAAAATTATGGTTAAATGTACAAAATTAGTTTAATTATAAAAACTGTGCTTAAATACAAAAATATTCTATAGTTAGTACAAATAAACATTAAAGATAGGTCCAATTCCATCCTTTCCCACATTTTACGCCTCTTTATTCTCCCCCTCTAATAAAACCAAAGAATAAATTACCTGCCTAAGAATATACTCAGATCATTTGTAAACATTTATGCTGATGATACCATCATGTAGGGGTGCGACTAATCTCTTTACCGATCTTGCGCAAACTACCCAATTGGGTAAAACCTGGCTGTTTACATTCAATGACTCGAAGACCTGGCTAGTTTCCATTATCGCCAATCTGATCTGATCTCGAACTTCCACCAACAGGATGTTCACTCAGGAATGTCCTCTCGAGGAAGCACCTTGTATTGAAACATTATTGGGTGTCAAACTCACACTTGATCTGAAGTTGAACTCGTACATATGATTCATTGCTAAGGATGAGCGTAAAGTAAATCCTCCTACTCTCCTCTACCTTTAATAGTGATTTTAAAAGCGTCTCCGAGCTCTTGAAGGTGATGGATTATTCTCCACTTTGCTGACAGCTACAATCTTCAACATTTTAAATATAATGTCAATTGCCATCTTCTATCTCATTGAGTCCATTCATCTCTTATTCTTTCTTCGACACCCCATGTACCTGTTCTTTCTCTCACTGTAACCCCTTGAGCAATAGTGGTGGTTTTGCCTTGCTTCGTGAGAAATTATTAAAAAAATGCCCATATAAATTTATAATAGGAATAGAAATGCAAAATATATATACTTCAATCAGTTAAGTGCCATACGTGAAACACGCTTGGGCGATCAAATCTCGAAAGAGACATGACTGACTGAGCAGAAGATTATCCCGCAGTACGTTGCCATTGCTTTCTGCGGTAGACTGGTTGCCAGCCAAGGCTATAGAACTTAATCTGTTCTGTTATTTAACCCATAACTGGAAGGAAGAGACGGATTAATACCTTTCCCAAGGGTATTTGTGCGTAAGTGATTGCAATAAGTTCAACTGGCATTCGAACTCGGCTCCCCGATTTCTTGTTCCAAGCCGATAGACACTGCACCACAACGCACATCCGATATATACTTGTATATATATACTTACAGGTAATATAAATTGATATATATATATATATACTTATTTCTTGAAAATAGCCAATGAACTGGCTGAAAGCGCTTCAAAAGCTGAAAATTATGGAACTTTGTAACACTTCGTATCTCCAGCAAAAAGAAAACATAAGAATACTGGAAAAATTAAATAAAAAAATAATCAAATCTTCCTGATCTGTCGTTTTTAAAGAAACAGGTTTATAAATACCTGCGCATATAATGTATATATTTATAGCGGATTATATTATCTTAAATAATGGCTAAAGGCTTTTTTCCAAATATTCCCAGCCAATCACTATTGCATACGCCTGCGCAGACACATTTATATTTGTTGAACACCCACACTATGCTGAGCGATGTGCGTTGTGGTGCAGTGTATATCGGCTTGGAACGAGAAATCGGAGAGCCGAGTTCGAATTCCAGTTAAATTCATTGCATTCACTTACGCGAAAATACCCTTAGGAAAAGTTATTAATCCCTCACTTCCCTCCAGTTATGGGTTAAATAACAGGACAGATTGGGTTCTATAGCTTTGGCTGGCAACCAGTCTACTGCAAAAAGTAATGGCAACCGACAGATTGGGTTCTATAGCTTTGGCTGGCAACCAGTCTACTGCAAAAAGTAATGGCAACCTGCTGCGGGATGATCTTCTGCCCATTCATTCATGTCTCTTTCGAGACATGATCTTCCAAGTGTATATCACGTATGGCACTTAACTGACTGACTGATGCTGAGCGAACCAAAGATGTGAGAGAACGCAAGACTTCGATCAAGACTTCGATCAAGACATCCATGCTATGATTTTTAAGAACTTTCCAAAAATGTCCCACACTGGATTTGACTTTACAGGCCCATGATACCATGAAGTTAGTTTCCTTTATGTGATTCTCAAGATCGGAAAGTGAATCTTCATTTATTGATTTTTTTCAATATTTATTGGTAGAAAGGCATTTTAGACAAGCAGAAGTTTGTCATTAAGTGCTTGACACAAAAATATAAGGATAGATCGTTAATATAATTAATGTAGAGAAAGTTGTCATTTAGCAGAGAAAAACAAATGACCCTGAAGAGTAAAGACATTACAATAATAACATCATGACATTACTGAAACAACACTGTTCAACTAAGTGACAAGTTTCTACAAATTAATTCACTTTCTCTCTCTAACACTCTCGGTTCCTGGCGTGTGTATACATTGTACATAACACGCCCATAGCTCAGAGGTAGTATAGCCGACTGATGTCAGTTCGGTCGAGTTCCAATCCTGGCTAGAAGCAATCGGATGTCTAACGGGACTAATGAGCTGTGATACAGCGAAACAGATCTGTTTGCGGATGACTATGTAGATATATATATATATAGGTTTTGTTATGATGAAACACACCTATTCCTCAGATAATGGACTCTCCCTTCTATATTAATAAGTGTTAACAGGAAGTTAACGGTAGACGTACTTGGGAAGTTCTCAGGAATTCTTAGAAGTTCTAGAGAGTTTTTGTAGAGATCTATTGGTGTTCAGTAGAACTACTAATTAGTTCCAGTTTGGACATAGTTGGACTAAGGCAGATGTTATTAGTCGGCAGGTATCCGAATACTGATGAGTCAGCTTTCAGTGAAAGATAACCAAGTTCCGAACATTTTGGGTACATTAAGTCGATAAGCAACCGACATAGCACGATTATAACCTTCAGTGTGAAACCTATCCACAACAGGTACAAAGAATTTGTCTATTTAATAAAGCAGATTAATACCGACTTCGATGTTTCGTGAGGATACATGTTCTCACTCTTCAGGGCTAGCACTTTACGATAAAATACCTGCTTGCCAAAATACATTTTATCAGTAAAACCGCATAAAAAAACAAACTTGGCGCTAAACATTATCACAATTAATACTATATATATATACAGCATAATGATGATCCACGTATACTGTCTTAATATGTATAGGAAAAACCACTAAAACGTTGTAAGTTTAAAAATGTATTTTTTGACAGTATTTATTTATTTCTATTATTATATATATCTTTAAAACAACATTTAAAAGTATTATTAGAGATAGGTTTACGTTTACAAATATTAAAAAACTCTATCGCTTTCTACGTCACGTGATGTAAGCATCTCTCGACGAACGCTCTCGTGGCGAACGCTTCTAGTTTAAAATTTTAAAAATCATTTGTTTCGGATGAAAGGCCGAGGGCGGTCTGAAATATCAAATATATATATAATAGAATAAATAAATAGTGTAAAAAAAAATACATTTTTAAACTTACAACTTTTTAGTAGTTTTTCGTATATATATATATATATATATATATATATATATATATATATTTCTTCACGTGTGTCTGAAGATCGATTTATAAGTGAAACAGATAGTCATGGAATATAAATAATTTTCTGCATATTAGAATTTCATAAAGTAGCTTTGTGGTATGAGAATATAGCAAGAGACAGACAGGTAGAAGCCAGAAAAAATTCCTCAATCTTAACAGCAAGAGTCAATGAAATTGTTGGCTTTGTGAGAGTCGATTTAACAATAGAGATATCGGTCTATTGTCTTGAGTGCCATCAGCACGAATTTTGATTGAATCTGGTACTGGCTAGAGTCGACATGAGAATAGCAGAAATTGTTGCAGTCTGCGCTATTGACAGAGCTAAATAACACGCTGATGGATAGGGAGTATTTGGAAAACAAAACGAAAAAAGAAAGAAAAGAAAAAAAGGAAAGTCGATAGATAAAAAAGAGTTGGGTGTGAACACGGAAGGAGGAGCAAGTAAAGGTGGGAGTAGCTGAAGCAAAGAAGTAGACTTTTGGAAACAACGGACAAAATAGATAGATAGATAGATAGATAGATAGATAGATAGATAGATATATAGATAGATAGATAGATAGATAGATAGATACATAAAGAGAAAGAAAGAGAAGAAAGAAAGTAAAGTGACCATTGATTTCAGTTACACAGTTAAATTGATAGATATATACCAGAGAAAGTACTTACAAATTCTTCAGCAGTGATATATATATATATTTGTCTATGTTTAAAGCACGACTCAAATTATCATCCGCTACGCAATCATCAGATGCATATTATGAACTGACCGATTTTAGACTTGAATTTTTATTTTTAGTACTAGCGTTGTTTAAGATCTTTATAAATTTTAAATCTTGGGTGTATTTTTTTCATTTCCGTGGTTCCTATATATAAAAATATTGGAGAACCCTCTGACTCCGCTAATAATCGCCCTACCAGCCTCCTACCGATCTTTGGCAAAGTGTTCATTAACGCCGCGGTGGTACAATATCTCACAGTCCATAGACTCTTCGCTGATAAATAGTATGGCTTCCGCTTCACTAGGTCTACTGCTGATATGCTCACAACCATCACTGAGTATATACACCAGGCCTTCGACAAAAACGGTGAAGCCCGAACTGAGGCTCTTGATTCTCCAAAGCGTTTGACAGAGTCTGGCATGCTGGTCTTCTATGCAAGCTGTAGGGCTATGGTATAACAGGACAATTGTTTGACCTAATTCAGTCCTTCCTTTCAAACCGTACAATGAGGGCGGTATTGAACGGACAAGCCTCCCAATACTGTCACATGTATGCGGGTGTCCCTCAAGGATCTATTCTAGGTCCTACGCTTTTCCTTATCTATATTAACGATCTCCCTGATGTAATAAGATACCAAGTATATGCTGACGACAGTACGGTTTCCTCTCGTCTCGATCAAAAATCTACCGAAGCTGAAAAAGCAAACCTCGCTGCCGAGCTTGAAAAGGACCTCCAATACGTGGTGAACTGAGGTAAGAAATGGTTCGTAAATTTTAATGCTTCCAAAACGAAGCTGCTTTCGAAATAACCACCACAGACAATCGTTCCACCCGCCCATTAACATGGATCAGACTTCTCTCCCCGAAAGCGAAACACTGCGCCTCCTTGGGTTAACTTTCCAGACCAGACCTCAGGTGGAATAACTATATAGAATCCATAGCTAAATCCGCTGCTAAGAAAGTCGGTTCTCTGTGTAGGGCCAGGAAGTTTTTCCCGTCCCAAACAATCCTGCACATATACAAATCTACCATCCGCTCGTGCATTGAGAATTGCTGCTATATCTGGTCCGGTACTCCTGCTATCCACTTAGGTGTCCTCGACCGAATCCAACAGATAATCGATCCCGACTTGGCAACTAGGATACAGTCGCTTTCTCACTGACGCAGTGTGGCATTCCTGTATCGCTTCTACAAATACTTTCACGGCTTCTGCTCCAATGAACTTAGCTCACTGGTATCCCCTATATACGAATTTCCTCGAGCGACAAGATTAGCAACTAGGTCCCACCGTTTTACTGTAAAACAAATAAATTGCAAACGCAAATTCTACTCCATCAGCTTCTTTTCTCGCACGTCTCGCCTGTGGAATTCTCTTCTACATATTTGCTTTCCCGACAGTTACAATCTCCAGGAATTTAAATGTAAAGTCAATAGTCATCTCCTGTATCACTAACGTACATACTCTCTCTCATGCTTTTCTACTCTCTTTCTGACACCGCTTGCAACCTCTCACTCATCATAATATTCCTCCTTGTCCACCCGACTCTCATCAATAATCTCTTCCCTCTCTTACTCTCTTTCTGACACCCCCTACAACCTCTTACTCCTCATAACATTCCTCCTATGTAAGCCCCTGCACAACAGTGGCAGTAAAATGCCTTGCTTAGGGCAACATGATTATATATATATATATATATATATATATATATATATATATAATTATGAATTTATTGTACATTGCGACACGGAAATTTCTATGTTTCGAGATAGATTCTCTTCATCAGGTAATGTTGTATGTTGGTTGTAAATATCGTTTACATTTTAAATACAAAAAAACCTTGATTTGCTATATATATATATATATATATATATATCCAGGTGAGGAGGACCAAATATATATGGGTTCTACCTGCGTGTATATAGATATGTATACTTATTTATATCCATATGTATGGAGAGAGAAAATAAGAGAGAGAGAGAGAGAGAGAGAGAGATAAAGTGATAGCGTGCGAGTGAGCTTCAAAGTGACGAATGGATTTAATATAAAGATCGATTGTTAGATCTTTTTTCCCAAGTTCTCGTGGGTGCTGACTGTCATGACTCTCTACAATTTCTTACAAAAATCTGTTCAAAACAATATGTAACAAAAATGTTACCACTCTGAAAAGAATCTATCTATCTATCTATCTATCTATCTATCTATCTATCTATCTCTCTATCTATCTATCTATCTATCTATCTACAAGGTGTTTATTTTTTTTCCCAAAAAATAAACAAGGTACTGAGGTTATGTTTTTACTTTAATTTTTCTTAGTCCTATATAATCTCTTTAATTTCTGGACATAATCAACCTAAAAATTTTCCAAATGTTCTGTATATCCTAAAGCTTTTGGCTATTCTTTCAGCCATTATCAGGGATGTTTTCTTTGTTTTTTTTAAACTGATTGCATCTATCCTTTTATAATGGTAGCATTGAATTTAACATGAAAATGCGAACTCTCAATAATTTTGATAATGAACACGGTCACAATGTGCTGACCATGTTTTGAAATACACAAAAGACGCTCCCATAACTAGAGGAAAATGAATAGACATATTTAAAATGTTCTAATAATAGCTAAAAGAATATTATATCCCACTCGGATATAGATATAGAGACTAGTAGAAATAGTTTACACATTTTCTTTACGGCAATGAAAACACTGAAAGGTAAAATGAAATAAAAAAAAGCTTATTAGTCATCCTTAATGAAACTTGTATAAAAGAGGGATTGCTTCCCACATTATATATATATATATATATATATATATATATATATATATATATTATAAATTATGTTTTAGAACATGTACATAATTTTCTTCTAAACACTGAAACAAACATATGATTGTAGGGAAGAGTACATATATAGAAGAAATTATGTAAATGTTCTAAAACATAATTTATAATAAATATTCACTGCTCTATACACCATATATCGAGCACTGTTTTAAATTAATGTTTTGGACGGAAAAAAATTTTCTTTTTTCTCTCCTCATTCTATACTCACTCGGATATATATATATATATATATATATATATATATAGAGAGAGAGAGAGAGAGAGAGAGAGAGACAGAGTAGAGAGAGACAGAGAGAGACAGAGCGAAAGATAGTGGAATAGTTTGATGAAACATCCGATGTAGATATATGGTTAGGAAGATGGAGATGCAAATAGATTTAAGATAGAGAAACAGTAATAGATAGTCAGTTACTCAGTCAGTCAGTGAAAGAGAGAGAGAGAATGAGAGAGAGAAAGAGAGAGGGAGAGCGGGTGAAATTAGCAAAGCATTGAAAAATATTTTTGAATATTTTCTGATACAAACTATTATGGTATTATTATATTAAATTTAATTATGCAACTCAATATTTTCACAATCAATTTGTTATTAATCAAACGATGTTGCAAAAACATTTTCAGTATATATTCATATTTCTGATATACCATGTAAATTTAACTTATATGGAGATATTAAAAAGATTGATATTAACTAATTTGCTTGTGAGATAATGTTATTACACTGCTTCGTGTGTGTTTAAAGAAATACATATAAGAAGATAAATATGTATATGTGTGTTTGTGTGTGTTATTTCAAATATGTAAAGTTTGGCATGAGAACGATAATACTTCAACAGTAGTTTAAATAATACGTTGATTGCAAAAGAGAAAACTAAATTGGAGAAAAGTTGAACAGATATCACAGGAAAACCTGTAAAGACATACGAATGCCAACAAAGGAGAGTTTAGAAAAAGGTCAGTAATCTTCTTCATTATGGCAGTGAATGCTGGACAATATGATCAGAGATGAAGGAAAAACGTGAAACAGCTGAATTGTGGTTCAACAGAAGTATGCTGCGGATATCGTGGACCGTTTATGTGAGCAATGGTGAGGTTTTGGAAAGGATGAAAACGAAAAGAAAATTAATATTGAACATCAGGAAGAGACAATTAAAGTTCTTGGGACATGCAATAAGGAAGGAGGGCTTGGAGAACCTGATAAGGACAGGCCAGATAGAGACAGGGGAAAACAAAGGATAACATATTTGAAGGGTCCTAGCAGGTGGATGACAAAACGGCGGTTGCGTGTTGTTAAAAGAGAAAGTGTGCTAAGAGGGATAGGGTGACGTGCAAAGGATTGATCGCCTACGTCCTAAAAGGACAAGGCACATATAAGAAGAAAAATAAGAAGCAAAAAAGAAAGTGTGTTCAGTAGTAAAATAAATATTGGAAAAAGTGGGTGTTTTGAGTGCAAACAAAGAGAATGCAGAGTGTTAAAAACATTAGCCAAAGACAGAAAAACAAGCAATTTCCAGCCTTGCATTTAATATAACAAAGAGAAAAGGTAACGTTGGGTAACTGATGTGTGTTGTAGTGCAATGGATATTGGCTCGGAACGTGAAAATAGAGAACCGAGTTCGAATTCCAGTTTAATTTAATACATTCACTTACACGCAAATACCTCTGGGAAATATATCAATCTATCTCTTCTTTTTATTGATTAAATTGGAAAATTTGGTTCTGTAGCCTTGGTTGGTAACTAGTCTTCAGCAGAATGTCAGTCTTATCTCTTTCAAGACATGATCGCCTAAGACGGTATCACTTATGACACTTAACTGACTGAATCGAATACTAAAATCAAGCAGATACATACATTTAAATACCTGAGAAGTGTTCTAAAAGAGGATGGAAAGTGTGATATACATAATGTGTGATATATACATAAATAACAAACCATGTTTTTTGTATTGGAATGTAAATCATTTTCACAACCAAAATCTAACATTGCCTGATGACGAGATTCTATTTCGAAATATAGAAATTTCCGTGTCGTATACAAATTTAAGTCATAATTATATGATTATGTTACGCTCTACACTATTTACTGTACTGACCACTGTTTATAAAAGAATAAATGCCAGGGGACTCAAAACCGTAAAATCTTGGATCCTCTTTACCTGGATTTACATATATATATATATATACATATATATATATATTTTCTAGACATATTCTATTAAATATAAGAGACAATGAATGTCTATTATGTTTAATCATGAGCCGTTCTAAACGTCGTATTTTTGCTTTAATTTCAGTTGAAAATAAAGACAAAAATTCTCCAACATTTGGATAATTATTTATTGGTTTTCTTCTAAGCTTTCGGCTCACATGAGCCATCTTCAGAGAGATAGTTTAAACTGAAATATTATAAAATCCACCATCACCGACGATTTTATTTTGTGTTGACATAAAACTCCGCTTGGCAACGGCAATAGTTACCAAAAATAATAAACGCAGTTCTTAAGTTTGCGATGCGGTTTTATGACGTCACACCGCGGGATAGCGCGAAATGACAACAAAACCATCTAGTCAAATGCAATGTAATGTGTTATTTCCTGTTTTAAAGTTGATTTTATTGAGTGTTGGTTGTTTTGATTTGATGTACATGGCCTCCAATATCTGCAGGTTCCTCTTACTGTGTGTATGAGTAAGGATCACCGTATTGTTGACCAAAATCTGTCTGATATTACCTACATGTTTATGTTTTTCAGAGAAATGTTGTTTAATAGTACTCTGATTAGAACGGCTCATGATTAAACATAATAGACATTCATTGTCTCTTATATTTAATAGAATATGTCTAGAAAATTACTTGCTGCCTCGATATACTAAATATATATATATATATATATATATATATATATATATATATATATAATAACAATAATAATAATAATAACAATAGTAATAGTAACAAAAATAATAATGCTAATAATAATAATTGTTATATTATATTTAAGTTCGTCTTGAAAAACCCACCGAGAACGAACTCGGAGGGAAAAGGAGGGGAAGTAAAAAAAGAAACAAACGAAGTAGATGAACAAAAGTCAAATACTCGAAGGAAAGAAAAAAAAAACAAGACGAAAACCCTCACACTAAAGCGCTCAATACCAAAGTAGAGCAACAAAGATAGAAAAATCTAAGTAAGAGCCAACAAACCTACCTAGGTTTCACCCTACGGCTCGTCAGGGTATGAAGGCTCTATACCCTGACGAGCCGTAGGGTGAAAACTAGGCAGGTTTGTTGGCTCTTACTTCTATATATATATATATATATATATATATATATATATATATATATATATATATATATATATATATATATATTGTTTTATTACTTTAAGGTCATTGTTTCGTGGATGCGCATATTTGAACAAATGGTTTGTTTTTATTTAAATATTGAGTAAATTTTCTTCAATATATTTTTCTAAGTACAGGCGGTATACGGATTAAATACTTTTAAAATAAAAATAGATTTATATATATATATATATATATATATATATATATATATATACACACAAACACACACACACACATGAGAAAAGTTAAAACAATAAAATTATATACAAATATGCAAGAAGTCTTGAAATATTTATTAAGAATTTGAGATCGTTATACTGATATCGAGATTCATATATATAACTAGAAATTACAGACCTAATATATATATATATATATATATATATATATATATATATAGTGGGATGGATAAATTGTCGTCTGAATGATGCAAAAATTAAAATAATATTTGCATCTCATTTTAACAGATTAGTTTACCAAAGTTAGACAAAAATATCTTGAAATACTAAAGTGTAAATTCATTAAATAAAAGCGCCATTAGGTTCATCTACAGCCTCTAAACGACTTCAGAATCTCTTGTTGTTCTTTTTTACTGTCTCGCTGTTTAAGTTGGTGAATGTTGCCATAATCCTGGCCTTTAGTTTCTTTTTGGCGTTACAAGAAGTCTTATTGGTTTTGCGCTCCACATAAAAATCAAGGGGCTTGCAATCTGGGGAGTTAGGTGGCCAGAAATAAGGGGTGATGTGGTTGCAGAAATAGTTTGATGACCATGAATAGATTCTCTTGCATTTTTGGTAAGTCTTTCTGCAGCTACCCTCTTGGCCTGGGTAGCACTACTTCATCAATGCATTTGCTGTCAGCCTTCATGTTGAATCTATGACACTGTGGGAAGATGAATGGAGGTATAACGTCGCCATTATGTTAACTGTATGTATCATTCAACGCTTTCTAAATCCTCTGGACTGTCCTCAGATTTACACCCAAACACTGGTAAGTTCCTATTGAAATTTCAGGTGCGGATGTTAAACAGGACAACATGACGTCCTCAAATTTCGAACGAAATGAATTCCGCCATAGTAATCTTTTTGTCACACACAGTTCCCAACTGACCTTTCTATACAGTGGAATCGATACAATCAAAAGCAATAAAAATAAACGACGTAGATGCCAGTAGATGTAAATAATTACGCTATTTAATTTTAAAAACAGAGCATTTACTTAAATCCATTAAAAATAAATAGTCATTGTTTATATTGGGATACGAAAACAGATATGGATGTTTGTAAAATCGGAAAAATGTGTGTTTACAAGCACTAGTCGGGTTTATTTGACTATTATTCCTACGTGCTCGGGTGGCTAAGACACGTTAGATTTAATGGCGATTTCCCTAGGGATCGCAGGTTCGAATTCTGCCAGAGGACGTATATTTCCTAACAATATATATCGATTATTTAGGCCATTTTAAGTAAATAAATATATTTCTTAATTATACCCAAACAGAGCATCTACGCAAATATTACAATCAAATAAGAACAATGTTTAAACAATATATATAATGGTCTATTCTCTCTGATTCGACGTATGAGGATCTGACAGCCTAATTGTTTCAGTTTTGAAACCAATGTAAACCACCAGAAGACCTACACAATTAATTTGATTAAAATGGTGAGGGCTTTTTGAGAACCATCCACAAATTTTGGAACTATTGATATACTCAGTCGGTGCATATATATGCCACAGATGAAGCAGACAATAGACACAGGCTTTTTTAATTATCACGCAACAGGTTGCCATTACTTTCTGCAATAGACTGGTTGCCAGCAAAGGCTATAGAACCCAAT
The DNA here is from genome assembly GCA_037127315.1 of Ascarosepion bandense. Lineage (NCBI taxonomy): Eukaryota > Metazoa > Mollusca > Cephalopoda > Sepiida > Sepiidae > Ascarosepion > Ascarosepion bandense. Next base: position 124,504 of record JBBBDQ010000813.1, read on the forward strand.
CTGTCCTGTTATTTAACCCATAACTGGAGGGAAGAGACCGATTAATAAGGGTATTGGTGTTGAAGTGAATGCAGGGCATTCAACTGGAATTCAAACACGGATCCCCGATTTATATATATATATATATATATATATATTGATTGATTGATTGATTGATTGACTGACTGACTGACTGATTGATTGATTGATTGATTGTTTAATTACTTTGTTCATAATAAAATTAGACCAGTGCACATTTGTATTAAAAAGTGTTCAATACAAGTATTGTAGAACTTTTGAATATTTTTAGTGTAAACGAGTATTTACGCGACTTATGTTTCTACCATGAGTGGTGTCTTCAGGCGATTTGCAGTAATGATAATAATGATTATTGCTAATTGCCTGAAGACAACACTCATGGTAGAAACCTAGGTCGCGTAATAACTCATTTACAAATGGAATATATATATATATATATATATATATATATATATATATATCAAGGTCGATCAATATAT
>JBBBDQ010000813.1:130000-145000 GCA_037127315.1 Ascarosepion bandense
TTCTACAAATACTTTCATGGCTTCTGCTCGGATGAGCTTAAGTCACTGATGCCTCCTCAACAGGTGTTTACTCGTGCTACCAGACTGGCAACTGGGTCCCACCCATTCACAGTCAGGTTAGCCAAATGCAGACGACAATTCTACTCCTGCAGCTTCCTCTCTCGCACTTCCCGCCTGTGGAACGCGCTCCCGTATTCTTGCTTTCCTGACGGTTACATCCTCCAGAAATTTAAATGCAAAGTCAATACTCATCTACTAACCACAGGAATCTAGCTCTCTCCCCACCGCTGTATAACCTTTCCTTTCTCTCCACCTATGTATCTGTCATCGCTCCTGCTTTCTCAGCTTTCTATTGTTCCTTTCTATCTAGTTTGTACTCCTCATTCTTTTCTAATTAATCTTGTTACATTTATGTAACCTCCTGCACATCAGTGGCGCTTCCGCCTTGCTCGGGGTGAAATGATTAATATATATATATATATGCAGGAGTTTTTTTTTTAAATAACAGACAAGGAATTATGGTTAGATTTTTATGTGACTTTTCATGTGATTTTGTATACTCTTTTCTTTTCTGAACCTAAATTATACAAAAAATATAATGATCATATTTTTCTAAACGCTTTCCGCTATACTTTTAGCTATTGACAAGCATGAATTTTATTTTACTTGCAACTGAGTATGCATAGTGTTCATGGCCGTATCTGACAACTGGGCACACCGGGCACGGGTTCGGGCCGATCCGTGCAATCATAGTGAAAATCCGGGCATGGAAAAATGTTTTCGTCAGAAATCAAACAAAACAATTCAAGAAGAAAGAAAGAGAGAAAGAAAGAAAAACGAATAAAACATCCGAATGAACGCAGTAAAAATATGTTTGTTTATTTATTAATTTTGGGAGAAAAGACTGGTTATACTCAGGAAGTCCGAACCCGATTTCCAGCTTTCGTTCACGTTCTATGCCTAATTTCCATTGGAATAGCCCAAAAAATCAGCAAAAAAAAAATCATAGTTTCTGGAAACGGATGTCAATGATGACATCATCACATAATAAATCCGGGCAATTTTCTCTGTGCCCGGTGATTTTTAGCATCAGCTATGGCCCTGATAGTGTTTATGTATGTATAAATCATATGTATGGTTTATATTTCGAACACGGTAAACACATTGTTACTGTGTTCGTATTTGATATCATTAAGTGTTGCATTTTTGTCTTTCATTTCAATAGGAACACACAAACGCACTCACATTGTCAATATATATATAATTTTTATAAACATTGTTATATATATATATATATATATATATATATCAGGTGTTAATAGAACAGTGCTCGATGTAATATAACAGAGCTACTACGCATATATTAATAAATATACATATTAACTTACGTTTATATACATACATATTATCCTACGTCTCTTTCTTTTTCTCTCACTTTTTCTCTCTCTATATATATATATAAATATAAATTCATGCCCGTGTATTGAATACTACTGCCACATGTGGTCGGGTGCCCCTGATATTCAACTCGGGGTTCTTGACAAAATCTAACGGAGAGTCTGTAATGTGATCAATACTAACTTGTCAGCTCGGCTGCAGTTGCTCTCTCACCAGCGTGACGTGGCTTCCCTGTGCCTCTTCTACAAATACTTTCACGGCTTCTGCTCCAATTAACTTAGCTCACTAGTGCTCCCTAGGTATGAATTTACACGAGTTAATTGATTAGCAACTAGGTTCCACCCTTTTACTGTGAAATCGATAAAATATCACCACAATTTCTACTTTATCAGCTTCTTTTCTTGCACTTCCCGCCTGTGAAATTCCCTTCCATATACTTGCTTCAACGACAGCAACAATCTACAGGAATTTAAATGTAAGGTCAATAGACATCTCCTATCTCACTAACTTGCATCCTTTCTCTCTTTTTTTCATCCACTCTACCCCCATTACACCGTTATTCTCATCCGTCCATTACCCTCCTCCTGACATCCCTTATAACACACCTTTTTTTCATCACTTTCCCTATGTTACCCCCTGCGCAACAGAGGCAGTAAAACTGCCTTGTTTGGTGTGAAATTATTATAAAATTTATATATATATGCATACATGCGTATGCATATATAGATATATATTTTTTTTAATCATATCACCCCAAGGTAACGGCACTGATGTGCAGGGAGCTACATAAAAGTGAAAAGATTAGAAAAGAGAAAACCGGAAACCGCATCCTAAACAGGAAACAAGGGATGAGCCTCTTCACCTCTTCAAAAGATGTGGGTGATATATATATATATATATATATATATATATATATGTGTGTGTGTGTGTGTGTGTGTGTGTGTGTATGGTTGAGTAAACTTTTTGAATATCATATACATATATATATGTGTGTGTGTGTGTGTGTGTGTGTGTGTTGTGAATGTACAGCAAAATTCTCTTTTATTGATTGTCAAAAATTTCTTGATGTCCTCCGAAATTTTCTTAATTTAAATATCTAAAATCGAACCTTTTGAAGTTTTTCCTGATGATTATTTACTCTAATCCCCTGAAGAGTCTTGAACTTCATTCAATACTCTTTGTCTATAAGTCGCAGTGTAACCAATTGGAATTTGTCCTCCTATATTCTGATTATATTAGGCTTAAAATGAACAACACCCAAGAAGCATATCTTAATATATTAAAATCAGCGCCTAATGTAAATATCCCTCGAACGAAATGCAGAACTTAGTGTGTATATGTGTGAGTAAATGTTTGCCAATGTGTGTTTGTGTGTTTGTCTGCTTTCATTTCTATAATTTGTTAAAGCATGTGTAGTTGTCTTTGTTCTCCGTTAAATGTCTCTGTACGTGCATACATTTGTGCGTGTGTCGGCGTGTGAGCTTTTTGTCAGAGCACGTGATGAGATTTTTGTCTTTTACGGTTGTTTTTTTTTCCTTTTTTTTTTTCATTTCTTTCTTTTCAGGAACACGGAATTCATTGCCAGTACGAGTAATTTATTTTCATTAATTTGATGGAAGCTGAAAATTTTACAGTTGTAATAACTATGGTAAACAGGGAATGAGATGCATTGGAAGAAAGAAAGGGCGAATGAATAAACGAAACAACGAAAGAAAAAGTAAATGAAAGAAAGGAAAGAAGAATGACTGACAGAATTAACTAAGGAACAGGAAAAAAGTAAAGGATAGAAAAGAAAGAAGCAAAGGAACAAGAGTTAAAACTCATGATGAAGATAAAGATATATAATCAAAAAGAGAAGTTTAACAATAGGTGGGAAGTTTTAGAATTGCTTGTGAAATCTGATGGGAAAAAGTAATTCTGATTTAATAGTAAATATATAATATAAAAAAAACTTATAAAAAAGACAAAAAGCAACAGCTTTAAAACGTAATTCTTTAAAAAGAAGAAGAAAGAGTTCGAAAAATAAAAAATGTAACTCCAAAGGGAGAAAGGAATTTCTGAAAGAACGATATATTAACATTAATTACATATATCATTTAGAATACCAAAGGACTGGAGAATGCCACTTGTAGAAATAGACTCTTCCAGATGTCTGAGCTGCAGCACAAACGGTAAAATCATAATGTAGCGAAGGGATTTTAGAAGTTATTTGACCAGGTCAAGCTTTAATAAGGTTTAAATGATTGTCAGGCGAGAAAAATCTAGCACCTTCAGTCAGTTAATTGCCATACGTGATACACGCTTTAGGCGATCATGTCTCTAAAAATACATGACTGAATGGGCAGAAGATTATCCTGCAGTAGATTGTTATTACTTTCTGCGGTAGACTTGTTGCTAGCCAAGGCTACAGAACCCAATCTGTTTTATTATTTAACCCATAACTGAAGAGGAAAGAGACGGATTCAGAGCTTTCCCAAAGATTATTTGTGCGAAAGTGAATGCAAGTAATTCAAATGGAATTCGAACTCGGCTCTCCAATTCGTCGTTCCGAGTTTCCGAGGTAAAAAGTGCTCTAGGGCAACATTTAATTTTTGTAAATCTATTCTTCTTCAGAAAGTGTGTGACCACATATCTAAAGAAAAAAAAATGTATTTTCTGAATTGTTATGTTATTTCGGCGAAAGATAGTTGAATAATTTCTCACTGCATTTAGTACGCTTCTAAATTCAGCGTTGTCCTTCTCCTTGGATAGCTGCTACACAAGGTTAAAGAGCCCGTTACCGGTAAGGGAGATGGGTTCATGCTTTTTCAAAAAGCATTAGTTCGAAAGATTAACAGTTTGTTGAACTTTAAACACTCCTCTGTGACTTCCGCGCAGATAACCGTAAGGCTACCCGTAAGTTTAGACAAAGATTGTGATACAAGATACAAGATTGAAATCGCCAGTAATTTACAAGGATAATTAACTAAAATGTGGTCCTACAGAAGGATGCTGCGAATATCATGGATCGAGCTTGTGTGCATTGATAAGGTTTTAGTGTGGATGGAAACTAAAAAGAAATTAATACTGAACATCAGGAAGAGACAGCTGAAGTTCTTCATGTATTGAGGAAGAAATGCTTGGAGAATCTGATACGCATAGGTCAGATAGGTGGAAAACATATTTGAAGGACCTGGGCAGGTGGATGGCAGAGCGGTACGACTGAATGCCATATTTCGCCGGGGTAAATGGTTGTCAACTGATTAACAGTTCATTACAATACATATTATCATATAGTCCATCTCTAGAATTATTTTTATGGTAACCAATCTGATGTGCTTTCAGGTTTGGTACTTGCACTTTACGAATTTAAAAGCAGGTGTGCGTTGTACAGCAATGGGTATCGGCTCGGAATGAGAACTCGAATATCCGTGTTCGAATTCCATTTTACTTATTTACGAGCAGATACTCTAAGGAAAGATATTAATCTATTTCTTTCCCCTCTATGTGCGTTGTGGTGCAGTGGATATCGTCTCGGAACGAGAAATCGGGGTGCCGAGTTCGAATTGCAGTTGAATTCATTGCATTCACTTTCCTTGGAAAAGGTATTAATTCATCACTTCCCTCCAGTTGTGGGTTAATTAAGAGGACAGATTGGGTTCTATAGCCTTGGCTGGCAACCAGTTTACCTCATAAAGTAATGGCAACCTACTGCGGGATAATCTTCTGCCCAGTCAGTCATATCTCTTTCAAGGCATGATCGCCCAAGCGTGTATCACGTATGGCACTTAACTAACTGACTGACTGATGGGTTGAATAGCAGGACAGTTTGGTTTCTATAGCTATTAGATTGACAACCAGTCTACCGCAGAACGAATAGACAACCTACTGCCTAGTCAGCCATGGATCGAAAAAAACATGATTGTTTAATTGTATGACACTTAACTGACCGACTAGTTGGTACTAGATTGTTAGCTAGGTCTCATCCTTTTACAGTAGAAATGGTTATACGTAACCATCAGTTCTATACTAACACTTTCTTCTTTCGTACTTCTCACTTTTAGAACTCTATTCAGGCTTCTTGCTTTCCAATCAAGTTTGATTTTTAAAAAATGTAATGTCATTCTTTATCGTATATCATCTTTAATCATTTGTTGTTCTTTCTACTTCATAAAGTTTTACTTTTTTTTTTCATATTATATCACACATAATAAACCTCTTGCGTCTTAGCGGATTTATTGTCTTACTTGGGTTAAAATGATGTTTTAAAATTATTAATAGGACGATTTCTTTTAGTACAGCTCGGTTGAGGTAGTAATTCTGTCGGAGATGTTTTGGTTTGCCTGGTGAAACGAGTCAAGTTGTCGTGTATAGAGGAACGCAAAGGAGCTAAAATTTCAGCCTGTCAGCAGGGTGTTGTGTAAGTTGGTGGTGACACGGTAATTCTTTGGCAGATGTTGTCTTAGAATTTGCAAGAACCAATAGTGAAAATCAACTCTTATTTTGAGAGGAGGAACGTACACTGTTCTTCTTTGAGATCATTTGTCGATCTTTCTGCCTGCTGTGTTTCCCGGTGGTGACATATTCTTTGAACATGGTAACGCAAACGCCTATCATGCAGCAGTGACACGAAACTGGTTCCAGGAAATTTCATCCGACTTCGAGGTACTCAATAGGCTCACGCAATTACCAGAATTATCTCACCTTTATGCATGTGAGGAAAATGGTACAGGACCCACTAAATTCCCAGGAACAGCTTTTCGATAAATACAAACCACTTACAAACGAACCTGAGAGTGTTTGGGTTGATATATAGATGTATACATGCAAAGACACTAGCATCTAATAGATTGCATGACACGTCGTTTTGCAGCCGTTATTCTATAAGTATGTTGCGTCGTGGTTCAGTGGATATCTATACGGAACGACAAATCGGGGAGCCGAGTTCAAATTCCAGTTGAATTCCTCGCATTCACTAACACACAAATACACTTGGAAAAGGTATTAATCCGTCTCTTCCCTCCAGTTATGGGTCAAATAAAAGGACAGATTGGGTTCTATAGCCATGGCTGGCAACCAGTCTACCGCAGAAAGCAATCGCAATCTACTGCGGGATAATATTTTGCCCACTCAGTCATGTCCCTTTAGAGACATGATCGTCAAAGCGTGTATCACGTATGGCACTTAACTGACTGAATAAGTATGTTATTGTTAAATGGAAAAACAGGCAGACTTTGCATTTTAGATGTAAATATCCGTGATGGTCAAAATAAAAATAAGTATATTACATCAATCAGTGTAATGCAAATAATTTGTTAGTTATTTTCAACAAAACATTTTAAAGCAACAATAATCAACATAATATATATTTATACAATAAGCGACATAATATATATATATATATATATATATATATATATATATATATATATATTGTGTGTATTTTGGCAGCTTTTTTTCATTAATGCAGGTTTCATTGAATAATATAGACAAGTTTTGTCTATTAATTTTGTGTAGGATCCGTTCATGCCGTCTGATATACTTGATGGTGATGTCGTTGAAAGACAACAAGTATGTACGTGTTATCAACAAGCGTTTTTCTCTTTTTTTTTCTTAAAAAGCTTAACATGGAAAAAACAACACATGATACTAACCCAACCAATCCTAAACATATCACTCTCTTATACCGTAGCCAGATGCACTCCAACTACCAACTAGATGAAAACATCCTAAAAAAACTCATAAATACTAATATTTCTCCGACAGACTCTAACAAAAGAATTAAGTTTATTATATATTACACTAAATCCATTACATCTAATTCATTTGTCCACAACGACTCTTCCCCCACCGTTAGTGATTTGCAAAAAAACAATGTAGTATATAAATTCATATGTCCATTTAGAGAATGTATCTCTAACAACCTCAATAATATCTACATTGGCCACACCACAAATTCGCTCTCACGGCGGCTGACGTTGCACTTAAATGAAAATTCAAATATATTCCGTCATTTAGAACAACACGGTTATCAACGCACACTTCTGAGAAAAACGCTTGTTGATAACACGTACATACTTGTTGTCTTTCAATGACATCGCCATCAAGTATATCAGACGGTATGAACGGATCCTACACAAAATTAATAGACAAAACTTGTCTATATTATTCAATGAAACCTGCATTAATATATATATATATATATATATATATATATATATATATATATATATATATATATATATATATATAGTTGTCAGTCCGTAAACGGTGAGGATAATTCAACAAAATTTCCTTTATATAAATTATTAATAGGTAAATCCATATAGAGTGCTCGATGGGTGTTAACCAGACCGAGCTGAAGTTTATAAAGGAAAACTCAGCACGTCATATTAGTTATAAACTATAGTTCATTTCAATGAGCTTAATTAGCTCATATTATCAGACTCTTTTACAATATTTTCTCCATCTGGCATAAAATTTCTGCCGGAATGAACGTTTTCTTAAAATGAAAAGGGAACATAATAGAAATAATAATAATAAACATAAGATTACAAATAAATAGTGTTTTGTTGTGATTATGGTAGGTGCCAAGTTTTTTTGTTTTTTTGTTTTTTCAATTGTTTACTTAAAAAAATATTTTGGCAAGCATATTTTTTATCGTAAATTCTTCGATATCGAGATAGAGATAGCACGTTAATAGAATTAATTTGGGGAAATTGGTCACTTTACTCAGCAGAGACATGCCGATTTCGATGTTTCGTGAATGCACGACTGTGATGTTCTCACTCGGCAGGTTTTTTCTCTAATCTGCTGGAATCGGAAAAAGAATTAGAAAAATCTCTGTAGAGTGAGGGAATCATAGTAGTAGCTTCACAAAACTTTGAAGTCGGCAGGTCTCTGGCCAGTTTAGTGACAAACTGCTCTTATTTACACACACGCCTATATATATATATTTTTTTTTTCACTTATATATTTATACATTGTCCAATTATATATTTATACATTGTCCAATTATATATATATATATATATATATAGTTTTATTACTTTTACGTATTTTTTTGTGGATGCCCATATTTGAACAGATGTTCTATTTTATTTTAAACATTGAGTGAACACTGAATTCAACACCTTGATGCGACTGTGTCTTTAATGCTTGACTATTTACATATATTTAGTGATCCATTCTGTGTTGTCTATTGTAATTATTCTAAAACTGCATCCCGATCCACAATTATTTCTAATCAATATACCCTAGAATAATGCGAAACATAACGGTTAAAAATAACTGTAAAAACGTTAGAACAAGAAGAAAAACACTTAGAACAATACTGAAGACTCTTACCAATGCCTCACTGACCTGTATATATAAATACTCCAGGTAAAACAAAACAGCCACTGACATGAAACGAAGTGTCATCTCCGTGTGTTGAATTTAATGTTCAATTTAATGATATTGAGCAATTTAACCCATAAACAAAGTATACATTAAAACCATATTTTTCACACACACACACACACACACACACACACACATATATATATATATATATATATATATATATATATATATTAGAAACATTAAGGCAGACACGTTATTACATGGTAAATCGGAAGTGTGGGACAATTTCAGGCGAACCATCATCCGCTTCCGTCTTTATTTTACAAAGAATTTTACACAAATCCTTTGTATATATATATATATATATCCGTCACAAAAGAAATCATTTCATGAACTCTAAAGAAAAAGCTTCATTTATGTTATCCTCTACAAACAAATTTCGGCCTACCTATGGGATCACATATCAATAGCATTCTCGCTTTATCCTTTCCCAGAACTCTTAATATCCGTCCCTTTCAAAAACATCATACCGAAGAGCTCTATTTATCTAAGATACATAGATAAGGTTCTCTTATTTTATCTCCATGATAATAACTTATTAAACGTAATAATGGAACTGAACAAGGTTGAACCCAGTATCAAATTCTCACAGGAACTTCTAACAAACAATTCTCTACCTATCCTCGGTATCTTATCGCAGCAATGATAAATTAGGTTTTAAAGTTGCCGAAAACCTACAAAGTGTAATGACCTAATCGATTTATATTCCCACCACATAATCCTGCCCTTCAAATAAACTCGCAATCAAATTAGCCCCCCCCCCCGCTTAACACAAGGATCATTATCTCTAACTCAAAGACTATTGGTAATATAATCACAAAAAATATGTGCCAAACAACATTTCAAATACCACAATTTATCATATAAAATGTTTATAGTGCAAAAACATGTACGTGTTCTAAAAACAGGCATCTACGAAAACGAGAAAGAGTTCCATTTAGACGGGCGTTGTAACTCTAGTTTTGCATCGAAATGACCTTTAATTGGCAGATTGGATTTTTTGAGAAGCGTAGAACCACCTCTTAATTGCTTTTGTTCTCAGGTTCACACTGATCTGGGATGACAGTGAACCTGGGATAGTGGACCCCTAAACAAAATATTATGAAAGTTTTAAAAGAGATTTTAATATCAAAATTCCCAGCAATACATCATTATATAAAAAATGCCAGCAATACAATTTTAAAGCAAAATTACCATTTTCTAGGAAAATGACCAATAATACATTTTATCTATAGTTGAAAGTATACAATTGCGTTCAAAATACATTTAATTGAAGACATATATCTGAGTTCAAAATGTTTACATTTCGGCATTAAATAACCCATACAGATATTGATATGCCACAAAGAAAGATCAACTTAAAGACATCTTTCCAAAAAATCTGACATGAAATCCAAGCAAGGACTTTCCCTAGTTGAACAGATTAAAGTAAATCGATGAAAAACGGAACTGGCAGATCGGAAAGGCGCCGTCATCTATCAGGATATGCCAAAGATTCCATCACTTTGCAGACTAGCCAGGAATATGTAGAACTTGTCTGGGTTGTCCTGCTACATATCTGACCTCGCAACTACAGATTATCACCTATTTTTATCGCTACATAATTCTAATAGGGGAAAAATCTTAAATTCTCTATAAAGTCACTTAGATTAGTTCATCGCCAAGAAAGATGCAAAGTTCTGGGAAAATGGTATCATGAAACTATCAAAACTGTAGCGGTGTGAAATATCAGGTATGTGATTAAAAAATTCCATGTAAAAATATCTAAGGATTGTTTTGGTAAGTTATTAAAAAAGCTACAAACTCTGGTTCCAAACTAATCTAAATGGAAAGGCCTGTTTGTATAGTTGCAAATTAGTCTTCCATATGCGAAAGTGTGCTTAATATCGAAAATAAAGCATAATTGGTTTCTTCAGGTGATTTTTAATAAATACTTTTAATATAATTTAATAATATATATATATAGAGAGAGAGAGACATCCGCAGACTGATCTGTTTCGCCGTATCACAGCCCATCAGTACAGTTAGACTCCGATTGATTTGAACCCAGGATTGAAACCCGACCAAAATGCCGTCAGTCGGTGACTCTACCCCTGGACTACGGGAGTTCGGCGAAAGTAGGCAGACTTTTGAGCGCATATCATTATACACGATATATACATATATTATTATTATTATTATTATTATTATTATTATTATTATTATTATTATTATTAAATTATATTAAAAGCTGTTATTAAAAATCGCCTGAAGAAACCACTCATGGGGAAACCTAGGTAGCGAAATAACTCGTTTAAAATGAAAAATATTCAAAAGATCTACTATATAATTGTATAGAACACTTTTTATTACAAATATGTACTGGTCTAACCCTATTAGGAAAAGAAACTAAGTATTAAACAAACAATATATATATATATATATATATATATATATATATATATATATATATATATATTGATGGTGATACCATTCGAAATACATACATGTTTTCTTTAGCAGATCACTTGATAAATAATCCAAATCGTGCTATGTATTTCAATGTGAACTGGTTTTCGGTTTTGGCCAGTGCACACTCGTTATTCCATCTGAAGGTGTTGGAAACGCTGTTCATCAGATCCAGGCGACCCTCACTTCGTAAACGAAGAGACTGCTTGGGCTTGCTTTGCTGTGTCTTTAGCATCTTTAGATGTTATAACTTTTATTTTTCGCTGTCCATTCATTTACGTCATCTACAACATACTTTCTTATCATAATTTTCTTCCCCGTTTACAATTCTGACGAGACGAAACCGGTCGAATGGTGATTTTTGTTTTAAAACTTATCATGGTCTATAGTAAAAGATTTATTGCCTTTAACGCCGTAATACGATTCTGTACTATCAAACACACACACACACACACACACACACACACACACACACATATATATATATATAAATATATATTTGTGTGTGTGTGGGTATGTGTGTGTGTGGATGATTCTTTGTGATTCTGTAGGGTTAGACTTCAAGCACTGAAGAAGTATGGTCCTACAGGCTTTATTTACCCAAATATATTTTTAAAGCGGTTATATACCGTTGAGAGCTTACATGTCTCTAAAAGGGTTTGGTGCTATGCTTGACATCCATATGCAGGTCTCGACCTGGCAAGACTATTTAAGTACATGATTCGAGGTTTCATGCCAATGTTTTCGCTTTGCAACAATTTACATTCTTGGGTATAACTACCAATAGCGTCGCCTCTTATATAATCTATATTCTTTCCTTCTATACCAAATTTGTTATAACTGATCATACGTCGGCGTATTTGAGGTTTTTAGTATTTAACAATACCATATCAAGGTTTATTTTATGAAGGCTTCATCTCCCTTTTCATTTCAATTTCAGATCATAGTTTGTTTTAGAAATGGGAAAATTTAGTCCTATTTCTTGGAACATTAGGTAGAGGATGTTGATTTTATGTTCAAGATTATGCTTTTCCCAAAATTATATAGTCAGCATAAGCTATTCATAATTCACCGGGTCTCAAAAAAGAAAGCATAAAAACAGTTTTCTGCTAGTAGATTCGTTTGTAATGAGTTGTGGAATGCTTAACGATTGTTTCGTTTAACTGAGCGATTAGGGTAGCACTTCTGCTAACATTAGGGTACCGCAAATTGTTGCTGGAACCGTGAAGTACGTGATCCAGATGCACTCGAACCTCTACTTAGGAATAAACGTCAAGAATTTATACTATCATATAACCAACAAAATGTAGGCTCGTAGCAGACCTGATTAAAAATCTTTGAAATCATGCAGGTATGAGCTCGCAGATAGGAAAAAAGACTAATGAATAACTAAAAACATACCAACATGGAGAAGAGCAATACCACCTGGATGTGTATCCTTAGATAGTCAGGCTGATATACCTATAAATGTTCAATTAATCGCTGAAGAATAGTGCGTAAATAGAGTTGAGTAACTACTGTTTGTATTATTATCATTATAATTAAGAACATAATTTTTATTACAGATGAAAAATAAAAATTGTTATTAAATTTATATATATATATATATTAATTTTATATAATTAATATATATTTATTAAAGTTGTATATATATATATATATATATATATATATATATATATGTGTGTATGTATATATATAGTCATATATATTCTTTTACAAATGAAAACATTTCAAAATTTCTACAATATAATTTTGTTGAACAGCTTCTAATACAACTGTGTATTAGTCTAATTTAATTATGATAAAATCTAACTATATATATATATATATATATATATATATATATATATATATATATATATAAAAGATGCTTGCCAAAATATATTTCATCAGTCAAACATCTACAAAAACAACAATTGGAGTAGATAGACTAAACTATCGCCCGGTTCACACTCCACCCACGTCTATTGTATAGGTGTAGAGTCTCATCCCTTGTTCCCTGTTTAGGATGTAGTTTCCGGCTTTCTCTTTTCCAAATCTTTTCATTCTCACGTAGCCCCCTGCACATCAGTGGCGTTACAGCCTTGCTCGGGGTGATATGATTAAAAAAAAAAAAAAATCTTGGCGTTAAATATTTTCACAACTCAACTATATATATATATATATATACATACATTTATATATATATATATATATATATATATTGAGGGAGAGAACGAGAGAGAGACAGAGATAGATAGATAGATAGATAGATAGATAGATAGATAGATAGATAGATAGACTCAGCGTGAAAACAAAAGACAACATCATATCAACAGTCTCAGTTTAACGGCTTAATAGATAAGCCGAATACGAACTTATCTACAAATTATATCTCGGATACCTAGCATGTTCTCCAATATCTCAAATATTAATCAGAATAATTATACACACACACACACACACACACACACACACATATATATATATATATATATATATATATATACATAATCAAGCATTAAAAGTACATTGCAACACTGAAATTGCAATGTTACGAGATTTACCTGGATTTATATATATATGCGCGTGCGTGTGTTTGAGTATGTACGTTTGTATGTCCGTATAGATATAATAAAAAGACAGTAAAACAAATTAATATAAATTAAAATATATTGCTTTACTGTATAAATACTCATAGATATAAAAACACATGTTTGAGCAGAAGCAATGTGTACCATCTGCGATATACATTAAAAGTTTGATTAACTACAGCACCCCACATAAATGAACACGCAAGCGAGTGCATATACACACAAAGACACACACACACACACACACACATATATATATATATTCATATCTATATATATATATATATATATATATAAATATATATTCTCATATATATATATATGCATACATACACACACGCATATATATATATATATATATATATATATATATATATATAAATATTAAACGCCTACCTTGAAGTCAACACCCATATGTGATATATGAGCATACTTGGAATTCAACACCTAAACGCATTAATGAGACATAGCCTGATAAATGAGTTTAGCATGAAATAGTTGTCAACATTAATGTCCACTTTTACATTTTCATACGCCCATCCATGATATTGAGAACTTTAACCCATATACATAGCATAACTTAAAATTATACTTTATCAGATATATCTATATATATATATATATATATATATATATATATATACTGTCATCCGCAGACAGATCTCTTTCGCCGTATCACAGCTCTTCAGTACGGTTAGACACCGATTGCCTTTTATATATATATATATTAGTCATCCACATACAAGCATGTTTCACTGTATCACAGCTCATCAGTGTGGCTAGACACAGCCATTTGCTTCTGGCCGGGATCGAAACTCGACCGATTTGGTGTCAGTCGGAGTCGCTACTCCCTAAGTCATAGGCGCATGGAATCAGAAAAAAGATATTTTAACATTTTCTATATAAGCAGTGTATACACGCGCCAGTCATTGAAAGAACTCAGTTCTTTTCTGAAGAGTCACACATATATCGCAGAAGTGGGAACTGTTTTTAAAATTTTCTTCTCTAGAGATCTCAATCGTAATGAAAGCATTATTCGTCTGAACTTTTATTTCAAAATTTATAAAATAATAGAACTGTATAGATAGATAGGTATATATATATATATATATATATATATATATATATACCTATCTATATATATATATATATATATATATATATATATATAAAGAGACACACAAAAACACATATA
>JBBBDQ010000813.1:150000-162500 GCA_037127315.1 Ascarosepion bandense
ACAAACCCCTGGAAGGAACCTGCATAAATTAGGCGTAGTTAGGAGAAGTGAAAGATTTTTAGAGGTTTAGAGTCCTCAGTAGAGGGGCTTGAAAGGAGAGTCCAGAATGTGGTGGGTGTATTCGAGACAGATGAACGCGGGTCAGGGTGGAACTTGCTTGAGTATGTGTGGGTGGATGAAATGGTGACGATTGGGTCGGGGAGAACAAGGAAAAGGAAGGGGTTAAATGCTTAATAAATGTTGCTGCTGGTTTTGCTGCAAGTAAGAATAACAAGATTATGGAAGGGGAGGATCGGAACGCTGGAATGCTGACGCCTGATCGATCCAAATACCGTCCATGATCTATCTATCTATCTATCTATCTATCTATCTATCTATCTATCTATCTATCTATCTATCTATCTATCGGTCTGTCTGTCTGTCTGTTTATCTGTATGCGTGTATACATCCCTATATATATATATATATATACCTGATCAAATCTATCTATCTATTTATCTATCTAGCTAGCTAGCTAGCTATCTATCGTTCAAGCTCCATCGAGACATGCATTTTCATATTTTTGCTTATACATATTAAATCACTCACCTACATACACTGGTTAATGAAAGCACACACACAAACACATACACATATATAATATATATATATATATATATATATGTCTGTTTGGGCATGTATTAGAAGAAAGATCGAAGTGCAGTTTGGCTAAAATATACCTACCTACCTACTTCTCTATCTTTTTCATTCAATATTTCGCTCTGCATACATACATACACTCTTGACTCGCTAGACCAATTACGACCGAGTAGAGAGTTCAATCTATATTCAATGCCCCAAATCCAGACCTTGTTCTACATCTAAACTACGCTTACGAAATCACCATACTTACATACATCTTTTGCATATTACTTAAGATTCGATTTTATAAATTTAAGGATTTCACACATACGCGATTGCGCAGGCACGCACATATATTATATTTTTTTTATTTATTTTAGTATTTATTATATATATATATATATATATATATATATATATATATATATACTACCGATCATAAGTATTTGGCCACTCCAGTTTAAAAAAAGAAATGATGTATTTCATATTATTTTTAGTATTTATTGCCAAGTGTATAATTCTAAATGAAAATAGAATGGTTCTTTTGTTAATACTGCACAATAATATGTGCATCAAATGAACAGTTCTGGTGTCCAGTTTTTGTGCTCTTTTCCCCATGCTAGTCTGTTTTTATTATTGCCAGGCAGAAGCAAATGATTCCTGGCTGCCTTGTAAAATTTTACAAAGTAATAATCACAAAAGAACCATTCTATTTTCATTTAAAATTTTCCAATTGGTGATAAATACTAAAAAGAGAATGAAATATATCTTTTTTAAAACTGGGGTGGTCTAGTAATTATGGCCGGTAGTGTGTGTATATACATTATATATATATATATATATATATATATATATATAGATACATACATACATACATACATACATACATTTGGATAGTAAGAAAAGGGATGAGATCAAATGCAGTTAGGCTAATATAATCTGGAAGGAATTATTTGTATTTGAGTTTGTGCGCAGTGTTGTTTAAAATTTTTGGATCAGACCAAGATGTCCTCTCCTCAACAAAGAATCTAATGTTTGGTCAGTGGATCGAGGCGAGAATTTTTCAGCACGCCAGCATATATATTCGTGTATTTTCGCATGAAGTATGCTCACTAATGTGAACACACATTTTCGAAAAAAATAGCAATTTCTATTGTCTTATATAAGCATAGCATTATTTTATACATATATAGACGTGTGTTTCTGTGCGTGTGCAAATATTCTCAGATGAAGTGTATTATTAAAAGAGACAAAATGAATAAAAAATGAGAAGGAAAGCTTGTACTTTGCCGACGCGTTTCGTCTTTTCAGGGACTTCGTCAAGTCAAAGTAGTATTTATTACGCTGCATGAGGTCATATATACAGTGCAACATAATAAATCAAACATTGCCTCAACGATGAGCGTCAGATGATGAAACGCGTCAGCAAAGTACAGTTGTTCTTCTTTGTCCCCATTTTATTCACGTATATACAACATCATTAATTTCGTAACACTGAATATATATATATATATATATATATATATATATATTATATATATATATATATTTGCGGTAGTTACGAAATTAACGTTGTAATTCATTGTGGGTCAAGCGGTTAGTTATCTTGCTAAACTTGTAAACCCATAAAAAAAATTTTAATAGCAATCAAAATTATTTTTGAAAGTTTTTCAAGTTAAACATTAATTTGGAATTAGCCATCTCTTGTCCTTTCTAATTCTATGTTAATTTACAAAAATAAGAAAAGATATATACATATATATATAAATATATATGTGTGTGTGTGTGTGTGTGTGTGTGTATGTAAATGAAAATGATCATACATATATACTGAAAGAGATGGTTTGATACATCTATCTATCGATATATCTACACACAAACAAAAATACACACACACACACACATATATATATATTAAGTAGTGCGTGATTAGTGATTAAAGAATCTTTTTCTGTATATCAATATAAATATTTTTAATATCTGAAAATTATAATTTACTAAACTATCTATTTTCTATCTATCTATCTATCTATCTATCTATCTATCTATCTATCTATCTATATACATACATACAGAGTAATACACCTCTTGTCTTTTGTCTTTATTTTTTATTTTATATTTTTACATCTAAATATTTACACCATACACACACGCACACACACACACATATCTAACTATACTGATGAGCTGTGATACAGCGAAACAGATCTGTCTGCGGATATATATATATATATATATATATATATCGAATTATTTTCCCCGTTCCTCCATTCGTATTATTTGTGTTCAATTTCTGTTCGATCTACACATACAACATATCTATTTAGCTATCTAGCTATCTATATATCTACCTGTCTATGTATATATATATATATATAGAGAGAGAGAGAGAGAGAGAGAGGAAGAGTAGGAAAGATAGACATACGGAGATATTATATAAAGGAAGAGAACTTTTGAAAACCTATGAAATTTTAAATGTTAAACAATACATTTGGAAGTCAGAAATATCATGTGAAAGAAATATGAACAAAGAAGCATGTGGGTGTGTCATCAGGTGTGTTTTGAAGAAAAGTAGGAGGGTCTGGTTTCATCGTAAAGATGCAATTACAAGATGCGTATTTGAAAAGTTTAGTAAAGGATTTTACAGATATATAGTAAAATAGATAGATAGATAGATAGATAAAACATTTATGAATTTAACATGTTTCGCTTTGATTAAAGCTCCATCAGAAAATTAAATATGAGGGAGAAAAGAACGTCGTTCTGATTTATTTATTTTTGTGTTTGTTTTTCATAGGTTAAGAAGCCGTCACGTGCATTAGTTCAATCAATATGAAGTGACAGAAATAGATAGATAGATAGATAGATAGATAGATAGATAGATAGATAGATGTGTTATACTGAAATAGAAAAAAAGAAAGAATGAATGAATGAATGAAAGAACGACAGAATAACACACAACCAGATTTACAGGAAGCTGTTTGTAAACTAATATCTAACAAGTAAATCAGAACTCGTAAGTACACATATATGTATATCAATACCAACCGCTCGTTCCCCAGCAGGTCTGGCGTATCTTTTGTGAAACTCTTTTCTCGACTCATTAGTAACAGTCTCGATATTCACTGCCTTTCAAAATCTCAAGTAACTTAAGTAAATAACAATAGATAGAGAGGTACATGTATATGGATAGGTGTGGGGTATGTGTGTATCTATACTCAAGGACAATTTCCAATCTTTTCACTTTTCTTTTCTTTTTTCTTTTTTTTTTTCAATTGGAGTAGATAGACTAAACTATAGCCCGGTTCACACTCCACCCACGTCTATTGAACAAGTGCAGAGGCTCATCCCTCGTTCCCTGTTTAGGATGTGGTTTCCGGTTTTCTCTTTTCCAATCTTTTACTCTTTTCCATTCTTTTACTCTTTGTTTTTTTTCAATTGGAGTAGATAGACTAAACTATCGCCAGGTTCACACTCCACCCACGTCTATTGAACATGTGTAGAGGCTCATCCCTTGTTCCCTGTTTAGGATGTGCGTTCTCTGTCCACATGTATCAAGGCTAGAGACTCGCAAGTCCATATTGACATATATATATTTCTACAGGAAAAATCGTTTACACATGTTCTATTTTCTTTTTTTAATTTTTGCTGTAATTATATTTCATTGTAAAGTTTTCAAATTATCAAGATATGGCACGAAAAACATTGTCTGCAATACTGAGTACATCTAGTTCTTGAAAATGACGAAGAATTTCGAAAGAACAAAAAAACAAGAAATCTGTACAGTTTTTTTATGGCGTTCTGCAGAAATATCTTTCAGATAAACCTCCTAGAAATCCGTTACGTATCATACGTGATACACACTTGAGCAATCATATCTCTTTCGATTCATAACTAGGCAGAAAATTTTCTCGCTGTAGGTTGCCATTTCTTTTTTCGGCAGACTGGTTGCCGACCAGTGTTATAGAACCCAATCTTTCCTGCTATTCAACTGATAGCTGGAGGGAGAAGAGATGGATTCATACCGTCCTCAAGTGTATCTGCGCGTAAGTGAATGCAATGAATTCAACTGGAATTCGAACTCGGCTTTCCGGGTTTTCATTCCAAGCCGACATCCACTGCACCACTCACGCACATACTTTTCAATTAATAGCTTGCATTAATTTTGAAAGTATCACTTTCCCTTTCTCTACTGTATAAATCAGAACGCACATCCTGCTAAGAAAGTCGGTTCTCTGTGTAGAGCCAGGAAGTATTTTTTCCGCCTGAGAAAATCCTGCGCATCTATAAATCTATCATCCGCCCGTGCATTGAGTACTGGTCGGGTGCTACTGCTATCCACCTTGGTGTCCTTGACATAATCCAACGGAGAATCTGTAATGTGATAGATCCCGACTTGATAGCTCGGATACATTCACTTTCTCAACGACGCAATGTGGCTTCCCTGTGTCTCTTCTACAAATATTTTCACGGCTACTGCTTCGATGAACTTAGCTCACTGGTGCCCCCTATATATAAATGTACTCGAGCCACAAGATTAGCAACTAGGTATCACCGTTTTACTGCGAAAACCAATAAATTACAAACACAAATTCTGTCCCAGTAGCTTCTTTTCTCGCGCTTTACGCTTATGGAATTCCCTTCCATTCACTTGCTTCCCCGACAGCTTCTTCTTCTTCTATGTGCCCTGTCCCTTCAGGACGTAGGCGATCATGGTTCTCCACGTCTCCCTATCCCTTGTGGCTCTTAGTATGTCTGAGCCTGTTGCTCCTGGCAACCCCCGTTCCGTCATCCACCTGATCAGACCCTGCAAATATGTTATCCGCTGCCTTCCTCTGTCTCTCCTTCCTTCTATCTGACCAGTCAGTATCAGGTTCTCCAGGCTCTCTTTCCTCATTGCATGTCCCAGGAACTTCAGTTGTCTTTTCCTGATGCTCAGCATCAATTTCCTTTTTGTTGCCATTCTTTCCGACACTTCCTCGTTGCTTGCATGCTCAGTCCATGATATCCGTAGCATCCTTCTGTAGAACCACATTTCGGCCGCCTCCAGTTTTGTCCTCATTTTCGATGATATTGTCCAGCATTCACTGCCGTATTGAAAAACTGACATCACGTAGCAGTCTAGCACCCTTTTCTTCGTTTCTATTGAGCTTTTCCTGTGTGTTAGTATTTTGCTCATCTTCTGGAACGCGTCCTTTGCCATGCCAATTCGCCTTCGGATCTCCGTGTCGCACTTTCCATCTTCTGTTAGAACACTTCCTAGGTACTTAAATTTTTGTACTTGCTTGATTCTGTTATCCCCCACCTGTATTTGGCATTTTGGGTTGTATCTATTGCTGATGACCATGCACTCAGTTTTCTTAAAGTTTATTTGTAGTCCCTTCTTGTCACTCTCCACTGCTACTTTCTGTATGAGGTCTTGTAGTTTCCTTTCCGTGTCCGCAATCAGCACTGTATCGTCCGCCTACCTTATGTTGTTCAGGCTGTGTCCTCCGATAACAAATCTCCCCTACCTCTCTCTCTCTCGAATTCAACTACTTCAACTACCCCAAGATGGCGGGCCACTACGAAAATATTCTGGGAAAATTACAGAACGGAATCCCCGACAGCTACAATCGCCAATAATTTAAATGTAATGTCAATAGTCATCTCTTATCTCAATAACCTGCATCCTCTCTCTCATGCTCTTTCTCCGTCGACTTCACTCTCATCAGTATTCTCATCCTTCTCTTACCCACTTCCTGACACCCCCTATAACCTGTCACTCTTCCTCGTGATTTTCCTCCTATGTAACCCTTTGCAAAACAGTGGCAATGAAATGCCTTGCTTGGGGCAATATGATTTTATAAAAAATAAATTACCTGCCACATAATTGTATGACATTATTGCAAATGGTGTCTGTATCTTGCTAATGGTTTACCATTAAGTGGGAGGTATTTCTGTTTTACACTGTATATATAAAGGCATGAACAGAAGCATTTGCCTTTAGTGTTGTATATATAAGCATAAGTAAAGAAAAGGCTTAAGAAGCACTGGAATCTCACAAAAGCAATTTATATAAAATAAATCGAAGAAAAGTATATTTAAGAATGGTGTTGAAGAAACAGAGCAATTTCGCAAGAAACAAAAAACAGTGTACTGGATTGCTATGAGATGTCAGTTCTTCAATATGGAAGTAAATGCTGGACAGTATCATCGAAGATGAAGGGAAAAAAGCAATTGAAATGTGGTTCTACAGAAGAATACAGCGAATATCATGGATCGAGCATGTGAGCAATGTTGAGGTTTTGGAAAGGGTGAAAACGGAAAGGAAATTAATACTGAGCATCAGGAAGTGACAGCTAAAGATCCTGGGACATGCAATGAGGAAGGAGGGCTTGGAGAACCTGATACTAACAGGCCAGATAGGGGGAAAAAGAGACAGGGGAAAGTAGCGGATAACATATTTGATGGACCTGAACAGGTGGATGACGGAACGAGGGTTGCGTGTTGTAACAGGAGAAAGCGAGCTAAGAGCCGGGATAGGAATATGCGAAATAGGGATAGGAAGATGCGAAGAGACATGATCACCTACGTCCTGAAAGGACAGGGCATATAGAAGAAGAAGAAGAAGAAGAAGAAGAAGAAGAAGTACGCTCTAATCATCTTTCTTACTATAATTTTATCAAGGGATCCAAAACGGTAAATACTTGTTGCAGGTGCGGAATAAATGCTGCATCTAAAATGTGGAGCTTGCGTCGCGCTGAACTTTAAAATAATCGATATTTCAAAGAGATAGCTTCTATCCCTTATTTTTTGTATTTGAACAGAGGCAAAAAAGCTGTGCTTAAAATATGTTCACCTATCTTTTTCTCTTTTTACTTCTTTGTGTTGTTTCTCTGTAGAACGTTGGTATTCATGACTTTCCTTTCTTGTCCATTATAGCTATTAGTAACTTTTATGTCTTTGCTATCTTGCCAAATCCCTGATCTGCCAACTACACGTACTCGTCATGTAGGTTATGAGATGTTGCACTCTGTTTCTCTTGTTTGACTGTCCTCTGAGTGTCAGATATTCCAAGCACTCTTTCCGCATTATAAGCCGTAAAAAGTGCTTGCTTTCAGAGCATAGCATTCGGATTCAGATTTCAGTATGGTCAAATTTTTAGGATGGTGACGTCTTGATATCATCATCCCTGGGAAGTTATAAATATGGTTAGATCCGCATTGCTGCAGCATAGACCATAGGTAAACTCTGTGCGCAAATGTGTCTGTGCAGGTGTTTACACTTTGTCATTCATCTCTCCCTTAAAACTTTTCTTGAAATCTAAAAATGCTTATATATATATATAATTACTGGATATATTCATGTAGCTATGTGGTTAGGAAAACCTGTTATGAACGTCATTTATGTAATAAGCGGAAGAATATTTACCAATGCTATCGGGCGGCAAAATTTGTTTCCAAGTATTTTATGATCTTCAATTTTTTAATAATTTCACGGTTAAAAATTATTTCTGATGTTTTCTCAGGCACATGTACACACTTAATATAAACTTTTTTGTACAAAAAAAATAGATGAAATTTGACAGAATCCATTTTATATATATATATATATATATATATATATATATATGTGTCTATATTATTTAATGAAACCTGCATTAATGAAAAAATGCTGCCAAAATACACACAATATATATATATATATATATATATATATATATATATAGATAGATAGATAGATAGATAGATAGGTGTGAGTTTGTAACCCTGGGTTTCAAGCTCTTGCAATCGTCATATCGTTTGTCTGAAGATCACAAGTGCGTGAAACCCAGAGTTATAAATTCACACCTATCTATATGAATATATCAGTTCTATCACTGATACTGAGCGCTTTGAAATAAGTACCACACATATATAATGTATAAATAATATAATATATATAACAAATTGCATATATATATTGATATTTATAATAATATACATACACTTTTCATATACATATATATATAGTTTTAGCGTAAACAATATGTCACTTTAACTAAGCAGGTTCATGTTGACTTCGAAGTTTCATGAGAATGCCGTTATAATGATCTCACGCATTAGTAGTGATGCATGCATTCAAATGATCAACGCTATATTTTCACCTCGATATCACTTTACGATAAAACACCTGCTTTCCAAAATAACTTTTCCAATAAAACTAGTGAAAAACAATATTATAACTCGACATTATATATATTTTTTATATAAACCTGATGATTGCATAAATGTACAAATCAGAGACATTCTTAAATCTTGTAATAATATGAATATCTATTAACACACACACACACACACACACACACACACACACACACACACATATATATATATATATATATATATATATATATATATATAAAAGAAGAATTAAGGCAGACAGGTTATTTCATGGTGAATCGGAAGTGTAGGCCTATAACAGGTGAACATTCATCAGCTTCCCTATTTATTTTACAAAGGATTTTCCACAAATGAGATAAAAAATTCGTGTAGAATCCTTTGTGAAATAAAAACGTAAGCTGATGATGATTCGCCTGAAATAGGCCAAACTTCCGATTTACCATGAAATAACGTGTCTGCCTTAATTTTTCTTATATTTGCTCTATATGTATTTATATACATATATATTTAGAGCTCTCTTAGAGAGTTATCCTACCACTGTATGTACAGGATACTCCTTTGGATTCTTCTATACCCACACTGCATGCTGATATATATATATATATATATATAGTAGCTACTCTAGCATATACGCATCGTTCATTCAGCAATGAATTAGTACACTCTCAGCTATTGGGCGTGTATAATGATAATATACATGCTAAATATATATATATATATATATATATATATATATATATATATATAAATAGTTGGTATAGATGGAATAAAATTCCGGTATAAAAAAACACAGAAAAACACTTTTCTGAAAAAGTGCAAAGTAGAGCAAATAATATTTGATTAAAATTTATCATGTAAATATTTTGTAACATTGCTATATGATAACTATTTTGTTTCAACACTTCGGGTGCCTTTTCAAGTGATCCTGCTGACAAGAAACACAAAGTAGTGATGTTATATTTTATAAATTATATATATATATATATATATATATATATATATATATATATAATAAAGAAAAATTCCTCTCAATCGACGCTTTTCTTGTCAGGTGGCAAATATAACGATTTTATAATGTAACAAGTATTTATATACAAACTTAAAGACATCCTGAGGTTTAAAAATATAAAATGCGTATGAACATACATAAGGCAAACTGAAAAGTTTGGATAAATTATGTACACTGCCGGCCATAATTTTTAAACCACCTCATTTTTTAAAAAAGAAATGATGTGATTCATACTACGTTTAGTATTTATTGCTAAATGAAAATAGAATGTTTTTTTTTTGTTTTTTTTTTGTCATTATTACTTTGCAAAGTTTTACAAGGCAAGGAAGCAAAGACTAACTCGTTCTAATCACCCTAAATTTTCTTCATTCTTTCATTGATGAAACTGCATCATAGACAATCATTAAATATTTAAAAATTTATTTGATGCACATGTTATTGTGCAACATTAACAAAAGAACCATTCTATTTTCATTTTCAATTATTCAATTGGCAATAAAAACTAAAAAACTGTATGGGTGGCCTAATAATTATAGATGATATTGTAGGTTGTTAACTTATGTAATTGAATGTGTAATAAACAAAAGATAGTAAATGTTACATTTTTGGTTTATGTCATATACTCTTTTACAGATTTTAGTAACATTTGAAATTTTACACACACACACACACACACACACATAGAGAGTGAGAAACATATGTATATATTTATATTCATTTACATACATTTCATCCCTGGTATTGAACAATTCAATAGCTTAAATCTATATCTAAAAATTAGGCCTATATTAAAAATACATTATATATATATATATATATATATATATAGTCATTCGCAGACAGATCTGTTTCGCTGTATCACAGCTCATCAGTACCGTTAGTTATCCGATTACTTTTTACCCAAGATTGAAACCCGACCGAATTGCCGTCAGTCAGCGATTCTATCTCAGAGCTATGGGCGCTCGGTAGAAGGAGACAGACTTTTTAGCGTGTATATTATCAATATACACGCCCAATAGCTGAGAGTGCTCGAATTCATTACTGAATGAACGATGCGTATATGCTAGAGTAGCTACTATTCTTCCAGAGTTCTCAATCCGGGTGTGAGAGCGTAAATATTCATACGCAGACAGATCTGTTTCGCTGTATCACAGCTCATCAGCACAGTTAGACAGCTGATTGCTTTTTACCCAGGATTGAAACCCGATCGAATTGGCGTCAGTCGGTGATTCTACCTCTGAGCTATGGGCACTCGGTAGAAGGAGGCAAACTAAAAAGTCTGCCTCCTTGTCGATTAATAAATATAAACGCTATTGAAATATAATAAAATATAAATATAAACTATATTAATAAATATCAATATTTATTATTGTAATAAATATTTATATTGTCATCAAGTGCATTTTTAAAACTACTTCGTCCCATCGATGTAGGACAATATATATATATATATATATATATATATATATATATATACATATATATATATATATATGTATGTATGTTTGTATATAGATAGATAGATAGATATCGTGTTCTGTTCATACTACATCAAGCACTTTTTTATTAACAGCTGTATATTAATACTATACATATGCGCACCCTCATATGCATATCTATCAATTCACGTTAATATATATATATATATATATATATATATATATATATATGTATGTGTGTGTGTGTGTGTGTGTGTGTGTGTGTGTGTGTCACAAATTTTCTGAGTAGGATTATACAAGGGGATTAACAAAGACATTTTTATGTGACATTAAACACAGATAATATACGTACACCGCCACACAAAACATCTATCTATCTATCTATCTATCTATCTATCTATCTATCTATCTATCTATCACCTTTCATTTTCTATCTATTTGTGCATTGTTGTGCAGCGGATATCGCGTCACAACGAGGAATCGGAGAGTCGATTTCGAATTCCACTTGAATTCATTTCCACGAAAATACCCATTAGAAAGCTAATAATTCGTTTCTTCTCCCTTCAACTATGAGTTAAATAGCAGAAAAATATGTTTTAGAGCCTTGGTTGGCAACCGGTCTACCACAGAAAGTATTGCCAAGCTTTTACAGGAAAATGATGCCTACTCAGTGATGTTTCTTTTGAAAAATGATCGCACAGGCGTGTTCCACGTATGGCACTGAAATGACTAAATGTTTTATTTAAAGTTCTTAGTAAGACACATGTCACTGAACGTATTGTTCATTGCTAGTCACTGCCATTTCCCGTCTTTCTGATAGCATTTGAATTCCACGTCAGAAAATCTACACGTCTTTTGAGGCAAACCTGGCGTAGAATCATTTTTTGGCATCTTCATAAGAATAAAAGTGCTGCCCAGCCAGGCCACGTAGTATCGATCAAAACAATTAATAATCGTACGAGGCAATGTCAGATGAATGCGGTGGGTGGGGTGGAACTTCCCATTTAAGCGTTTCCAAGTAGGTTTTCACCCATTTTCAACAACTAGCCTATCATTTTTATGTCGCAAAATCATATTGCCGTGTCTCTGCTCGTACAGCAGTTTTTTCTTCAATGATCGACTCAAACGCATCAATTGTAGTCAATAGCAATCTCCCGTGATGTTTTCGGTTGGTTTGAGCCGCTCATAATATACTACACTCAGCTGATCAGAATTTTTTAAACATGAATATTCGGCTTTTCCGCCAATATTGATACATCGCCAGGCTTATCCCACGATCATCTACGT
>JBBBDQ010000813.1:167500-170000 GCA_037127315.1 Ascarosepion bandense
TTAGGAATGAGTTTGGGTATAAGTATGTTACTTCACTAAATTAAACGGGATAATTTTTCATCTTTAGTAGCGGAGTTCTAATCTATTCTTGCCCTATTTTCCACTATAAAGCTGTTAGAACACAAGAGAGGTTCATTTCAAACAAAATCAAAGGGTTGCTACGAACGTCAATACTAGCAGAACAGAGTGATTTGTCTGCTCTGATTTTTTAAAATTTGATTTAATTTTTTTTTTTTTAAAGAAACTACAGTGGGAAATCAGCTGAACATCAAACTTTATTTAAACCAAAGACTAGTCAGTTTTATAAAGCTTTGAAGATTATAAAAGCGATGGGGGCAACCAATAAGTCAGTGAAAATACGGAGATCTTGGCCTTTTCTGCTGACCTCCGTAGAATTGCCATTATGCATACATAGATACATATATATATATATATATATATATATATATATAAATGAATTAACTTCATTTGTTGGGGATATTTTATTTTAACTGTCCCTCAGTAATTATTTACGTGCGATTTATCCTCCCCACGTTATTTATATACATACATACATATATATATATATATATATATATATAGATAGATAGATAGATAGATAGATAGAGATGTAATTTTCCCCCTATTTTTGCTCTTCATTTTGGTTGCTGTTTTTTGTTTTATTCATAATTCCAACGACTTTCTCCTGATGAGACAAAAGTGATTGTGAGACTGTTAATAAATTCCTTGTTTTTAAAGTAGTGTGCAAATTTTGTAGCTCCTAATATTTGTTTATATATATATATATATATATATATATATATATATATATATACCCTGTTGTTTGTATTGATGTTTATACCTAAATCAGACAGTCAAATTATGTGCATTTTTAACCTGTTTCCTTCAATGACATTCAACACAAAATTTCTGAGGTGCATTCATAGATATCATCATTGCATTTTTTCCGTAATTTTGAAAAAAACGCATATTATCTATCTATCTATCTATCTATCTATCTATCAGTTTACGTGTCGGCATGAAAACGAACATATAAAAAATAATTGTATATTCATACATATATATATATATATATATATATATATATGTTAATGTTACCTTCATATAGTAATTTGAATATTAAAACTTTTATGTCATATATACGTACATAGAGTACTAATATTCCTTTATAAAATATGTAAATTTGATAATTTACACCTTTTCAGATACACAGAGATTAGATAGTTGAATCTGAATGTTTTATAATATATATTCATATACATATAGCTGCATATATATACGATTTATATATATCTTTAAATATATATATATATTTACATACATATGCACTTATACAATCACATATATATATCAATATTTATATATATATATATATATATATATATATAGACGAACTGAAATTTTGATGTATTTAAGTGTAGAACAAGTTAGCTGTAACGAGAGCATCACAATATATTCCCATATAATACATATATATCTATATATATTTGCATATATATATTATATATATAATTATTACTTATATATATAATATATATTCACACACACTACACACATATATATATGTATATATGTGTGTGTATATATATATATATACACACTATATATATATATATATATATAGTGTGTGTATGTGTAAGGGGTACTTTTAAATTATGCTGTATTTCATATTTAAAATCAAGAATAAATTGCTTATCAATATAATACATGTATGTGTGGGTGTTTTCATATAAGAAATCAGTTTTTATTTATACAATTTGATTAAAATCTGCTGACTATATATACGTATAGATAGATAGATAGATAGAAAAATGTGTAGAAGTAAATAGAAACAGATAACTTTAGTGACTCTGTGATGGTAGACTATTGCTGAGGGAGACATAACTCAATTTACATGTGTGTGTGTGTGTGTGTGTGAATACTGAATATGGGTTAAAAACAGAGATTGTATTAAAGTTAAATTGAATGCTTGTCTGAAGTTAAAAATTGTCTGAATTATAATAAATAACAGTTTATATATATATATATATATATATATATATATATATATATATATATTGTGTATTTCTTTAGTCAACAAATATTCCTTGAAACGTCTTTCCGGGAACACACAAGACATTTCCTAATATTTTGCAAATATCTTTTTAAAGCAACGTAGAATATTTTAGGGAACATTAGGAATAATCTGTATATATATTATCCATCTATCTATCTACTAATTTATCTATCTAGGATATCTTCTTACCCACTCAAACACATACACACATAGTTATATATACACAGTGTATACAATCACAAGCATCTGTGAAAATGTTTGCATATTTACGTATAAGTATATGTATATAATATATATACGTAAATTTTATATATATATATATATATTTATATATACACTACATATAACGTACATTTCTGTATCTATCTACCGATATATATATATATTTCTGCGTGTATGTTTGTTTGTGTGTGTGTGTGTGTGTGTGTGTGTGTGTGTGTGTGT
>JBBBDQ010000813.1:172500-465000 GCA_037127315.1 Ascarosepion bandense
AAATGCATGGATTTAATGAAAGTTATAGAAAATAAGAAACAGAAAACAAATCAATGGACAATAAGTGAACGGAAATTAATATGACAGAAGATAACAAATGCAATTGCATTAATGTCTTTAAACATCAAAATTGATTGGAAAAAAGAATCCGTATGAAAATGCCACAAGCAAGGTGAGCAAGAAAGGAACTCCACTATTTACATTATTTGGTCTATTGTCCTTGATGTTGCAGTCATTTTTACGACGTTTCGTCCGATATACGCTCCGTTATTCTTCAGGGGATTGGAATTTAGAACCGAATCCTTTATTCCGATCACTGGGGTATATCATCCTCATTCCTTGTGTGTGAGGGAAAGCGGGTCATCGCCCTCTATGGGATGAAGTTGAAATAATAGATAATGAAGGCCACTGAAAACTACACTTACAGTATCAGCGCGTATGCTTCACAACAACAAACTCCTAAGCTGACCAAGCATAAAAATGAATGCAATATGTTAACCAGAAATAGGGAGTGCTCGAGAAAAATATTAAGTTGCAGTATGAGCTCTGGTAAGCAATACTAGAGAAAATCATTGACAATAAAAAATTGCAATATGAACTATTGTAAAAAATGTTTACTGAAACATTAGGTTTATAAGTACCAGAAATTTACCTGCTGTTGTCCTCAAGAACAGTTGATAAAACGTTGGTTAATTCCATTAACTTGACCCAAAGTGTTGTGAATTCAATACCAGGAAGCAGAAGGGAATAAATAACTTAGAATTAAGTTCAAGGGAAATAACTCATGGCTACTAGAACAGGCTTTGCACATGAAATTAGACTGAGATACCCAAGTGGTCGTTATAAAAAGTTCGGTTAGAAACTCCAAGCATCTGAAGAAGGCTATGGTGTACAACGGCTGAAACGTCGTCAAAAAGACCGCAAAGTTGAGGACAATAGTCTGAATATAGTAAATAGTGTAAATACTACATTATCTTAAAAATATAGATAAATACAAAAAAAAAAAACAACTGCTATCGTAGAACTTCAGATCTAATGATGAGACCTTGCCGCCAATCTAGTACTGTGCTTGCATTCCTAAAATCAATTAAAGATACCACAGAGAGAAATCAATAAGAACAATATATATATATATATATATATATAAAGTGAGAGAGCGAAAGAGAGAGAGAAAGAGAGAGAGAGGTGTATAACCACATATATATATATATATATATATATATATATATATATAATGAATAAATATAGTTACACTTATTTATTTATATGCATATATTATGTATATTTATGTGTATTTCTAACTTTATTCTTTACATATATCATATTGATACATGAAAATGATTAAATCGTTCGAAGCTACTTGAAGGAAATAACATCGTACATATTAACTCCAGAAAGATTATACATCATTTCTAATACCCAGCTTCACTCAAAAATAGGAACAACGCAGGAAAAAATATTACAGAGTAATCCGTTGTCGTTTCTTTTTAATAAAACTTGTTTGTATATATATATATATATATATATATATACTAGCAGTATAGCCCGGCGTTGCTCGGGTTAATGAAAGGTTTAAAACTAATCCATGGGCCTGGAGCTCAGACTGTTTGGACGTTGGCACGAAAGACTAAAAGGCAATAGTTTTTTCCAGTTAAAAAGAGACACTACACTGAAAGAAAAAGGAATGGATGTAAGTCAAATTTTTATTTCCTGCTATCGATATCAAGTAAGATTCTTCGTCGTAACCTGAATTTTGAAGGCTAAATAACTCCTCTGAGTAAATGGTATCATGGTTGAGACTAAGAACTACAGTCATACCTACTTAGAGTCAAACGCGAAGCAAAAACTAAAATAAAAGGGCTGAAAAAATTGACATACAGGCAGATAAACAGATACACACACAAATATCTTGCCTTTTATATATATATTATCGATTTTCTGCACTACTGTAAGAACTGCAACCTTGAAACTTCTGAATATCGTTTCTTATGTCTTTTTCTTTGAGTGTATCAAATTTGATTAAAATCGGACCACTCCTTCTATAACCCGAGTTTTTCGATTATCGATTTTTGATATTTATCGGAGGTACCTTGACATAAAACCTAGCTAAGAACACTAGCAGACGCTTATAGTACAATTGTGTAAATTTTCAAGAAAATCGGTTCAGTCGTTTCGGAGTCTATAGGTAACGGACACATACACACACACACACAGACACACACACAGACAAAGTTCCATTTATAAATATGTTTAGATAGAGAGAGAGGGGGGGGGAGGGAGAGAGAGAAAGAGACACAGAGACAGAGACAGAGAGAGACAAATGTATGTGTTTTACTATATCTATAAAAACATAGATATGTACATGCATTTGAAAAGAATTTTGAATTGAACATTTCTAAAAGCATTTACAGTTCATCTCTTCCGCACACACACACACACACACACACACACACACACACACACACACACACACACACACGTGTGTGTTTCATTCCATGTATATATATATATATATATATATATATATACATGGAATGAAAGGGAGTTTTAAAATATTTTTTAAATTTTCAATGCTACATTCATTACAAATATATATATAGATGGTCGACACCTGAGTTTCGTGATAATTCAATTATATATATATATATATATATATATATATATATTTCAGATAGATTCTAGATATATAGATAGACAGATAGACATGAACAGAGATAGATAGATAGATAGATAGATAGATAGATAGATAGATAGATAGATAGATAGATAATGATCCACAATCGAGTTAGATAAATTGATACTTATTTATATATACCGGTATATTCATTTGAACAAACAGAGCTTTCTATCTCTCAATCTAGGTAGCTAGCTAGATAATTGTTGGCTTCTTCTCTCTAGCTTCAATTAGATGATTAATAGACCGACTAAGTATGAGAATTTTTTAAGTGGACCGTATATACTATATATTCGATTGTATGGGAAGCCCAGTTAGGATCAAACTCAATCTTCTTCTTCTTCTTCTTCTTCTTCTTCTTCTTCTTCTTCTTCAATGTGCCTTGTCATTTCAGGACGTAGGCGATCATGAACTTCCACGTCTCCCTCTCCCTGGTGTCTCTTAGCACGCTTTCTCCTGTAACATCTTCCAGCCCCCGTTCTGCCATCCACCTGCGCTGACCCTTCAAATATGTTATCCGCTGTTTTCCTCTGTCTCTTTTTCCCTCTATCTGGCCTGTTAGTATCAGGTTCTCCAAGCCCTTTTTCCTCCTTGCATGTCTCAGGAACTTCAGTTGTATCTTCCTGATGCTCAATATTAATTTTATTTTCGTTTCCATTCTTTCCGAGACCTCGTCATTACTCACATGCTCGGTCCACGATATCAGCAGCATCCTTCTGTAGAACCGCATTTCAGCGTTTTCAAGTTTTCCTTTCATCTTCGTTGATATTGTCCAACATTCCCTACCATATTGAAGAACTGAATTCACATAGCAATCTAGTACTCTCTTCTTTGTTTCTACTGAAAATTTCTTGTGTCTTAATACTTTACTCAGCTTCTGGAACGCGTTCTTCGCCATGTCAATTTGCCTTTGGATCTCTGTGTCGTACTTTCCGTTTTCGGTTAGAACACTTTTGCTATATCGTGACTATTACACCACGTTAATGTACACAAACCACAATAACTATAATATAAAATTGAGCAGAGACAGCTATTTGTCTAGTTAGCTTAAATTTTGTTAAGCCTTTTTTTTAAATCGCTTATTTTTATATTATTTTTTCCTTCTTTGTTTTCTATTCTTTTTATTTTGTTGCTATACTAGCTGGCCACTCACCTTTGTTTGTTGGGACTGACCTGAGTCCCTTTATCTCCCCACTTAATAAATGAGAATGTTTCTTAAACATACCATGATCAAAAACCTCTAAGAGCCGATTTTGCTGCCAAATAAGTTATTCTGATCGAAGATTTAAAGAAGTTATTTAACTGGTTTGGAAACCGATTGATTTTTTTAAATTATTTTTCAGGGATGTCTGCCAGTTTTAATTCTTTGTTATAGATATCTCGTCATCGTAACTTCGTAACTTCCTTTTTATAATAGTAGTGAATATGCTTAACTATCGTTCAGCCTATTCACCTCTTTCTCTTGAACAAGTGTAGAGGCTCATTCCTTGTTTCCTGTTTAGGAAGAGGTTACTGGTTCTTTACTCTCTTCAGGCATTATTAAGGGTGTTGTCACAAGATTTTTGTGATATGTGTGGATGCGGCAACGTCTTCTCATACTAAGAATATCGTGTTGGCAGTTCCTTGGTTGTTGGTTCCCAACCTGTAGTCAAGAACCCGAACTCTTGCGTAGCGTCTTGAGAGGGTACTCCGATCAAACATTGAAAATTATTAAGATTCTTTCAATGCCATGTCGCGCATGTTTGCTTGTTCCTGCAAATACCTCCGGTGAATACAATCGTGGAACCACACACTGCTGCAGTCCACACCAGTTCCCTTCCGACACTTGTTACGTTTGACGATCGACTAGCACTATCAACCTAGGCCTCTTCTTACTAAAATAACACATCATGACTTTAAGCAATCAACGGTATAAAACAAGAGAGACAAAGCAAAAAATAAAAACAAACAACCAATCTCCCCAACATTTCTCTAACAGGCGCGCTATTCGTACTGATTTCGCAGTGTGGAATTGTTCCTCTTCGAAAAGACCCCAAGCATATTTGGTCTCTTCAGGAAGGACTCCGATAGCCAAACACACGGCATGGGAGTTTATGTCCACGAAATATTTCCGGCTGACTCTGGAACTCTATTTGAATCTCCAGATCATTCTGATATGTGTCTCCGTATCTCTATTAAATTAAGTCAGCTTCTATCTCTACGTTCTCCTTTCTCTCATTATTCTTGCGTGCTAAATAGTTTTTTCTGACAATACAGACATGTCTATTTCCCAACACCCATTTGATAATATATTTATAATTGGTGACTTTCATGTCCATCGTGCCAAGTGGCTTAAATAATCAGTCACTGATCTTGCTGGCTTCCTAACCCTGAATTCAAAATCACTTAATCCCTTACGAAAGTGATGAACTACCCCACGCATTTCCATAGTAACCCTAAAGGACACGCTTCTCTTCTAGATACATTCTTGTCCTATTTGTCTGCATAATAGTATGCTATGCATCTCAGCCAACTTGGCAAATCTGATCACGTGGTTGTGTCTTTAAACATCTCCTTCCAATCCCCTACCAGCTAAGAACCTCCAACCTACAGTATATATTTTTGTTACCAACATGCGGATTGGGAATCGTTCCGTGATGTACTTCGTGATCTCCCTGAGAACGTAGTTTTAACTTCTATTTTCAAAAATGCGCCTCTAATGTCTCCTACTTGGTGAAAGCCGGCATCAATGATTTTATTCCAGAAATAAAATTCAGAACTAAATCTCGTGCATCTTCTTCGTTCTCACCGGTATTGCCCACCGGAATCACTTCTTCCGGTTGTACCGGAATGACACGTCTGCTTACAATGCATGACTCTATGTCTTTGCTCGTAATGAATGCAAGCGTACCCTAAATGAAGCAAAGTTATTGTTTGCAGATAGAATGAAACAACGTGCAAGTTCGGATCTAGAGATTGTTAGTGGCTCTGCAAGAGTGTGCTGAGCAACAGCAAACCTTGAATCCGTTCTCTATTCAAACCATTTGAAGTCCTCACATCTTCAGCAGACGAGGTTGAATTTTTTGCTCCTAAATTCTTTTTCAATTCAGCAACTAACTCGTTCGGTGTACCCACATTTGATTCTCAACCTACAACAGAGGCTCTACTGTGATATGTACAAAACCCCATCTGTAGCCTCGGATATCATTTTTAAATTAGACTACCATAAAGCAAGTGGTGGTGACGGAATTCTAGCCATTCCCCTAAAAACATGTGACGCTAAGCTTGCAGCAGTCCTCTCCTAAATCTACAGATATTATCTTTTTGCTTTCTGCTTTCCAACTTGTTGGAAGTCTTCATCTATAGTTCCTGTTTTTAAGAACTCTAGTGAACCCTCCAACCCCTCTGTGAACCACTTATCTTTTTTCGGCAAATTATTTGAAGTTGTAATCAATGCTGAAGTGGTTAAAAGTCTCACCTTTCACGATCTACTCTCTGACGAACAATATGGCATCCGTTTCACCCGGTCTACCGTTGATATCTAACAGCTTCTTTTCTCGCAATTCTCGTTTGTGGAACTCACTACCGTTTTCTAGCTTTTCTGTTAGTTACAATCCCCAAAAGTTTAAATGCAATAGAAACTGCCATAATTTTTTAAATCATATCACACCGAATAAGGCGGTAATGTAACTGATGCGCAGGGGGCTACGTAAGAGCTAAATGGAAAAGAGAAAGCCGGAAACCACATCCTAAACAGGGAACAAGGGATGAGCCTCTTCACCTGTCCATTAGACGTGGGTGGGGTGTGAACGGGGCGATAGTTTAGTCTATGTACTCCAATTGAAAGAAAAAGAAAACAGTGAAAAGATTGGAAAAGAGAATGCCGGAAACCACATCCTATACAGGAAACAAGCGATGAGCCTCTTCACCTGTTCAATAGACGTGGATGGAGTGTGAACCGGACGATAGTTTAGTCTGTCTACTCCAATTGAAAAATAAGAAAAAAAGAAAAGAGTGAAAAGATTGGAAAAGAGAAGGCCGGAAACCACATTCTAAACAGGGAACAAGGGATGAGCCTCTTTACCTGTTCAATAGACGTGAATGGAGCCTGAACCGGGCGATAGTTTGGTCTGTCTACTCCAATAAAAAAAAAGCTTAGGTTGATGACTTGCTAAGTTTTAACTTAGTTAAAGTCCAGTCAAAGAAATTTTCTATGTGCTTGATTTCCCATCCATCTCTTATCTTTTCTTTAACATCCTCTGTGCCTTGTTTTACTTTCACTGTTATCCCTTGCCTTGCTTGGGGTGAAATGATTATAAAATATGTTTCGAACGGCCATCACTGAATTTTTATGTTTAGCTCTTGATAATAAGGGCGAAGCTCGAGCTGTGACTAAATATCTCGAAAGTTTTTGTCAGGATTTGACATACTGGGCGTCTACGTAAGATCCAGGGCTACGATATTATTAGACGATTGCTTGATTTATTCCAGTCGTTTGTATCAAATTGTAAAATTAAGTTCTTTTTGAGCGGCCACGTTTCCAGATCGTTTCTCATAAACACAGGTGTACCTCAAGGCTCTATCCTAGGTCGTATGCTGTTACCGATCTTCATCAATGATCTTCTTTAAAGAATCAGTTCTGGACTAGGCATTTGCGCAGATGACGCTACCATTGACTTCCATCTCAATAGGAAACCGCCAAGACTGACAATGTAGATCTGTCTGCTGCTCTTGAAATGGATCTACAATCAGTGGTTATCTGGGGCAAGAAATGGCTTGTATATTTGAATGCCTACCAAATAAAACTGCTCTCTTTTAACCACCATAGAGAAACTTCCAAAGCTGCGATCAGCATAGCCGATGCTAGGCTCCTGGAAAGCAGCACTCTGCACTTCCTTTGCCTCATTTTTTTAACGAACATGAAGTGAAAGAATTATATTGGACAATAGCTGCATTGACCGCTAGGAAAGTAGGGCCACTGTGTCATACTGTAATGTTTCTCTCGTCAGAATCCATCTTGCAGATTTATAAATCTACCATTCATCTGTGCATTGAATACTGTAGCTATATCTGGTCGAGTGTTCCTGCTATTCAACTCAAAGTTCTTGACAAAATCCAGTTTAATCGATCCTGATTTAACATCTCGACTTCAGTCACTTTCTCTCCGAAGTGACGCGACTCCCGTCAGTCTATTCAACAAACATTCTCATAGCAACTGCTCTGACAAACTTTTGTCCTGGTATCCCGACCACTGCATGTATTTATGCGTGCTACTTGATTGTCATCCAGGTCCCACCACTTTACCTTTGAAATACTTAAAAATAACCACCACTTCTACTCCAACAGTTTCTTCTCTAAAAATTCCTGCCGATGGAATTCATTGACATTTCCTTGATTCTCTGATAACGACACTCTCCAAAAATTTAAATGCAACGTCAATTGTCATCGTCTACCTTCTTGAATTCCGTTAATCTTTTATCCTTTTGTCAATTCCCCAGATCATTTATCCTTTTGTCCTTTTGTCAATTCCCCAGATTATTTATCGCATTTATTGTAACCTCCCTGCATACTAGTGGTGGTCACGTTTTTTTTAGAATTGATTAATATATATATATATATATATATATATGTGTGTAAACATGTTACGGAAATTACGGAAATTAACGAATTTTAACGAAACTTGGTGATAAGCAACCGACAATTTGTAATGAATTATTTTGAACATTATTTTTTACCGATACTCGTATTTAAGTAGATATTCTGTTTTTAATTAAACAGTATTTTATATTTATATCTACTGGCCTGATTATTTTACGATAAATTTTATTATGAAAATGTGTGCTATCCAGCAGGATATTTTCGTAATAAAAATTTATCGTAAAATAATCAGGCCGGTAGATATAAATATAAAATACTTTTTCAACATGTCCTTTTCCCCGTCCACTCTTCTCTTACCCATTCACTTACATCCCCTCTTATGTAATAAGAGTGGTAATAAAACTGCCTTACTTAGAGTGAAATGATTGTGTGTATATATATATATATATATATATATATATATATATATATATATATATATATAATTTGTAAAATAAATGTGTTATAATATCACTAAAAAATATACATTAATTAAATAATTTGCTTTCAATTTCCCCCTCCATTTTACGGATTTGATATCATTTCTCATATATATTTTTCTTTATATATATATATATATATTGTCAGACAGATCTGTTTCGCTGTATCACAGCTCATCAGTACGGTTAGACTCCGACTGCTTTTTAACCCAGGATTGAAACCCGACTGAATTGGCGTCAGTCGTCGATTCTGCCTCTGGGCTATGGCGTTTCGGTGGAAGAAGGCAGACTTTTAGCGCATATATTATCATTATACGCGCCCAATAGCTAGAGTACTCTAATTCATTTTACTGAATGAGCGATACATATATATATATATATATATATATATATATATATATATATATATATTATATAGCACGTATTAAGAGAGACATTAGCTTGATAAAGTCCTTCAGAGAACAAAACGTTTTGACTCAGTATATTTCCCTTTTTCTCTTTTCTTATATATATATATATATATATGCTGACAGTCCTGTTTAACTGTATCACAGATCATTATTTCAGTTAGACATCCAACTGCTTCTTTCCAAGTTTAAAACCCAATCGAATTGACATCAATCGGAGATTCTAACCTCTAAGCTATGGCCGCTCGGTGGAGGAAGGTAGATTTTATTGTGTTATAATCACAATGTTAAAACAAGCAAGTAGCCGATAGGGTTTAAATTCATTAGTGAATGAACAATGCGTAAATGCGTGAGTAGCTGCTGTTTTTAAAGATTAACCATTTCTCCCTAGTGGTCAATCGGCGTGCGAGAGCGTAAATTGTAATCCATATGCATTACTCTTTAATATATATATATATATATATATATATATATATATATATATATATCCAGGTGAAGAGGACTCAAGGTTTTACTATTTTGAGTACCCCGGAATTTATTTTATCTTAAAGAGTGCTTAATATAATAAATATTATAGAGCTTAATTATGAATTAATCGTACATTGGGACACGGAATTTTCTGTTTCGAGGTTTGTGCTAATGATTTACATTTAAATACAAAAAACATTGTTTTTACTGTTCACGTATGTGGGAAGTATAAACCGAAGGTTTTTTGTATTTAAATGTAAATCATTTGCACAAGCAACATCCAAGATTACCCGATGAAGAGAATCTATCTCGAAACAGAAATTTCCGTGTTGCAATGTACAATTAATTCATAATTATATATATATATATATATATATACGCATTGCTCATTCAGTAAAAATGAATTTGAGCACTCTAGCTATTGGGCGCGTAATATGATATGCGCTAAAAAGACTGCCTTCTTCCACCGAACGCCCCGTGGCCCAGGGGTAGTGGCGCTGACTGAGGCCAAATCGGTCGGGTTTTGAGCCTGGGTTGTGTATCAATCGGAGTCTATCCGTACCTGATGAGCTGTGATACAGCGAAACAGATCTGTCTGCGGATGACAATATATATATATATATATATATATATATATATATATATATGAGAAGAGACTATAAGCAAAAGAGAATTGAAAAATTTATTTGAGAGAACAAAAATAACAAAAAGAGGATGATTTTAACGACTTCTAAAATTAATTGGATTAAATTTAAAAAATGCCATATTTGGAAAATAAAATTAGATCGTAATGAAGAAAAAAAATATTATATATAATGAAAACGTAAACAGATGAATTAAAAATGATTGAAAAACATGTAAAGTCTATATTAAGCCGGTACAAATAGACATATAAAATTTTAATTTAATAAAATACTATAGGGAAATTTTCTCTTCATTGAGAAACAATAGTTAATGAGATTTCTTACTGTGTCGTGATTTCAAACTCAACTCTGTACCTTTTACTTGTAGCTTGTTACAACGGAAAATAACTATGCGCAAATATGGAAGCAAGGTATAAAACATAAAATTAAAAATTATAAAGGGATAATTTAAATAAAGGAAAGAAAAATTAAAATAAAACAAAATGGAATTTTATTTTAAAAAATGAATAAAATAATGATGATAAAAGATAAAAAAAATAATGAAATCCACGGAGAAATTAATAAAAAATAATTCTCAAAGAAAAAAAAAAGCTACAATGAGAACGAGGGAAAAATAATTAAAATAGAAACAAGTAAAAAACTGCTACAAAGACAAAAGGCAGAAAAACAAAACATTACGAAGCAAGCAGATCGAAACAAACAATAATTTATGAAAGAATTGATGCTACAAATGGACGGAAAATAAACAAAGGATGAATAGAAGTAAGTTTTGCAAAGTCTAAAAAATAAATGTGAAAACCCTAAAATAATTTTAAGATTAACAACGAAAAAAAGTTTTAAAACAAAGAAGACTTTTGTGTGAAAAGTATTTGCGAAAAGGAAAGAATTCATTCACACGCACACGCGCGCACACACACACACACACACACACACGCACACGCACACACACACACACACGCACACACACACACACACGCGCACACGCACACACACACACGCGCGCACACACACACACACACACACACACACACACACATATATATAAATTGATTGATATCCAGGTGAAGAGGACTCAAGGTTTTACTATTTTGAGTACCCAGCCATTTATATTATTATAAACGGTGCTCAATATAATAAATATTATAGCGCTTAATATATATATATATATATATATATATATTATATTATATTAAGCGCTATAATATACATATATATATATATATATATATATATATATATTATCATATATATTATATTAAGTTCTATCTATCTATCTATCTATCTATCTATCTATCTATATAATCATATATATTATATTAAGTTCTATCTATCTATCTATTATATATATATATATATATATAAAGATCAGAAGAACGTAGGGCGTGAATATAGCATTTACATTTAGTAGAGAACTGAACAGTTGCAGGTATTTAGAAAGGCATGCCGTAAATTTTATCCCCAAAGTAATCGAAACCAGTTTCACTCAGACAAAGAGATCTGAGCTGTTTTATAACAATACTACACTAGGTTGATTGGTAAGAAGTATGAATGAGAAGATCGCGTAGCGCCAATCTTCCGAATCGGGTGGGTCGGCTTTCATAGAAAATCAACATTTATAATCTTAAAATTTTAGCTACGACAAGTACATCAGACAAAAATAAATATCATTATCTTTTTCTCGCACTTTTGACTCTATCTCTATTTTCTTTCTTTATCTCTCTTTCTTTCTCGCCTCCTCCCTCTCCCCCCTCTCTCTCTCTCTCTCTCTCTCTCTCTCTCACCTATCACACTCTGATCAAATCTATCTATCTATCTATCTATCTATCTATCTATCTATATCACGCTGTATGTTAATACGTGCGCTTAATCACCGAAATGGGGAAATATTTGTAATTGTCAGGACTGGTCTGTACTTGCGACTATATGAATGCCAGGGTCTTTAAAAATGACTTTCAAATCAGGGAAGAAGGCCCTACCCACTTAAAAGGGTGACGCAAAACAATATCCCTACCCAATGAAAGTGAATGCATGCATGTAGTGTCAAGAGCCTAAAATATGCTGTACAGAAAATTATATATAATAATAAGCTTCAATAATTATTACTATATATATATGTGTGTGTGTGTGCGTGTGTGTGTGCGTGTATGCATGCGTGTGCGTGTGCGTATGTGTGTATGTTTGTGTGCGTATGTGTGTGTTAGTTGCTGATTGTTTCTGTGTGCGCTTCTGATCTTTTTTCTCTGTGTGTGTGTAACAACTGTGCGTTGTGGTGGCGGATGTTTGTTCTGTTGCAGTGGATATCGACTCGGAACGACAAATCGGGAAGCCGAGTTCGAATTCCAGTTGAATTCATGGCATTCACTTACGCACAAATACCCTTTAAGGTATTAATCCGTCTCTTCCCTACAGTTATGGGTTAAATAACAGGACAGAACGGGTTCTATATTCTTGATTGGGAACCAGTCTACCGCAGAAAGCAATCTACTGCAGGATAATCTTTTCTACCCAGTCAGTCATGTCTCTTTTCGAGACTAGGTCGCCTAAAGCGTGTATCACGTATGGCACTTAATTGACTGTGTACCTAAAAGCATATTTTAAGGATGCATATCAGACACACACGCACACCCAAACACACATACATACACCTATATATATAGATCTTTCTATATATTGAGATTCATTTTTCTTGACCCTGACACGCAGCTTTACTTGAGTGAAACTTAGAGTGGAAAGATAATGCTTTGAAGTGTTTTTTATTTACGTATTTACTACATATAAAGATAGATAGATGTAGATATCGACAGTGTAGGCAGGGAATATTCGATCGCTGATACTTAGCAAAATTTAGCCACGAATACTTACATACTTACATACACACACACACACACACACACACACACACACACACACATATATATATATGTGTGTGTGTGTGTGTGTGTGTGTGTAACTCAGTCTATTTTTAAATCTATCCAGCTGAGTATCTATCTATCTATACGTATATATATAGATATATGTTTGCATATATATATATATATATATATGTATGTATATATATATATGTGTGTGTGTGTGTGTGTGTGTGTGTGTATCTGTCTGTTTGTCTGTCTGTCTCTTCATATTTATGTTTTTCTTTTTTTGTCACTCTCTCGCTCTCTCCCCACATATATACATGTGTGTGTGGGGGCACGCGTCTGTATGTGCGCGTGGGGTGACATTTACATAAATTTATGTAAAGATGTATCCCCTTTTCTCAAACAACTGTTCATCAAATAATTTATTCATTTTATGCTTTCATATGTGTACGTGTGCAAGGTTTGCGAATTCAAGCGGAGATTTTAACATTAGGGATTTTATTTTTCTATTTAATTTTCTATCTCTTTCCTGTTTTCTTTCTATTCATTCATCTTCATCATTTTTGTGTTGCTCGTTCGCAAATTAATTTTGTTTCATTTATTTCTTGCTTTTTCTTTCCCTTTGTTTTTGTTTCATTTCAATTTTCTTTGTGTAACTTTCTGAATTCTTTTTAATTGTATGTTTGCTTGCTTTCTTTTCTTTCTTTTTATTTAGTCTCTAATCTTTTTCTATATTTCGTTCTTCAGATTTTCTAGTATATTCTTTCTTTCATTGCATGCTTCCCTGTTTCTTTCTTTCTCATTTTATTTTTCCATTTTGTGTTCGTTTTTGTAATCTTTTTCTATATTTCTTTCTCTTGATTATTTTTCCAATATATTCTTTCTTTCTTTCTTT
The DNA here is from genome assembly GCA_037127315.1 of Ascarosepion bandense. Classification (NCBI taxonomy): domain Eukaryota; kingdom Metazoa; phylum Mollusca; class Cephalopoda; order Sepiida; family Sepiidae; genus Ascarosepion; species Ascarosepion bandense. The sequence continues at coordinate 186,500 of JBBBDQ010000813.1, forward strand.
CTATCGTTCTTTCTTTGCTTGCTTGTTTGTTTCTTTTTTCTTTCTCTTTTTTCTTTTATTATTTGTTTTTGTATTTTTCTGTTTCATTTTTCAGACTTTCCAGTATATTCTTTCTTTCTTTCTTTCTTTCTTTCTTTCTTTCTTTCTTTCTTTCTTTCTTTCTTTCTTTCTTTTGTAATCTTTTTTCTTATATTTCTTTCGTCGTATTTTTCTGTGTATTCTTTCTTTCTTTCTTTTTTTTTTTTTGATTTTTGTAATCTATTTTCTGTATTTCGTTCTTCAGATTTTCCACTATATTCTTTCTTTCTTTCTATTGTTTGCTTGCCTTTTTCTTTCTTTCTTTCTTTCTTTCTTTTTATTGTTTGTTTTGTAATCTTTTTTTCTTATATTTCGTTCGTCATATTTTCTGTATATTCTTTCTTTCTTTTTGTAATCTATTTTCTATATTTCGTTCTTCAGATTTTTCACGATATTCTTTCTTTCTTTTTTTCTTTCTTTGCTTGCCTTTTTTCTTTCTTTTATTGTTTGTTTTGTCATCTTTTTTTATTTATTTTGTTATTCATATTTTGCTGTAAATACTTTCTTTCCTTCTTTTTTATTTTGTTTGTTTCTTTCGGTTTTCCATTCTTTCTCCCTTTTTGTTTATTTTTTCTTTTTTTTTCTTTTATCGTGTTTTTCTAAATGTCATTTCCTAGATTTCATTCTTCATATTTTCCAATAGATACTTTCTTTTTTCATTCTTTCTTTCTTCATTTAGTGTTTTTATTATTTCATCATTTCTCTCATCTATCTTCACTTACTTTTCTCCCTTAATTTTTTTATTTCTATTATTTTATTTTAATATTAAAAACAAACAAACTTTCTTTAATCATCGTTTCTTTCTTTATCTTCTTTTTTTCATCAGAGATCGGTGTCGATACTTTTCCTTTATTTATCTCTTTTCATATTTCTTTACTTAAATTAAAATTTTCACATATTACCTTATTTTTCCTCCATTTCTTCCTAACTTGTTTATAAGGATAATTATTATTATTTCTGCTCCCTAAGATTTTCAATCTGTTCTTAACGATTAATGAAGACACTTATTATTCCTTTACGAAGGCGACTGCTGTACTTCCCGGTGATTAGTAGTCTTGTTCGAAGACACATAATTGAATCATTTATTTGTATATCGGTAAAACACTGCCACTTGTGATAATCTCACCAAACATCTCCTTTTGTATAGATATAAATAATTCAATTATTCAATAAATAATTTAATTAATTAGTAACAGCTAACAACAGTCATCTGGTGTGGACAGAAAATAATAATAATAATAACAATAATAATAGCGTGGTATATGAGGATATCAATAATTGCAGTTGTAGTTAGAGCCCTCGAAATTATTGAAAAGGTTTCGATAGACTCATTGAAGGGATTCCTGGCAGCCTATGCCTTAAATAAATACAGATGTACAAATCACAAATTACGAAGATCTTTATCTATGTAAAATTTGCCTGATCTTACCTTATTTTTTTTACATAAATAATCAGTGAAAAATGTCATAAGGTCATTTCTGAACTTAGGCCTTTGCTTTGGACCCGGAAGAAAATGTGTATACAACAGAAATCAAATCAAATCAAAAGGAAATAATAATAATAATAATAATAATAATAATAATAATAATAATAATAATTGTACATTTAAAATATGAGGCACATAATGACATCAATAATTTCGGTTGTATTTTGGAGCTATAGATTAGGTTGGAAAAAGGTTTTGATAGGCACATTTAAGGGATTCCTCGTAGCCCAATCCTTAAAGAAATACTAAAATAGGTTCTCACAAATACAACTCTCATTTTACGAGGGGTCTTATCTATGTGATCAATTTATGTTTGTTTTTTGTTAGAAAAATAATCAGTGGACAATTTCATGACGTTATTTTTAACCTTAGGTTGCTGGTTGGGACCCAGAAAGAAAGGAGTGTAAAACAGAAATTGAAGTATATAATAATAATAATAATAATAATAATAATAATAATAATAATAATAATAATTGACCATAATTCGTTTGGTTGGTATACTTTTACCAGACTGTGTATCATGATAGGAATATTGAACATCTTATATTTACACTGCAGCCTCAATTTTTTTTGTGCTACTCTCTCTTATAATAATAATAATAATAATAATAATAATAATAATGTAGAAACTGAAAACAAGAGTTGTGCCAGTGATAGTAGGTGCACTTGGAATGATAAAAAATGGAACAAAACAACACATTGAAAAAATCCCTGGAAACCCCAGTTTAAGAGATATACAAAAAATTGTCTTGTTAAGTACAGCCCACACACTAAGGAGAACTTTGTCTATGTAACGTTAGGGATGATGGGGAAGATAGAAAAAACATGAAATGGAGCCATAACAACACGCCACGACCTGCCTTAGGTCTTCCCGAGGACTTGGTTGGTAGTGCGACCATAGCAGAAATCTAAATATGATGAAAAATGACATAATAATAATAATTGTAATATTAGGCATTTTCCTGCAAGTAACTGAACAGCCCTTACTGCTTTTGGTTGAACTTCATTTTTTTTTCTTTAAAAACAATATTTTCGAAAAAAAGGTTTCTCAACTTCAGTAGCTGTTATTGCTCTTTCCAGCATCGATGGGGTTTCTTTCGCAATCTTTTATTTGAAGTGGTGTGAAATATTTGCAAATTCATAATATCATTATTTTCTCTTCGAGTTAGATGTGCTATCCATTTTAGTAGCTGCCGCTGCTGTTGTTCTTTAAGTGGTGTGATTTTGCTTATTTGAAAATTTGCATAATAATAAAAAAATACCTTATTTTACCTAAGGTCGCAGATAAAAGATTTGGTACAACTACTACTACTACAACTAATAATAATAAAAATATTAATAATAGATAATAAAAATGTGTCCAAGTGCCCGGGTAAAGTTGTAAAAAATTAGAAATGAGGAGAAGAGATGAAGGTATTTTTTGAAAAATAGAATATTGAGGACAATACTAGAATACGGAGATACCTTACTGTCACTTATTCAAACTATTAGTTACCACTGAACATTGAATGTGTAAATATTATACTACTACTACTTATAATAATAATGTAAAATAAAGCTTATAGAGAAATCAGCATTACTGAAATCAACTAGAATACTAACGAAAGGACTGAAGAATTTCACTCTGAAACACAATGGATGGAATGTAATAAGGTTTTCGGTGCGTTCAGAAAGGGAATAATCTCCACTCCAAATAAATATGTTTAATCACTTGATCAAGGTTTGTTAGATGAGGGAAACCAAGAAATATTCAAAACCTTGTTTTAATAATAATAATAATAATAATAATAATAATAATAATATGAATTAGATTCAAGAAGAAAAATACTCTCTCGAGATCACGGGAATATTGACGTCGGAGTGTTGAAGACTTACTGTCACTTGATAGATTAGCAGCTCCTTCTGGTGGAAAGGTGCAAATGAATAAACAACTAAAACTAAAACAATTAAAACTTGTGTGAACTATTGTCAAATAATCTCGTGCTGAAGAAACGATATACTATGAGTAAAATGTTATATAATGATAGTAGTATATATATATATATATATATATATATAATTTTAATAAAATATCTACACTTTTTTGCGAATAAATCGTTTATTGAAGACGAAATTTTCACAATTATTTACTTCACAAAAATGCCTTAATTCGTCTGGTTCATCACAACATTTGTTTTTCTTATTGATTTCATTTTATTTATTTTTCCTTACTTTTTCCCTTTCAGTCTTGGCTTTTTCTCCGTAACCATTCTTTTTTCTTTCTTTACCATTTTCTTTCTTTCTTTCTTTCTTTCTTTCTTTCTTTCTTTCTAAGCATCTTCATTCCTATTGATTTTTTTATTGTCACTTTTATTTTTTTCATTTTTCTTTCTTTTCCTTATCGTTTGTTCACTTTTTCTTTTCGTTATTTTTATATTTTTGCCACTTTTCTTCAGTTTTTTTATTTTATATTATTTTGTATTGATTATAACTTTCTTTCTTCTTTTACTTTAAATATATTTTTCTTTCTTTTTTGCTTTTTGCTTTTTTTTCCTTCTTTCTTTCTTTCTTTATTTATTGATTGATTGATTTCTGTCCCACTTTCTTTAATTTTAAATTCCTTGTTTTTTTTTCTTTCATTCTTTATTTTTCTTATTTTCTTTTGTTATAGTTATTCCCAATTGTTGGTTTATTTCAGACCTTCATTCGTTCTGGTTTTCTTTATATCACTTTCATTCATTCATTCATTCTTACTTTTATCCTTCTGTGTCTTTTTCTTTGGCTTTCTGAAATAGAACATTCTTTCTTTCTTTCTTTCTTTCTTTCTTTCTTTCCCTTTTTCTATTTACCCTCATATATTCTTTCTTTATTTCTTTCATAATGTGACTCCTTTATTTTCCACCCAGAACGATTGGTTTATTATTCATATTATCTTTCGTATACATACCGATTCTGCCGGCAGAAAACAAAATATTCGTAAAGTTATTGAAAGTATCAGACAAAAATAATAGTTTTTTACGCCAGTCTTTTGGAAAATAAATATTCGAATATTTAATTCTTTACCTGAAATCGAACACCTTCCTCTGGCACCGACGTCTTACCAATGATTTTTAAAATCCTAATTACATTTACCTCTGTGTTTCTGGGATTCGACAATTTCTTCTTTGTTTCTTCTTTTTTTTTTAATTTCACCTTTTTTTCATTAATTCATTAATTCATTCTTTCTTTTTATTACCCAATTACTGATTCTTTCTCCTATTTCTTTTGCATTGATCTCTGACCTTTCCTCTCCTATCGTTGACCCCAGCTTTCAAATTCTTCGTCAGCAACATCCCCCATCCCTCACTCCTTCCCATGATTCTCTTCTCAGTTTTATGATGTTATTCTGTCTCTCCATCAGATAGGTCTATATCTGAATTCTTCCAATGTTCTGTCATTCTTTCTTTCTATCAGTTTTCATTCCTTTGTTCATCTATCCCTGCTTTCATTCATCAGGCTTCTGTTACTTAATATGATTACACCTCATTCATTTACTTATTCATTAACTAATCACCGGTATCTCTATTTTATAAACTAATTTCATTCGCTTTCATTTTGTTATCTGTTTGAATTTCTTTTATTAAACATACTTCCTTCATTATTTCTTTATTCTTTTGTTTTTAGTTTTCACTCTTTCTGTGCATTTTTTAAATTTCTTTTTTTTTTTCCATATTCTTTTTCAATTTTTAATTCTTTCTTTTGTTTGCTTCTCTCTCTTTTCTAAAATAGATAATAACTAAATTATTACTAATCAGATTGTTACTAATTTTTTTTCGACGTTCCGAAAGTACCTTGACTTTTCATACCACTGTTCCTTGTTTATTGTTTTCGCTTTTTTACATTTCCTTTTTATTTTTATTTTCTAATCTTCGTCCTCTCATTGATTTTTTTAATATTTCGCCATAATTTACTTTTTAATTACTCATAGAATGTTACTTGATTTACTCTTTCCGTTTTGAATTTCATTTACCTCATCTTTCGTAATTTCTTTTATTGTTTGTTTTGTATATAACATTTCTTTCTAATTTTTATTTATTTCTAATTCCTGTATATTGTTTGTTTGTTTGTTTGTTTACTTCTTTGTTTGTTTCTTTTTTGTATTGTTTGTTTTTCTATGCTATTTCACTTTCCATTTTTTATTCATAATCCTAATTCCTGCTTATTGTTCTTTCTTTCTTTCTTTCTTTCTTTCTTTTATTGTTAGTTTTTGTATATTTTTTCTATTCCTTATATTTATTTATTCCTAATTCCCGTATATTTTCTTTTGATTGTTATTTCGATTTGTTTGTTTCTATGTTTGTTTCTTTCTTTCTTTTCCTATATTTATTTATTTTAAATTCACCGTATATTCTTTTCCTTCTCTTTTAATTTCTTTCTTTCTTTCTTTCTTTCTTTCTTTCTTTCTTTTCCATGTCTTATAGCTTTTTCTTTCTTCTCTATATTACTCATTTCCATGTACACTTTTTCTTCCTCTTTTTTCTTTTATTATTTGTTTTTGTATTTTTCTGTTTCGTTTTTCAGACTTTCCAGTATATTCTTTCTTTCTTTCTTTCTTTCTTTCTTTCTTTCTTTTTGAATGTGCCATGTTTCTGTTATAATTATCGTTTTCATTTTTTAAATATTTTTCGTCTTTCTTTTCATTCCTTTCCATGTCTTATAGTTTTTTCTTTCTTCTCTATATCACTCATTTCCATGTACACTCTTCTTTCTTTCTTTTTTCTTTCTTTCTTTCTTGTAACTTTATTGTCTATTCTTTCCATTGTCTCTTTCTTTCTCGAACTTTGCTTTATCTTCTTTGATATGTTTTTCTTCCACAATGAGATTTGTCTGCTGTTTCTGTTCTTTTTCTTCAATATTTTGTTCATTTATTTGTTTTATTTCTCTTTATTTTTTATTTTTTATTTCTCTTTATTTTTTATTTTTTATTTCTCTTTATTTTTTATTTTTTATTTTTTATTTCTCTTTATTTTTTATTTTTTATTTCTCTTTATTTTTTATTTTTTATTTCTCTTTATTTTTTATTTTTTATTTTTTATTTCTCTTTATTTTTTATTTCTTTTTATTTTTTATTTTTTATTTTTTATTTCTCTTTATTTTTTATTTTTTATTTCTCTTTATTTTTTATTTTTTATTTTTTATTTCTCTTTATTTTTTATTTTTTATTTTTTTTATTTTTACACACAACATGCATAATCACTTTCCCCACTTTATTTTGTTATTTTTTCCTCTCATTCCTTTTCTTTCTAATTTCCTCGTTCTTCTTCTTTTTCGTCTTTCATTTATTGAATATTTTTCTTTCTTTCCGTCACCATTTCTTATTGGACCCATTCTTTCTTTCTTTTTATTTCCTTCTTTACTTCTCCTTTTTAGTTTCTTTCTCTTTCTTCTCTTGTTTTTCTGGTTTTATTTTCACGGATGAAGATATTACTTATTATACTACCATTAGTTTTTCTAAATGTAACCAGAATTTGTGCCTTTACTTTACAAACCATATCTCTTTCTTTATTGTTTTCATTCTTCACATTTTATTTATTATTGTCGCTTCTTTCTTTCTCTTATTCATTCATTATTCCTTACTTTCTCTCTCACCATAATCGTTTTTCGTTTTTCTATTCTATCTTTTACTTCCGTTTTTATGGAATTTTCTTTTTCATTCAATTTCCGCTTATTCGAGATCATCTTCTATTTCGTAAATTTTCTAGATATTTAAAAATCAAGGCTTTCTTTATTCTCTTACATTCTTCTGAGAATAATTTGTTGTTCGTTCTTCCCTAGTCATTCCTTCACTTATAATGCAACATTGCATCACGTTCTCCCTCCGCACCACTGACTTTCCCGACGTCACATGAAATTCTTTCTGGCTTCGCCCCTTTGTTTCAGCTTTATCGTCTAGCATTTTCGTCAGTTCGACGTTCACATGACTCTCAGAATCCTGTCTCCGTCCAGAAAATTTCATTTTTCTTATTTTTTTTATTCTGCTTCTCTTTCTTCTTCTCCTCCTTCTATTCTTCTCCTCCTTCCTCTTCTGCTTCACATTTTTCCTCCTATTCGTTCTTCTTTTCCTTCTTTTCCTCCTTCTTCATTTCCTCCTATTCCTTCTTCTTCCTTTCCTCCTTCTTCTTTTTCTATTATTCCTTCTTCTTCTTTTCCTTTTTATTCTTTTTTTTCCTTCTTCTTCTTTTTCTCATATCTATTCTTTTTTCTTCTTTTCCTCCGTCTTCGTTTCCTTCTTTTTCCTCGTTTTCTTCTCCTTCTAGTCCTTTTTCTTTTCTTTTATCCCTTCTTCGTTTTACTTTTTTCTTCACCTCCTCCTTTTCCTTCCCTTTCTTTTCCTCTTTTTTCTTTTCTCATATTCTTAATTCTTTTTTCTTCTTTTCCTCCGTTTTAGTTTCCTTCTTTATTCTTTTTTCTTCTCCTCCTATTCCTTTTTCTTCTTCTTCTTCTTTTTTCCTATTCCTTTTTCTTTTTTCTTTTCCTCCTTCTTTTTTCTTTTCATCCTTCTTTTTCCATCCCATTTCTTCTTTTTCTTCTTTCTTCGTTTCTTTCGTTATTCTCTTTCTCCTTCTCCTCCTTTCTTTCTTCCTTCTTTTTCTCCTCTTTCCTCTTCTTTTTGTTCTTTTCCCCCTTCTTGGTTTTCTTCTTTTTCTCTTTCTAATTTTTTCCTTATTTTCTTCCTATTTTTTCTTCTTTCTTCTATTCCTTCTTTTTTTTTCCTCCTCCTCCTATTTCTTCTTCTTTACACTTTTTCTTTTTTCTTTTCACTTTTCTTTTCTTCTTTTTTCTTTTTACTTTTTGCAAGAATATTATCTTTATTAATGAATGTTTGTTTCTAGGAATCAACCCCATACTTGAATGACAATAAAATATACGTTAAAAATGAAATAAAATCCTTTCTACCTTTATTGAACAGGTGAAGAGGCTCATCCCTTGTTCCTTGTTTAGGATGTGGTTTCCGGCTTTCTCTTTTCCAATCTTTTCACTGTTTTCTTTTTTTTTTCTCAATTCCAATCTTTTCACTCCTACGTAGCCCCCTGCGCTTGAGTGTCGTTACCGCCTTGCTCAGGGTGATATGAGTAAAAAAAAATGTCACATCTAATCTGCTTTTAGAAAATCACTACCTTGAAAACAGATGTAAACTAATAAAAATATACTAATTTTATTAATAGCAAAAATATCACTTCATATATATTTGTCATGTAGAAAGATTCCACTTTCTTAATAATTGTATATACCGTTGTTATGATTACAGGAAGTGAAACGTGTGTCTAATAATCCTATATGTTAAAACAAAGAAATATTTCTTAAATAAGTTGGAAAGAACAGTTAACTGAATTATTATATTTCATTGCTTTTGTTTATCGGGAAATGTTTTCTGAAAAATTTATTTTAAGGATTTTATAAACAATTTTATAAATAAATTTAATAAATATTTTGCTAATTAATTTAATAAGGAATAATTATTTGATAGATAATGAATAATTTAATGAATAATTCAATGAATAAAATTTAATAAAATTCGGGTTTCGAAATCCGAACGCGCATTGGAATATCTAATGTGACTTCCCGAAGCTAAGCAAAGTATTAAGAAACAGGAAAAAATTCTAAAAACGTAAGAAGTTATGGAGAGCCATGAAAGTAGAACATTTTGTCAGAAAGAAAGAAAGAAATATATTATATAATATTGGTCGTATATGTGAGTGAATGTTGGAAAAGTTTTTAAGGGATGAAGAATGGACTTGAGGCAACAGAAATGTGGTTCTACAGAAGGATGCTTAGAATGCTATGGAAGTAATAAGGAAGTTTTGAAGAACATGGAAATAAATAAAACTCATATGCTTAGAATCGGAAAGTGATATCTTAATTTTTTATGAGAAATAATGAGGAAAGAGGGCTTGGTGAAAATGATATTAACGGGGCATATAAATGACAATATTGATAGAGGAAAATCACCAGAAAAATGTTTAATGCGCTTGTGGAAATGGATGACAGAACAGGGACTGCGACGGATGGTTAAAAGAAAAGCCTTAATGAGCTAGAAAGGATAGGAAGTTGTGAAAATTTATGGTTACACAGAACGGGAAGTTAACGTCACATGGAAGAAGAAGAAGAAGAAGAAGAAGAGGAAGAGGAAGAAGAAGAAGAGGAAGAAGAGGAGGAAGAAGACGAAGAAGAAGAGGAGGAGGAAGACGAAGAAGAAGAAGAAGAAGAGGAAGAGGAGAGGAAGAAGAAGAAGAAGAGGAACAAGAAGAAGAAAAGGAAAAAAAGAAGAAGAAAAATAGAAGAAAAAGAAGAAGAAGTGCAGTAAATAAAGATATTGTTTCTGATATGATGTGAACTTCTAACGGGTAATAAGTTTTGGGTTCTCTGACGGATTAAGGCAAAATGAATATATTAGATGTGCATTTTAGTGGAGTGAACATTGGCTTGGATCGTTGAATTCCTTTCATTCACTTACTCTCAAATATTCTTGGGAAAGGTATTAATCCTTCTCTTCTCCCTTCAGCTATGGGTTAAATAGCAGTACAGATTAGATCCTATAGCCTTGGTTGGCAACCAGTCTATCACAGAAATTAATGGCAAACTACTACGGAAAATCTTCTGCCTAGTCAGTCATGTTACTTTCGAGATATAATCGCTAAAGCGTCTATCACGTATGGCACTTAAATGACTATTTAGATTGTTTATTTACACTCTTTATTATATTGTTGATTGAAATAGTTGGCAAAACATCGGCTAATTTCCAACTATTTTGTACTTTATAAAATAGTAAAGAATAAGCAACTCCTTATTGTTGGTTCAATACTTAAATAAATTAGTAAATGCTATTAAATTTTTGAATTTAAATTGTTTTCGCGTTTATTTCTTTATATAGTGGTATAAGCTAAGCATTTAATTGCATTAGTTTAAATTTTATTAGTTTATAGAAAGTTGTAATTATGAAATTATTCTTTTAATTAAATAATCTAATAATTAAATTGATTGATATTTTTTCGTTATGAATTCTCAGGAATAAAAAAAAGTGTATAAATTCACTTTCATGAATATTACATTTTTAATCATTGCTTTCTGAAACAACAAATATTGCCGAGGAGTGAAGTTAGTTAAAACAATGGTGGTGTCAAGGGAAAATCCGTCATTTTGAATCTCTAAGTTTGCTGAGTTTATCTTACTGATGCGTTATATCATATATGCAATAATAATAATAATAATAATAATAATAATAATAAGAGGAAGATGAACAAGGAGGTGGAAGAATGAAAGATAAACCTGTGCAAGCATCAACAACATCCCCAAAGTAGAAATTTCTAGTAAATATTAAGGTACCCAAATTATGGTTCTGTCAACAGTCGTCAGTTGCACACTCTTGCACAAATGCTAATTAATAACCCTATTGAAATGCCAGAACAGATTACTGACGGTACTACAACGCGCAAACCTGAAAGAAATACAAAAAAAAAAAGAAGAATTGTACTCACACGAGGGGCTTTATTTATATAAAATGTGAGATCTTACTACTTTGTTTTTTCAAAAAATGTTCTGGTCCTGAGTATGGCAATAAACTACACCCGACAGTAAGGCCTCTGATTGGGAGGTTGAAAGGATCATGGAACCACCTCATAATTGCTATTATTTCCAGGTCCATCTGGATCCGGGGTGGTAGTACCTATTAGGGTCCCAACTATTGGTAAATAGTTTATCCCCAAATTGAGGTCAAATCCCTATGAAAGTATAAAATAGACTTTTATAGTAAAAATTCCAGGAATACATTTTTGAAGTAAAAAAGTATTATCAACATTACATCTGATTCTCAACTAAAACCATTTTACAAAAATATGTCAAAAAAGCTGATCTACAACATTATTTCTTACAAAGAATATATATTCCATACATACAAATCTATTGTAAAAATCATGTCGGGATTAAATAACCCATTAAGGTTGATATATCGTAACTCAAACCAAACTAAAGGATGCTCAGTGGAAAATATTATTATACCATTTCTGAGTTTAGTTCTCTGGTTGGGAACCGAAGAGAAAGAACTATAAACAAAAAATCAAAGAAAAAATTAAAAAAAAATTAACTCTTTAAATTTACATAAAAATTTAACTATTATAACCTAATATACCTTGCTGGCAAATGTGAACCTGAGGGATGGTGGATTAAAAATTTTAGGTAACACGTATTTAAAAAATTGAACTCCTTGCTCTTTCATAATAAATAATTTCTGATTTTAGTAGGAGATAATTAAATGAAAGAAGTTATGAAACTTACAAATTATTATATCTAGACTTACTAGACGAGCTAATTATTATATCCATTATTTCTGTTTGAATAGTACGCGCATACATTCGAATGTTGATACATTAGTTATAAGGATGTTTCTGTGTATATTAACGCAACTTATTTTTTGTTTATATTCTGGTGTTTGATCGAAACACATTTCAAGTCACGTATAGTGATGTCATTTAGACGGTGCAACCGATTATTTTATGTATAATTTATAAACTTTAATATATGATCCCCTATGGAACCGTATATCGAAGTCTGTCTGTATCTCGCTCTCCCTACCCCTCGCTCTCCCCTCTCTCTCTCTTTCGTAGATTATATACTCAAAAACATATTAACAAATTAAAAGAATTATATTAAAAAATTTACAATGTCATCAACCCTCTCACTCATACGTATATGTAGTTACATCAATGCAAATAATTATTTAGTGCTATGTCTAATATATATATTTTCCAGCTTGCCATAAACTGTCTTGAGACTTTTTAGTATATAAAAATGTATATATCATTTTCGTCCTCATATACATATATATATATATATATATATATATATATATATAAAGGAAAACTCAACACGTCATTTAAATTGGTTGTAAATTATAATTCATTTCAATGAGCTAAATTAGCTCATTTCATCAGACCAAACAATATTCCTTCCATTTGGTACAAAAACTGTTGCCGGAGTAAGAGTTTCCTTTAACTGAAGAGAAAGATAAAAAAATAAAAAAATAGGAAAAAGGAAAAAACAAAGTAAAAGGATAAAGGAAAAGAGAGTCAGGACAGAGGCATTGGCGTCATATCAGTTGGGGGAATTAAGACCAGTCGCGAAGATGTTGGCCCTTAAGTCATTAACTTCTGATTCCATGGATACGTATGTATGTGTAACCCTACAAATTAACCCACCCATGTACACTAACTTATATCCATATACACACATGCGCACACATCCCCACATATGCATACAAATGTGACTGTGTTTATGCTTATACATACTTACAGACCTACAATTATTTATGTCTCCGTACGAATCTTGCGTTCGTACACTCACACATATATATTTTATAAAGACGGGATTTCCGTGCGTATAAATAATGTTATATTCAGACCAGTCGCAAAGATCTTATATATATATATATATATATATATATATATATATATATATATATATAGGCAATGATGTCAGTATCAAACGGCGACATTCTGTTTTATGATTGGGTGAAATTTTCAGACTATTTGTGTTGTGCCCTGAATCGACTTTTTATATATGATTGTCAGTGGTGAATTATATGTCGTAAAAGTTTATTGCATGATCTCAATAGTTACTGGGTAGGCGGTAAAGGTTATGATACATATTATTCGAGAAGCTCTTGTGCAGAAATCATTGTGAATCTAAATGCGTTCATTTGCAGTGATTTTAAAACGCTGTATATTAATATTTTTGTATTATTTATTATTGATTACTTAATTATTTTTGTTGAATATTATTGATACTTACATACCTTCTATCACGAATATGGACCATTTTACCCATATACTGAACATATTTTACCATTATATATATATAGTGTTAAATCGTAGTGATGCTTAGTGTAACATTGCTGTTTTTCATTTGTTTACTGGTAGAAATGCATTTTAGGCAAGCAGGTTTTCTGTCATAAAGTGTTTGATATCAAGATAGAGCAGAAAAAAAAAACAACAGCGCTTAAGAGTGAAGACTTCACAACAAAGCCTTCTCCAAAATTAAATGACTTAACACCACTCAGCTAAGAGAGGTCCTGGGTATGATGGTATATTGCATCCGATCCGACAGCAAGGCTTCTGACTGGGAGGTTAGTGAAGAGCATGAAACCACCTCTTACTTTCTGTTGTTTCCAGGTCCACCCTGACCCAGACTAGTAGCACCTGTTAGTGTCCCAGCTATGGGCAAATATTTTATACACAAATTAGGGTCAAAACACTATGTTTAAAAATACACATTTATAGAAAAATATACATTTTTGAAGGAAAATAATTATTATAACACATTTTTGAAGGAAAAAATTATTACCAGCAATACGTTTTTGAATACAAAGACAGAAGACATCTTCAGTTTTCGAAAATAAAAAAAATCTTTTAAAATTTCAGCAAAATCTGACTAAATTAACCATCTCATTATAACAGAACATTAAAATAATACCTTCAAAACCTAACTTTTTTGGCATCAAATAACCCACAGTGGTTTATATGCCGTTAAAAAAAAGAAGTTCTCCACATTAATTATATATATAATTAACGTGAAGCGTTGCTCTTTGGTAATGAATTGAGTTCTCTCGGTGACTGGCGTGTGTATATACCGCATATATATATATATATATCACGCTAAAATGTCCCCTCTTTTATTCCATGCGCCCATGGCTTTAGGAACAGGGACTCCAACTGACACGAAATCTGTCGCGTTTCAATCCTGGCTGGAAGCAAGTGGATGTGTCTAGCCACACTAGAGCTGTGATACAGCAAAACAGGCATTTATGTGAATAACAAATATATATATATATAATTATGCATTAAAAGTACATTGCGACAAGGAAAGTTCTATGTTTCGAGATAGAATCTCGTCATCAGGCAATGTTGGATGTTGGTTGTGAAAAAAACCCGTGTCACAATGTACATTTAAATCATAATTATATGATTATGTTATGGTCTACAACAGTTATTGTGTTGAGAACTGTTTATAAAAAATAAATGCCAGGGATTAATGTATTTAACACATAAATGGAGGGAAGGATCAGATTAATACATTTCCCAAGGGTTTTAGTGCGAATTCGAACTCGACTCCCCGATTTCTCGTTTCGAGCCGATACCCACTGCACCACAACGCACATTCATATATATATATATATATATATATATATATATATATATATATATATATATATATATATATGAATTATTACGCAACTCAGGTGTCGACCATCTATATATGTATTTGTAATAAATGTAGCATTGAACATGTATATATATATATATATATATATATATATATATGTATATATATATATATAATTCTCCTCTATAATTCTACTCCATCAGCATCTTTTCTCGCATTTCACTCCTGTAGAACTCTCTTTCATATTCTTGCATTCCTGACGGCTACAAACTCCACGAATTTAAATATAATGTCAATACCTATCTCTTAACCACTTGACTCCAGTTCTTTCTACCTCACTCTGTATATCTTTTCCTTTTTCTCTACCTTTCCAACTGTCATCACACCTGTATTTCTATCCTTCTCTCTCTGACATCCCCAGTAACTGGTTCGTCTTTCTCTTTACTCTCCTTCTATCTAATATTTTTCTCTTATGTAACATTCTGCGCATCAGTGGCGTTACCGCTTTGCTTGGGGTGAAACGATTTTAAAAAATGCTCCTTTCTTCGTCCACTCCACTCTCATCGGTTTTCTCATCTTTCTCTTACTCACTTCCTGACACATTCTATAACCTGTCACTCTTTCTTATAACTTTCCTCCTATGTAATCCCCTGCAAAAGTGTGACAGTAAAATGCCTTGCTTAGGGCGATATGATCATAGCAAAAAAAAAATGATCATGCTAAACTATGCTCTCGACGAAATAAAAAATATAAACGAGCATGCAGGAAATTAGAAATATAAATGACGACTATTCAACTATCACACCTAATATATATATATATATATATATATATATATATATATATATATAATAAAATTTTGGTTTCGCAGTTGCTGAAGAAGCGAGGATTTCCTCGTAGAAATGGTTATCCAACAGATTTAAATATCGAAATTTTTGTTTTATTTTTTTCATATTTGGCTTTGTAAATAGAGTGTAATCTATGCATCGAGCCCACCTTGATCAATTTTAATAGTAATGAAATTAATATTAACAGGATCGGTCTTTTTGGGATTTACCTATCTCATCATCCTTTTTGAGGAATATATACCTATGTTGAACAATGTAAGGTAGATTCTGGTGAGAAAAATTGTCTAGCACGAAACAATGAACCAATTTTCTTAGCTGTAGACTTAGCAATCGATTCAAAATACTATTTCTACTACATGACATTTTCAAACGATAGCCCAAGTAAGTACAATGTGTTATTCACTTAGAGGTTAGCATCGATCATGTTGACAGAGATAAAAGTGTTCTCTCAGATAACTTAATAAGAGTAATTTCGTTTTTTAGGTGTTAAATTTAACAAGTAAGTTTTTCCCCATTTAACAAAAGATTGGCACTCATTTTTTGTTTTGATCAGACAATAGTAAATAGTTGAGTCATCATCACATATATCGAGAAAGGGCTGTTGATATTAATATAGGTCCAAGAACATAGCACTGCGGGAACACCTGCATTCATGCAAAAGAAGTTACAAAATGACCATTCAAGGCAACTTTCATTTGAAAAAAGAAAATTGAATCAGATAAAAAAAACCCTCCGAAATACCATAACCTTTCAATTTGTAAAGAACACCAGAATGCCAACCCCTTTCATATGTCTTCGAGATATCCAATGCAACGGTCGGAACTTCGTCATTCTTTTCTAACACTATATATATATATATATATATATATATATATATATATATATATATATTATTATTATTATTATTATTATTATTATTACAATGGGTAATACATATTTCACCGCGTTTTGATGTAATTATCATGGCTCGTCCGACACAAATGGTACAACAGTTGGTCCTCAAAATATCCCCCCGCAAAAAAATTCCTCTTCTTTTATTTAATTTTACATAGACGCTCACATGCCCATATTAGAACAGACATTTGTAACGGTTAATTTGATATAGTAGACTTTTATCCTTCCATTTCGTACAATTTATTAGTTAATAGAATAAACACTGCTAGAAACTTCACAGATATTTCTAATAATGGAATGGATATTATTTTAACTTCTAGAGAATCTCTACTAGTATATAATGACTCTGCCTGGATTAAAAATATTAGCAATAATTTTGATGTCTCAATGGGGGCTTATGATTCAACTCAAATCGCGGATCTGATTGGAATATATATATATTATATTCTCTTGGTAGAATTGTTGAGCCCAATCAGGTAGGTATCTACCGGGACGATGGTCTTATGTATATCCCTGACAGTAATGCTCCCCTGACATCAAGAATTTCTAAAAGAAAGTTATTAGAGCCTTTAAAATGCTGGGCTTCAAAATCGAAATTTCATCTAATCTCAGGATCGTTATTTGTTTTAGATATTAGCTTTAACTTATCCAAAAATACATTTAAACCGTATCAAAAAAGTAATCAATCTTTTAACTGTATTAATGGTAACTCTTATCACCCAAAATCTGTCATAAAACAAATACCCAAAACAGTCAAAATTAGAATTAATAAATTATCTTCTAATAAGGAAATATTCGATGGGAATAAAACAATTTACAATGAAGCCCTAAAGAATAGTGATTTTAAGTAAGAAATATTATACGAATAAAAATTGAGACAAAACTAGAAACAAAATTAAAATTAGAAAAAGAAAGATAATAAGGTTCAACCCTCCTTTCTGCAAGTTGTCCAATGTAAACACAGGTAAATATTTTTTAAATCTAGTTAGCAAACACTTCCACCAACACTATCCCTTAAGAAAATTGTTCAATAGAAAGAACTCTTAAAATTAGTTATTCTTCTACAGAAAAATGCAAAACATAGTCAATTCACATAATAACAAATTACTTAGAGACTTCCTGTAATTGCATCAATAAGACAAATTGTCTCGTTGATGGCAGGTGTAATTTCGAAAAAGCTATCTATGAAGCCACTATTTCTCCAGTGGAGAACCCCAACAATAAAAGAATTTATATAGGGATATCTGCAGTTAGTTGGAAGCAGAGACTATACAACCACGGACAATCTTTCTCCAACGCCTCCTTGAAACATCAAACTGCCCTATCTACGCCATATTGGAATATTAAAGACGGAAGATTTACCCCACTGGTCAGATAAAGAATTGTGAAATACGCCAATACTCTCAACAGTTTCAGGGATAGGTGAAATTTATGTCTGGAGAAGAAATTAATGATTATAAAATATAATAATCCTAAGGAAATCAGCGGAATGAATTAATATTTGACAGGAAAATAGATTTTAAATAGTATAGATAAATCTTGATTGTGATTTGAATTGGTGTAAATTATATTACTTTTCGTTAATTTAATTGTTTATTTTGAAAAGTTCTCGAATGTGCTGTTAATATCTTTTTACAGAAAATGTTGTTTTGATTTTGTAATTTTTGAATTTGATTTTTGAAATTTTTGTAATTTATTATGTTTTTTTAATTTTTATAATTATTATATTTATAGATATTTTTTATGTTGCGTTTTTCCTTGTTTTTTATAGAATGATTATTATTATTACTACCATTGTTATTATTATTAAAGTTTGATAGAAATTTTGTTTGACACACACACATATATATATATTATTACGAATTTCTGTCTTCTATTATTAATTTTTTTATAATTATTTTATTATTATTGTCTACTATTAGTGTTATTTTGAGTACTTAAAAGGTTTTTGTTTAAGTTTATATTTTAGTTTTTTATTTAGTTTTTCTTACTAGAAATTATTATTTTAACTTTATTTTAAATAAATTACTACTAATGGCTATATTGTAATTTATATTAGGATGTATGATGTATGATTCTTTTTCACCACTAATATACCCTAGAATCGGTATATCTTAATTTAAGAGGAAATCCCATGTCGCGTTTATAAGAATTAATATTAATGTAATAGACGTTGCTTTGATATATGAAGTTTATTTTAAGTTATTTTAATTTAAATTCTTTTTTGTATCGTTCTAATTTTCATCTCTTTCTTTTTAGTTTTCCCCTCCGTCCTTTTATGTTTATCTTTGTAACGTTTCATTTTTTAATGATTTAATTATTTTAACGAAATTTTTAAAAAGTTAATAGGATATTTTGGGATACTAGTAACAGTAGTTATTTTTTAAAATTGTATTGAAATTATGTTGCACAATTTAGTTTTGTACCGTAGATATAACCCATTATATTTTAATTTAAATTTCAATGTGAAATTTTATATGTATGTTAATATCATATTACAGCTAAATTTTCCACGTCAGGTTAATATAAGTTTAAAGGGAAAGCTTATTATATTTTTTTATTTTATATTGATTTGTTTATAATTATTATATTTATAGGTATTTTTGTTATTACTTTTTTCTTCTTTTGTGATAGAATGAATATTATTATTATTATTATTATTATTATTATTATTAGTAGTAGTAGTAGTAGTAGTAGTATTTTTATTTTTATTATAATCATTACGTCTGAGAGAAATTAAATACACATATATATATGTGTGTGTGTGTATGTGTATATATGTAAGTATACATATATTTGTTATCTCTTTATTGTTTTATTTGTTATTATTATCATTATTTTTTATATTATTATCATCTATTATTAGTTTTGCTAGTATTTTATATAATCTTTAAGATTGTATTTTAATAAATTATATTTTCTTATTGGGAGTTATTATTTTAACTATAGTAAGGATAAATTTTTACTAGTGGTTATAATGTAATTCATGTTAGGATATATGATTTATTTTTTAACATAAATATTCCCTATAGTCGGCATATTTTAATTTGAGGGTAAAAATCCCTTGTAACGTTTCTAAAAATCAATTATATATATATATATATATATATATATATATATATATCGTTTTTTTTTCATTTTTTAATTATTTTAATATCCGTTCTATCGTGATTTCTTATTTTTTCTTTCCTTCTTTTTGTGTATTCCGACTCCTGTTAAGTTTATCAAATTTTTCCTGTTTCTATATTTATATTTTTGATTTTAGTATTTTAAATTATTTTAACAATATTTTTAAATTAGCATTAATTTTTAAATTAATAGTAATAGTAGTTATTTTGTTCAAATTGTATTAAAATTATGATGTACAATTTTTTGTACCGTAAATATATCCCGGTGTATTTGAAAATAAATTTCATAGTTAAATTTTTCCATGTTTTTCTTGGAGAACACTTAGGTGATTTGAAATACTATTATGAGAAAGGGTGTCAACATTTATTTCTCGTGATACTGTATTTCCTGTTATTGTATCTCTTTGTCCCTTTTTTTTATTGTATCTCTTTGTCCTTTCTTTTTCTCTTCTTGCTTTCCATTCTGTTTTTTTCTGTTTCCCCTTTTTACTTTTTTCTCTTTTTTCTTTTTCAAATTTTTCTCTTCTTTGTATTAATCAATTGACTATCTTTTCTTTATCTTCGCTTTCCTCTTTTTTTGGGGTTCTTTTTTCTATGTAAAATTAAATAAAAGAAAATGAATTTTTGTAGGGGGTGAGGATATTTTGAGGACCAACTGTTGTACCATTTGTGTCTGACGAGCCGCGATAATAACATCAAAATGCGGTGAAATATGTATTACCCATTGTAATAATCTAAAATATTTTACAAATTATATCACTATGTTAAATTAAATAAATGAATTTATCATTGAGTTATCTTGAGTTTGTCATTATTGGAATTTACATGGATTACATACTAAGTACTATGTTATATATATATATATATATATATATATATATATAACAAAATATATATATAGTTGTAGTGCTCGAAGTATAATGACGAATCTAAAGTTTATACTAATAATAAATTTACAGTTTGTTCTTCAACGTTTGTTACAAGTCATATCTGTGAAAATCGTCAGGCGCAGATTGAAAACTGACGATTTAAAAATTTTACGACGAATAGTTTTAAATTCATACAGAATAGTTCTCTAATTTCCGACCTAATGAGCAGAGAAAACTTAACATGAATTTACTTCAGTGTCCTTTATAAATGGTAGAGTTGCTGCCTTGAAAAATTAGGAGAGTTCAGATGAGATGGCTTGGAAATATCAAAACCGATATAGTGTTTAAATCTGAGAGGCGTCAGACATAACATTTTCCAGAAGGATACCAAAAATACCGTGGACTCAGCATGTGAGCTTCAACAAAGTTTTCAGAAAATAAAAACAAATATAGACCTTTACACATACAATTAGACGGTTGAAATTTCTAGTATATATAATAAAGAAGTGGGGTTTAGTTTGTCTATATTTCTAAGATGAGGTAATATTTATAATATTTACATTATTCGGACTATTGTCATCATCTTTGTTGCCATTTGTACAACGTTTCGGACATTTTACGCTCCGGCCGTCTTCAGGTGCTAGGGATTTAGAACCGAACCTTTTATTACGATCACTGGTGTATATGAACTCCATTCCCTGCAGGAAGCCTCGATTGGAAGTCATAAGTTATCTCCCTCTAACCTTGCAAGTTATTTGTTCACCACTGCTGTAGCCTGGTATTGAATTCACAACTCTAAGAGTCAAGTCAGGAACTAACCAACGTCTATATTCATTGGGCCATGTGTCCTTAAAGGGTTTAGAATATTTGACATTCACAGAACACATTGACGGTAAGAGAGACCGAGGAAAGCACCGAATTACCTTCCGAATAAGCTTTTGAAAATGGTTTACCGAACGGGGATTAGGAGAGATATTAAAAAGTTAAAACATTCAAATAACAGGGAATTGTGTAAAGCCATGAACAGCCAGGTCCTTAATCGTTACGATACATGCTAGTAGTATAATAACAAAAAGAAGAGGAGGAGACTGAAAAACTGAGCAGACATGTTCTTACGCAACCTCCAGCGATCGAGGCATTTTGTATGAAGAATAAACGCATGAAATAATGATTATAATTATATATTTCTTGTCAAACATTAGGAGCCAATAAAAATCAGATGCATATTCGGGGACAAATATCATAACAAGAGGCAGACGCACGAACTTACAGACAAGAATGCACAAAAATCGAGGAACGTTGCGTGGAGACCATTCCGAAGAAGATTCGGAAAAATTCCAGTCGGACGGATAAACAAATGAAGTAGGCATTCCAGGTTGTATAAAGTGAACAAGAGTAGAAGACAATTTAGAGACAATTGAACAAATGGCGGCTGATGTGTCGTACGCGTTTAAGTAAGTAAACATTAAATTGTTGATTTGATTAGAGTCGTAATGGCTAGCAAACACAGAAGTAATTTCCTGTCAGTTTACTCACACACACACACACACACACACACACACATATATATATATATATATATATATATATATATATAAATATATTAGGCGAAATTAGAAATTATGTATTTCAGACTATTTTTAGTATTTATAACCAAATGAAAATAGAATGGCTCTTTTGTTATTATTACTTTGAAAGATTTTGCAAGACAAGGAAGCAAAGATGAACTCGTACAAATCGCCCTAAATTTTCTTCATTCTTTCATTAATAAAACTGCAATATAGAAAATTATTAAATATTTATAAATTTTGATGCACATGTTATTGTGCAATATTAATAAAAGAACCATCCTATTTTATCTACAATTATTTAACTGGTAATGAATACTAAAAAAATAGTATGAGATACAACATTTTATATTAAAACTCAGATGGCCTAATAATTATACCCGGTAGAGGGAATATATATATATATATATATATATATATATATATATATATATATATATATATCAAATAAATTATCTCATAAAGGAGATGACATTTATATAGATATACAATGTTAGATTTTGCAAAACATTAGTTGACGCTGAAGAGTTGTTGGCGAATATTTAGTTAGTTATATTAAATATAGTATAATATATCATTAGTTTTATTTTTTACTAAAATCACTGGTGTACGTAGGAGACATTTTAAGGATTTTTCATCATTTTTTGTCGTTCGATTATATTTGATTGCTGTATATTAACTTGATATGTTTAGGGTTATTTGAGAAAATAGAATTTCCTTTTGAGTAAATATATAAGTTGGTTAGATGACGAGACTTACACAATATAAGTCAAGCCCGATTGCAAAACATTTAAATGTATCGGTCTCTCTACATTGACGATTGAAAGAAATATTAATCGAAAATACAAGTATACATCACCACGAAAATAAAATAGAATTTCAAATTCTTGAAGTTTTCTACATGAAAATATTTCAATCAATACTAAATAAAAATAATTATGATTAAAGCAAGAACATTTTAAAAAGTCGATGACAACACTGTTTTAAAATATCAAAATTGCATTATCTTAAATTACAGTTATAACCGAATGTTTCAAAAAACGTTAAATTGTAGGTTGTTTATTTAATTTAAAAACATAAAACAGTTAACTTACTTGCATAGCGGTTGATTTTGAATTAACAGAGCACCATTCATGCGTATATACAAAAATTCATAATTGTGAATTACATAAACTTTTGTTTTTGCAATTAACCCCTGAAGATGTCCTTGGATACTTGAAAAGTAGGTGTGAAAATAATAAAGGATAAAACAAATTACGGAACATTTTTTGATGGTTTTAATTCCAACATGAAGAACTTAATCAACGAATATCAGAGGATTAAAATAAAATGAATAAATATAATATTATTCAAAGAAACGTGCTTGAATGAACACATGTTGCCAATATATATATATAAGCAACGGTTACTAATAGAAGTACAATCCACAGATATTTACTTTTAAAAAAAGTGCTCAATCCAAGAGTAAAGAACAAATATATTATTATTATTATTATTATTATTATTATTATTATTATTATTATTATTATAGCATACTGCAACTCAGTATCAATAAAGTTTTAGCATTAAAACAACAATATCAGACCGTAAAATATGGTTAATATATTTGGTAATATATACAGATAATGAGATTTAAAAAAAAAAATAAAAGTAACAAAATCAATGAAAACCGAAGAATAAAAAGGTCATCCTATGAGATGAATTAAGTGGGGTCGGTGGTTATAACATTTTAAAGAATGATTTGTGTTCGACTAATAGACAGTCGTGTTTCAATGTTTTGCCACTGTTTTTCCAACATTTTCTATTTTGCTAGTCAATCCTTTTTCTTTCTCTTATCTTTTGTCTCGTCACTCCATTTTTTTCATTTTCATTTTTTCTCCTTTTTCTTTTTATCTTTTTCTTTAATTTAATTTTTTTTGACAGATCTAGCTTTCTGTGGCAAAAAATTGAAACGCTAGTGTCGATTCATCACACACATACCATTCTTCAAAATGTTCTAAACCCCCACCCCAACCTAATTTATTTAATTGGTTGATCTCTCCATTCTTATATTTTTATTTATTTTTATTTTTAATCTCTTATTCTATCTATCTATCTATCTATCTATCTATCTATCTATCTATCTATCTATCTATATATATATATATATATATATATATATATATATATATATATATAACACCACATAAATTAATCACATTTTACTACTTGATGATAGTATTTTAACACCAAAACTTCACAGCTATTGAGTTGCAATATGTTATATATATATATATATATATACGTACACACACACACACACACACACACACACACACACACACACACACATATATATATATATATATATATATATATATATATATAAGGACCTTGAATAAGTTCTCACTGTTTTCCAACAGAACTGCATACGTGTAGTTTCACATGATAACGCATCTGTAAGGAAGTACTCTAAGCAAGCTTGAAATTCAGTGTATGTCATTTTGCTGAAGTGAAAATAACTCAACTTTGCTTTTCAAATATGCCGGGTTACGTGCCAAGGAAATTTACGGGGAATTTTACTGACTTACATTATTCAAAGAGAATTTGAAGCTGAAGCCCACAAAATTCTTGTTGAATGTTACGGCGGTCAGGCTCCGTGGAAAACAACATGCAGAAATTTACTTATATGCTTAAAAAATAATGATTTTAATGTTGAAGTTAAAGAACTCTCTGGTGCAGCGAAAAAGTTTGAAGACAAATAATTAGAAACATTACTTTATGAAGGTTTGTGTTAGGCGCAAGTTGAAATTGCAGAATCATTAAGAAATGATCACACAACAGTTTTGAAATGTTCGAAAGCATTCTTTTTCATGTGCCGTGTCCCTTCAGGTCGTAGGACTTCTACTTGGCTCTGTCTCTTGTCGCTGTCAGTAATTTTTCTCTTGGTATATTTTCCAAGTCCCGCTCCATCAACCATTTGCTCAGACCTAACAAGTATGTCTCTCGATGTTTTCCCCTTGTCTCTTCTTCCATTTATCCGACCTGTGAGTATCAAGTTCTCCAGGCCATTCTTCCTCATTGTCTCAGGAACCTCATTTGTCTCTTCCTGGTATTTATTATCAGTTTTCTTCTAGTTTTTTCCAACACCTCATCGTTGCACACGTGCTCTGTCCATGGTATTCTCAGCATCTTTTTGTAAAACTACATTTCTGCTGTCTCAAGCCTCTCCTTCATCTTTGATGAGATTGTTCAGCATTAACTCCCCGAGGAATAATTAAAAAGCAAGGACATTAGGTGTCGTACGATTTGAAGTCGAAAACGTCTTGTCACGTGTGAACAGCTTCTTTAACGACAGAAAAGAAAAAAGTATTTTGTGTCGTAGAACCGGTGATGAAAAGTAACCCTAAGCGTAGAAGATCGTGGGGTAAACCCGATCGTACATCAAAATTGGCGGTAAAACCGAATATCCATGATTCGAAGCTTTTGCTCTTCATTAGGTCTGATCAGCTGGGAGTAATCTATTATGAGATGCTCAAACCGACCAAAACTATCACAGAAGATCACTATAGACTACAATTGATGCGCTTGGGTGGAACATCGAAGAAAACATGGCCGCTATACGAGCAGAGACACGACAAAGGAATTTTTTTTAACATGACAACTACAGGCCACAATGTTGCAAAACAGGCGAAATTCTTATTGGAAATGCTTAAATGGAATGTCCTACCCCACCTGCTGTATACACCAGATATTGACCCGTTCGATTATCACACATGAATTGATGGCACATGGCTTAGCTGAGCAGCAATTTTATTCTTCTAAAGAACCTCTCCTAAAAAACGGGTCAACTCGTGGTTAGCCTCAAAAGACGTGTCATTTTTCTGACGTCGAATTCAGATGCTGCCAGAAATATAGGAAAAGTAGTAGCTTGCTATGGACAGTACTTTCACTGAGATGTTTCGTACTAAACTTTCTTACTAATCTTTGTAAATAAAATATTACTTTTCATGAAAAATCAGATAGAACTTATTCAACATATCAATATATGCCTCTCTCTCTCTCTCTCTCTCTCTCTCTCTATCTATCTATCTATATATATATATATATATAGTGATTTTCTAAGAGTACCTTAGATGTGGCCGAAAGTCGAAAGTATGGGACACCCAGTGAGGATTGAATTCACTACTCGGTTGTAATGATTCTTGCGAGACAAAGATGCTAACCAATACACCACCTAGAGGTGCCCCCCTCTTTCTCTTTCTCTCTCTATATATATATGCGTGTGTGTGTCTGTGTGCGTGTGTGTGTATGTGCGTATAAATTCATATAGTTAATCAGTATATGTATGGCTGCATTTGAATTTTAGATAACTCTTTTTCTATATAATACAAAATACCGTCATCAGTGGAGCAGCTGGAACCAGACATCGTATCAAAGAATAATGTAACGGCGATGAATTACTTTTGCAGTTGTCTTTGAATCTTTTATGCCAAATTTGCTGATAGTAATTCGTTTTCATATTAGTAGACGTATGTGGGGGAAGTGAAGCTGTGAGTTACTAAAACAAATTTTTAAAAAATATGACAATTCTGATGTATCTGAAAATCAATATAGAACAATAGAAAGCAAAGGATATAAATTATTATTACTATCATCATTATGTTTCGGTTTCTGCTAATGTTTCACTAACTACCAAGTCTGCGAGAAGATTTAAGACAGGTTGTGGTGTGTTGTTTTGGCTACATTTCTGTTGTGGATTCTTGTTAAGAAACCAAACAAAATAATAAATAACAAAATCAGATATGAAAGTAGAAAATGTGAGTTATATTTGACAAAAGTGTACAAACTGGAACACGGGTTAGTCAATTCAGGAATACTATGAGTAGAAACAATATATATATATTAGTCATCTACATACAAGCCTGTTTCGCTGTATCACAGATGATCAGTGTAGCTAGACGCATCCACTTGCTTCTGGCCGGGATCGAAACTCGACCGATTTGGTGTCAGTCGGAGTCGCTACTCCCTAAGCCATCGGCGCATGGAGTCAGAGAATGGAAATTTAAACGTGTTGTAAATAAGCAGTGTATACACAAGCCAGTCACCGAAAGAACTCAATTCATTTCTGAAGAATAACGCATATAGCAGAAGTGGAAATTGTTTTTAAAATTTTCTTATATATATATATATATATATATATATATATATATATATATATATATATATCTTGTAGTGAAGTATGTCCGGGTAATGAGTCAATATCTTTACTGACCAACTGACTCTTTACTAACTCTCTTCGACAAATACTCTTTATAAATGCTTTACAACTCTGTAACCATCGCTGTCGTTCTTTGTATAGGCAGGATTATATGTACACATCAGGCGAGTCCATTCTTATGTGTAAAAAGGGATGCTCCCCAACAATTTCAAAGTTTGTTTTTCTAATTCCATCATTAGCGTTACATGGACAAAGTTCTTCCTAGTGTACTTATCAAGACAGCTTTTTGTATTTATCTTTAGCTAGGAATCTTCCTTTCTGTAAAAAGTTGGTAATCCTACAGTATTTTCTGTTTTTATAGTCGGTGCTGGATAATGTTTATATCAGTGTTTGTTAACGTATTTTCTAAAGTTTTTGCATATTTTCCAGAGTAAATATCTCCCCACTCTCTCGTGACAATTTTATATTCATTTGGCTCAAGTAAAGAATAATGATGTGCGTTGTAGTGCAGTGTATATGGACTAAGAACGACAAATCGGGGAGCCGAGTTCGAATTCCAGTTGAATTCCTTGCATTCACTTACGCACTAATACCCTTCAGAAAGGTATTAATCCGTCACTTCCCTCCAGTTATGAGTTGAATAATGGGACAGATTGGGTTCTATAGACTTGGCTGGCAACCAGTCTGCCGTAGAAAGCAATGGCTACCTACTGCAGGATAATCTTCTGCCCAGTCTGTTATGTCTCTTTCGAGACATGATCGCCCAAAGTGTGTATCACATATGGTACTTGACTGACTGACTGACTAACAGAATATGCTGAGATTAGATTATTCTCATTATAATAATAATTATTATTAGAATTCTTACCAGTAGTCACTCACATTAGAGTTTAAATCACAGCGTGTCCTAGGAATTTCAACGATATTCTAGCGTTTTTCGATGAAACCTAACTTAGATTTCATTTGACTAGCAACATCACAATTGTATATTAATGAAGAAGCTGATAATAAAAAAAGAAAAAAAAACATGCAGCCTGATTGAAAGTGACCTGAGTTCAAAGGTCATATTTTGTCTAAAGTGTAAATCGAACTTATAAGTACAAGTTTGTCTCTAGTGTATATCGGACTTGAACTTACCTTTCTGAATTTTGTAGTGGAAATTTGTTCATTTTTGCAGTCTTCTCTAAACCGGTATTATGGCTACTTTTTTGTCTGTAGTGTAAACTTTGACATTGGCCTATTGTTTTGATTCAAGTGTAAACCAAGCCGTCATCTACTTGGCCTTGGAGTAAACTGGAATTGTGTTTACGTCTTAGGCCTAGGAATAAAGTATAAACTCAATTTATGTCTATTTTCTTTTCAGTCAACTGTAAACAAAATCGATTTCTTCTTTTTTGTCTTTAGCGTTGACTTGAGCGTTGTGATGCAGTGGATATCGGCTCGGAACCAGAAATCGGAGAACAGATTTCGAATTCCAGTTGAATTCATTGCATTCACTTACGCGCAAATACCTTTGGAAAAGGTATTACTCCGTCTCTTGCTTCCAGTTATGGGTTAAATAGCAGGGCAGTTTTAGTTATATAGTCTTGGCTGGCAACCTTTCTACTGCAGAAGGCAATGGCAACATACTGCGGGATAATCTTCTCCCCAGTCAGCTCAAGCGTGGTTCACGTATGGCACTTACTGGTAAATTTGAGGTTATTCCTTTAAATTTAATGTAAACCGAACTTTTGTCTACCCCGTAGAGCCTAGTGTCAACCCGACCTCTGTTTAATTATTAGAATCAAATGTAAAAATGGACCTATGTTCACATTTTTTCATTCAAGGATAAACCGGAACTATGCCTACTTTTTAGACTTTAGTTTAAACTGTACTTATATGCACCTTTCTGTCTTCAGGGTAAATATGGTCTCTACTCACCTCCTGTTACCACATTGAGATTATTTTCCTATAAGACATGAAATAAGAAACTTTATGTCGCTAAATTAATGAAGCTCTCAAGTCTCGAAGTCCGTGTGTCTTAAAATTATCGGAACGATTCCTAACTTTTTGATATGATATTTACTTCATCTCTCCAATGAAATGTGACATGACACAAGACCGAGTTTATTGTGCGGAAACCGATCGCGTACGCTTTGGCAAGGATTAAAAATTGCCCAGCCCCCAAAACCGTTGTTTACGCTGGCCTCAGTGTCAACCACCGAGCCACCTCTCTAGTGTAATGGTGTGGTAATGCATCAGACATTTGTTGTCCAGGATCGGGAACTTCTCAGTATTTCATCTCTTTCAGCTGCGTATCTGTCCTCGGACAGAAAAACTAAGTCGCACATTGTCCGATGACAGAGACGCACCACATAGATGATGAAACCTACCTGGCATCGGATAACCTTCGGATATTGACTAAAACGACTGTTCTTTTCTGTTCCACAGCTTCTTCAGAAATTTAACGTGTTAATATTTTAATATATAAAATATATATAATAATTTTAATATCTCAATATTTATATATATATATCTATTTCTTTCAGATCTTTATCGCTGCATTACCGGAAGAATGAAACCTGCTTTTTGACTGTGTTTTCTTCTACGAAGTTTACCACTACCAGATCCGATTTTCTGACTAAGATTGTGTGATACGCTTAACTCTCCAAGATCCAAAGGATTTTTGGGGGGTTTCTTCCAAAAACATTTATACTCTACTAGTTTCAACCTGTGAAAAATTCACGGTTTTCTTATCTTAATATTCTGATGAATCATAATTCTTCAATTAATGATTGAATAAGCGCATGGCAAATTCTATGACAATAAAATATCTGTAGAAATTTCCCAATGGAATCATTAAGTATTTGAACTTAGCAACTTAAAAAAAAATATTGTAATAACAATCATAAATATAGAGTTTTCTCTCTTTTTCCTCCTTGTCTCCATTCGTTCTTTATTATAGTTAACGGATTGCTTGTCTCTTTTCTGCTCGTAATTATTCTCGTCTTTTTTTCTACCGTTCTTTGCTCCCTCTCTTTGTTGTCTTATTCTTTCTTCCATCACAATGATTTTCTCCGAGAATATAATACATTTATAAAACACATTAAATCTCAATAATTAAAGCAAAAGCGTGACACACCGAGGTAAGTATATATAAAGACGACAACTTGCTATGTTGTTCACAGCGAGAACTGAAGAACCGAGTTGATAAAATAAAGAAAGATAGACGGATTAAAAGTATTTTTCTTAGTTGAAGGAGAATCAAAATAAAGACGGTAAAGAAAGACTTGAAATTATTATTTAAAGTACGCAAAATCTATAGTACAATAATACTATATATTTTTTTAAAAATAATAGATTATATATATTATACAGTAATTCTGTTTTCGTTTATATTCCCTGTTTGACGTATTTTTTTTTACATTTACCATGCTTATTTGTGTACGTCACTCGGGGTTCCTTTTTTATCTTTTGTGTCTATGTGTGCCTTCATATCTCTTTCTAGAATGGGACACACGTAGGTACTACTATATTAATATATAGATTATCTACACCAACAGGATTAACTACCGCAGTTATCTTAATGTTTACGCATCTCGAATTGCTTCAATACTAATCCGTCATTGCATAAAAATAGTCTGTGCAAATGTAAAAATAAAAGGATTTCGACTGGTATTCGATTTAAGTAATTACACCACAAAGTATTTAATATATTAATATAGTAATATATAAGAAATAAGATGAAATAATATATAAATATAATACGCAACAATGAAGAATTATTGTCGAAATCGAAACAGCATCTCAAAGTAGCGGGATTAATGCATTAATTGCATTTGCTTACGCACAAATATCATTGGGAAAGGTATTCATTAATCTCTTCTCTCTCCACCTGTGGTTAGAATGGCTAACGGATAAGATTCTATCACCTTAAATGGCAACCAGTCTACAGAAAGAAATGGCAAACTACTGCTGGAAAATCTTTTGACAAGTCAGTCATGTCTCTTTCGAGACATGATCACCCAAGTGTTTATCACTTATGGTGCTTAACTGACTGACTGTGGTCGTGAAAAGTGTAATTCTCAAAACCTTAAAAATGTACAAGGGTATCACAGTTAGATCTATTATAGTAAAAGTAATTCAATTCGGTTTTCCTTCTAATCAGGATCGTTAGTTGCGTTGACTTGGTAAGGAATCAAGTTTGAATTGTTGGTTGAACTTCTACTCAATCGGCCTTAATGAATATAAACAAGATAGAGTTGAACTAACAATACAACAATTTATAAATCAATATATAAAATTCGGTGACTTCTGTTTGTCTCTCTGTCCGTCCACCAATCACATCTTCTAAAATATCCACACATAGACAGACCAAAACCAAATTTTGGGGAGAAATGCTAACATTTAAGAGGGTACAAAGTACAGTTGGATTTATTAGGACAATTTGCTTAATACAATATATTTTCATAATTTTTTTTGGTAAAAGTAGAGTTTTTTATGATTTTAAATAGAAAATATTCCCACTATTTTAAAAACAATTTAATTATTAAAATAACAAATACTTACTTAATAAAAATGCAATATTGTTTTTGCATACATTTTTTATGTACAAGAATCCAGTTTCCAGTTTGTGCTGCGTGAGAAATATAAAAAAAAATCACAAAAACTAACTCGTTAAAAATTTTGGAATTTGGCCCCAGAAAAAAATGTTTACGCATGGTCAGTTGTATGTTGCATGCTCAAGAGTAAGAAATCATAAGAAATAATTTTTCGCTGTTACATTAAAAAAAAAATTCTGAAAAATTATTATTTACAATGAAGTCCTATAAAATTGAATTAAATTAAAGAAATTATTATTAGTAGTAAAAGCATTTTTCTAAACAAATGAAACGAGATGTAGAGTTTGGAAATCTTGAAAATAAATATTAGCAAGAACTTCAACAATAATAAATACTGTCAGAATTTTAACACATGTCTAGCATTGTAAAAGTTAAAACCATAGACCTATCAGAAAGGCTGAGTATGAATTTTTAAGTGTAACTAAGATGCCGTGCAAGGCCAAAACTATCACGCACTCTGTGAGGATCGAACTCACTATTCAGTCGTAATTGTTCTACCGCGTAATGGCTGCTGACCATGGCACTACGTACGGGTGCCTCTATCATAGAAACTGATGATTGCTGACATGGTAGTCCATAGGCACTGACAATGTAAGTGACAACTTCGTTATATTCTCTCTGTACTATTGTCTATCCACAGCAAGAATCTTAATAACCCGATTATCATTAAACTTTTAATTCGATTAAACATGATAAACAAAACCAAGAATATTGTCTTTTGTTGGATCCCAGCCACATTGGCATTCGTGGTAACGCGAAAGCTGACATGGCTGCGAAGGAGTCTCTGAGAGAGGATATCTTCAATATGAAGGTTCCATTCACAGATCAAAGGCCTGCAATAAAAAGATATATTCAACTCAAATGGCAAAATCGTTGGTCGACCTGTCAGAACAACAAACTATTCCAAATTAAACCCTATTTGGGAGAGTGGAGAGGTACTTTGATGAAATCCAGAAAGGAAGAGGTAATATGTCTTAAATTAGGATAGGACACACATTTTTTACCCACTCCTGGCTGTTAAGAGGAGTAGATCCGCCAAAATGCTCTCGATGCCAGATGAATAATAGCATAAGACATATACTAATTGATTGTACAGACCTGGCAAAAATTCGTCAACAGTTTTATAAAGTACAGAAATTAAAATCTTTATTTGAAAACATCATCATTGACAAAATTCTAGCCTTCCTTCGGAAAATTGACCTGTTTAATAAAATTTAACTTTATTATACAGCTTCAACATAGATATATAAACTATAACATTTCCTCCTATCTATGGGTACAAAAGGCGTGCTGTGTTCGGAATGAACTTGTTTCCAGGGAATAACTGTCATTTAAAATAAAAATACGTTTCCGGTCTTAAATGACCCTTGAGATGTCGTTAGGCCGTTAAACAGGAACAAACAAACAAACAAACAGTTCATGGCTGTAAAATTCGTGTGATATCAGCACAGGTTAGTTAGTTAAGTGCCATACGTGATACACCTTGGGTGAGCATGTCTTAAAAGAGACATAACTGACTAGGCAGAAGATTTTCCGCAGTAGGTTGCGATTACTTTTCTGTGGTAGACTGGTTGCCAACTAAGGCTATCCAATCCAAACTGTTTTGCTATTTAAACAAGATGAACTTGAATTTGAAACGACACACATTATACTATCGTTTGTTTAACAAGTCAAATGCGCGTGAAACATAATTAACTAATGATAATCAAAAATCAAAAATGTCAAAATAGCAGAATTTATTACTTCCTTTTCTTATTCGTTGATGAAGTTTTAATAAAAGTGAAACATGTTAAATTGATAAACCTTTCCTATTTGTTCTTTATCATATCATTTTTTCAGATTCCGATCCATATTTGATCTCAACTCATATATATATAAATATATATATATATATATTAGTCATCCACCTACAAGCCTGTTTCGCTGTATCACAGCTCATCAGTGTGGCTAGACGCATCCACTTGCTTCTGGTCGGGATCGAAACTCGACCGATATGTGTGTGTGTGTGTGTGTGTGTGTGTGTGTGTGTGTGTATTTATGTGTGATGTTTGACAGATATTTTATATTAAGGCTTGAAATTGTCATAATTCAGCAGCAAGGCATGTCTCACGTTATCGAGAGACCAAATTGAAAGCATTAGCCATAAACCTCAAACCAATAGGAGTATAGGAGGGCATTTTAGAGGTGAGTTGAAGAACAAAATTAACCTATAGATTTTCTAAGTTCCCCCCAGTAGAACAAACTTTTACTCTAAAAATATACTATTCGTTTGTACTGAGAAAACAATGTATCTTATGGAACAATGTGTCATTTCTCTTCGAGTGTAGTACCAACAATTGTGTAGTACCAACAATTTTTTATTCACCAACAATTTTTATTCACCACAAGTTAAACGATAATACCACTGAGAAACTAAGCGTTTCTAGGAGTAAAAGAAAATGAGAACACGTAATGAGAGAAAGGACAATAAAAGAACTGACATCAAGAAGAGTGATGGTGATTAAGCGAAACCGGAAGATACTTCCACAGGCTGAAAGGGTCCTGGATATGACGGTAAACTGCATCCATCAGCAAGGCCTCTGATTAGGAGGTTGTGAGGAGTATAAAACCACCTCTTAATTGCTGTTGTTCCCATGTCCAACCTGACTCGGAGTGGTAGCACTTTTTAAGGTCCCAGCTATAGGAAAATAGTTAACCTCTTAACTGGGGTCAAAACACCATGAAAGTATAAATATAAACTTATATAGAATAATATACATTTTTGAAGGAAAAATATTACCAACAATATATTTTGAAGAAAAAAAAATAACATAAATAATGTTTGAAAGAAAAAAACAATTCTTACCAGGAATGCATGTTTAAATACCAAACTAGAAGACATCTTCAGTTTTCTAAAAAAAATAAAATAAAAATGTTTTTCACCAAAATTTGACTAAACCAACCTTCTCACTATAGTCAGTCAATTAAATGCCATACGTGATAGATGCTTTAGGCGATCATGTCTCGAAAGTGATATGACTGGCTGGGCAGAAGATTATCGCGCAGTAGGTTGCCATTGCTTTCTTCGGTAGACTGGTTGCCGACCAAGGCTATAGAACCCAATCTGTCCTATTATTTAACCCATAACTGGAGGGAAGAGACGGATTATTAACTTTCCCAAGTTGTTGGCAAGTGAATGCAAGGAATTCAACTGGAATTCGAACTCGGCTCCCCAATTTATCGTTCCGAGTCGATATCCACTGCACCACAAGCACACTCGAACATTAAACACAATACCTTAAACCCCTAACTTTTTGACATTAAATAACTCGCAGAGTTTGATATGCCGTTAAACAAAACCCAAACTCTAACTCAAACAGGCTAAAAGAACGAGAAACGGAAAGTTTAGAATATAATAAACGATTGCATCTTGTTAGTCCAACAGTAAAATGGTGATCATAGTAGCCAATCTTTTAGCACACCATGCAGTCAAAACACCAAACACATTATAAGAATTGCCATGAAAATATTTAGAAACAAATCAGTGGAAAGCCACAAGAAATCGGTGAGAAATTCCCTGAAGTCGAGACGACAAATCAGGATGGAATAAATTACAGAATCATTTTTTAAAATTCTGTCAAGAATTATAACATGTATAACATCATTCTATATTTTTGTTCATGAAATTATAAACTAGCTTTCCGCCACCTACATTTTGTAGATACTTTTTTGTTTGACAAATATAAGGATAAAGAGAATCGAAAGTGCTACACCGAAATCCGAAGACGTATTCTTCTACTTTTATAACCCTCCTCATCTTCCTTTTCCTTGTAGCTCCTAATAAGTTATGTCCTTTGGTTATTTCTCTCGAACCCTATTCTGCCATCGATTTGCTCAAGTTATGTTAAACGTCTGTTTCCTCTGTCCTTCAATGTGTCCCGTGAATATCAGATTATCCAAGCCTTATTTCTTTATGACTTGTCCTAGAAATTTCAGCTGCTTTTTTCAGTAAATTTTTTTTCCATTCTCTACAAAACCTAGTTGTTGCCCGTATGTTCATCCCGTAGTATCTTCAAAATCTTTCTGTAGAACCACTTTTCTACTGCTTAAAGTTTTTTCCTCATCTTTGAGAAGATTTTCCAGCATTCGCTGGCTTATATTCGTTTTCTGCCATGACGATCGTTGTTTGTCCAGGGAGACAGAAAGCGTAATAAAAAGGAACAGCCCAAAATACGAAATGCGAACTGGAGACACCAAAATAAAGCAAGTAAATAAATTTAAATTTTCTGAACTGTCTTAAACGAGAATCAGGCAAATGCTTCACTCACAGGACACATTGAAAGCAAAATGGAAAGAAAAGAAGCAAGCAAATAGCCTACATAACGAGCTTATATAAATGATTGACAGAACAGGGTTTAGGAGAGATAACAAAATGGCCATCCTACAAAGGACAGGAAATTGTGTTGAGCCAAGATCGGGCACATTCTGAAGGGACAGAGCAAAGAGAAGAATATGAAGCTGGTCTGTGAACTTGTGTAATTTCAGTAAATACGTCACACAAAGACCCAGAATCTCATTACTCTTCCTAAGCAAAACGGATGGAGATTGTCCAAACCAGAGGGTAAACGAATTGTATATTTTCAGGTTAATTTAAGAATTTTTTGTTAAATTTCTCCAGTAAATTCTCTCTACAATGTGCTACATTACACCTCGGTTATAAAATTTGTCGTTAACCCAGGAACAGGGGTTGAATCGCATAAATGTTTTTGTCTGCTTGCCAATCCATTTATTTTGAAATAGTTTGCAATCATATCTATCTATCTATCTATCTATCTATCTATCTATCTATCTATCTATCTATCTATCTATCTATCTCAATCTGTTCATTCCAAGTATAAATCTTCTTCAAGTCATGACATTTGGGAGCCGATTATTTGCAACAGTCAGCGTCTGTGAGAATTAATTATGTTTAGAAATATGTACATTATATAAACAAATATACACGATTGAAAAGCTGTCAGTACACACAACTACTCCCTTTCTCTCTCTCTCTCTCTCTCTCTCTCTTTCATACCATATATATATATATATATATATATATATTGAACTGGTTCTGCGTTATTTTATCTTAATTAAATTCGAAATTGAATTAAAACTTTTCCACAAGGGAACCGATGAAATATTCATGCAATCAAATCTTCTAGCATCAATATCTAGAATTGTCATTGATATTCTTAAAATATACTTCAATTTTTGGTTTTGGGTCTGTGTACTTTTGTGCAGGCGTCATATGGGAACCAAATTATGGGAAAAATTCAAGAGGTAGGTCAGTAAGAATTCGGATCGATCAACTTACGACGATACTGGAATGAAAAAAAGAATGAATTATTTCGATCTATGGATTATAGAAATGGTTAGAATAAGGAACTAATTAGGAAAGTTCATTTCAGGAAGACCAGTTAGAGATTTTTACGCCATATCAAATGATAGAAAAGGGTCTATCCTGGCATTAACTATTATATCAATTACGATTTCATATCGCCGAAAAGTGACAGACAAGGCAAAATAATTTCTTATACATTTTTTTTATATTTACGGCTTATCAACCTATCGCATGCTATTTAAAGACAGGACATATTTTAGATTATAAGATATTTTGAAGATTATAATGATTTTACTAATAACAATCCAACAAATTAACTAACAGCAGAGCGTAGAAAAGATGGATTCTTACATTTCCAAAAGATATTTGCATAGGAATTGAAATAACAGAACCGAATGGAATTGGAACACTTTTCTCTTATTTCCAATTCTGAGCTGTTACTGATTACACTGTCCGCACATCCAATAACACCTGATATCCCGAAGTTTCTAAATTCTGTTTCTTTGTATGGCAGCGAATGCTGGACAACCTCTTCAAAAATGAAGGAAAATCTGAAGCAACAGGCATGATTCTACAGAAGAATACTGAGGATACTATGGACTGTGAGTAACAACAATGTTTTAGAGAGGATGCAAGCAAAACGGATACATATACTTAGCATCAGGAAGAGACAGCGGAGGTTTCTAGGATATGTAATGAGAACTGAATGTTTAGAGAATCTAACACTCACAAGTAGGATAGAGGAAAAGAGAAACGGGGGAACGTAGCGAGAGGCATACTTGATGGACTTTAGCAGATCAATAACGAAACGGGTTTTGAGAAAGATATTAAGAGGAAAAATGTAAAGAGCGACAAGGGATAAGGACAACTGGA
Organism: Ascarosepion bandense; assembly: GCA_037127315.1. Lineage (NCBI taxonomy): Eukaryota > Metazoa > Mollusca > Cephalopoda > Sepiida > Sepiidae > Ascarosepion > Ascarosepion bandense. Next base: position 224,580 of record JBBBDQ010000813.1, read on the forward strand.
GGGCCATGATTGCTTATGTAGTGAAAGAATACAGAACATTAAGAAAAAGAATTCCGAAGTTGTCGCCTATTTAAATACTGACCATGGTTGACATTGCTTAACTTCGGTTACATAGAGTTGTGAAATATGCGTATATTATCTGTATTCTATCAGTAATCTTTGCGACAATATCTGATCATGAACAATCCATGCTTTTCTGATTTCCCCATATATGAAGTTAGTTTTAATGCAATTTTCTGGTCAAAAAATGCACCATATAATAACTGCATTCAGTCAGTCAGTTTAGTGCCATTCGTGATACACGCCTGGGCGATCATGTCTCGAAAGAGACATGACTGAATGGGCAGAACGCACATCCAACTGTATATTACTGATCCGTTAAATTCTCAGAAACTTTACTCACAACGTCGACAGAGCATAGATAAAAAAAAAATTAATTCCTATAACTGCTCTCATATTCTGGTACGCTTATATGTCTTCTAGTCTAACAACTGGTGTGGCTACATACGTTTCTATCTAGTCATCCAATGAACTTTTCAGCCGACGTTTGTACTAGGATGTGCGTTGCAGTGCAGTGGATATCGGCTTGGGACGACAAATCGATGAGACGAGTTCGAATTTCAGTTGAATTCCACGCATTCACTTACGCGCAAATACCTTTGAGAAAGGTATTAATATGTCTCTTCCCTCCAGTTATGGGTTAAATAATAGGGTAGATTGGGTTCTATAGCCTTGGCTGGCAACCAGTCTACCGCAGAACGTAATGGCAACCTACTGCGGGATAATATTCTGCCCAGTTGATCATGACTCATTCGAGACATGATCGTCCAAGCGTGTATCACGTATGGCACTTAACTGACTGACTGACCTTTTCTCTGGATTAACCTTAACTGACTTGCTGTGTTGTACTTAGCTAAATTGCGTTTGAACGCATGCGTGAGATATCTAAGTGGTTTGTTTGAAGGTTTACAGTGTGATTGTGTTTCAATAGTGGGAAAGACTGAACGCCTTTTCTGTTGACTGTATCCTGTTTTTGATATATATGATCTTCCTTTTATATACGTGAATAGAACGCTACCTAGATTTTATAGCAGACAAGAAGGTGTAACCTCAACGGTATTGCCATAGAAAGCATCTTGCTACCATGCTCTTTATTCTGTCTGATTTATAACCACCAATGCTAAAGGTAATACACGAATAAATTGACGTTTACATGATTAGATATAAAGTAGCTGATTACCTTTTGTTTATTTTACTATTAAGTTCGTCTTAAAAATAAAAAAAACCCTTGTTTAATGTTCTATGACGTGTTCGTTAATACAAGCTCAAACTTCAGCGGTTTGATATAAACCTGAAGGGCAGCAAAATCATTTCTAATTGAGGCATCCCTTTCCATGTCAGAGGTTACTTATTAGCCGAAACCGCAACGAAGTAAAAAAAATCGAACAGTGAATCTATTTTGTGAGTGATGTTAGCCACATACTTTCTCATCCTTTCCGGTGAAATGATCACCGGCTGACGGAGCCAAGAGGCAGCGGTGGATAGATGGGAAAATTAAGTGAAATTTGGCCTCGGCAAAAGGCTATGTTCTATTGGTCACTAATCAAGGGTATCAAGGCCAGTAAGAGGAGCACGTACAGATGCAAAAAGAGAAAGAAAGAGGACCCATTAAAAAGAAAAAGAAAGAAATTTAGTGGATAATTATGTCGAGGCTGGAAGATTCGAGAAAGGTTATTGGTGGTCAGGTTAAAAGACAGGGACACGGATTCAGGTTAAGAGAGACACAGACCTGGATTCTAATATGCTGTAACGAATGTAATGACCTCTGACTCTTAATGGTGCTGATTGAGGTGAGCAAATGGACAGTGGCAAACTGGAAGTAGGTCAAAATAGTTTAGAAGCTTGTGTGTGGCTGTTCGATACATATACATTTAGATTGGGTAGAGGTATAGGATTTTAGTAATAGTTTTTGCTTCGAGTGATAACGGGGAAGAGATATACGTAAGGTGATTTATTTAACCCATGCAATCTCCGGATATTCTTCTAAGTACTTATAAAATATATATTAACAATATTAAATGGATACAAATTGTTCGGAATTGGTTCATCTGGCGAGTTAAGAAAGTAATAAGTTTATAAGACATTAAAATAAATCGTTTGTCGCTAAAAATAATTTTATTGCATTTAAAACCTTTTTTTCATTAGAAAAAAAATTAAAATTAAACAGGAGAGAAAAATAATTATAAGCGGGTAAAAAGAATAGTCTATTTAACCAGGCCCGGTAAAATCAACACCAATGTCATTTTGCAGGTCCCAGTAAAATAGACATTAAGCCGGTCGATGTAAAATATACAATCAAGCATATTTTGCCAGTTCCGGTAAAATAGACACCAAGGAATTTTGCCGGTCCCGGTAAAATTAGTACCAATGCTGTTTTTCCGGTCCCAGTAAAACAGACATCAAGGCTATTTTGCTGGTCTCGATAAAATCAATACCTAGCCTGTTTTAATGATCCATAAAAAATAGTCAGTCAAGGTTATTTTACCGGACCTTCTAAGATACACAATCAAGGCTATTTTGCTGATATCGGTAAGATACACACCAAAGCTATTTTACCAGTATATATAAATAGTGTTTTAGAGCAGAATATTTTATATTTGAGATCAACAACGCAGTGGTTGGGTGAGTTGTGTATGCAGGACGTGAACAACATACATTTTGTAGTCTATAACTGTTGTCTTCAGTGGGTGCATCTGATGTCTATTATCAAGAGACTCATTCCCAAGAGCAAATTTGAAGCTTGCAGAAGATACTATACATGAAATGCTCAAAATATTCAGGAACTTTTATATTTCTTTTAATAATTGATGATAAATAAATTATACTAATTTGTGATTTGAGAATTGATGATGAAAATAAATAAACTTTTGTGTTAAATCTTGTGTGTTGTTATTTTTAACATTGCTTTCATGATTTTTAACATTATCTTGTTATTTTTAACATTCACCGATTTGTCAATCATCACAGGTAATCTCTCCTGCCACCCATAAGCAAGTCTCCCTGAAAGCAAAACACTGCGCCTTACCCTATCTTCTGACATAAAGTGGAATCATTACATTGAATCAATACCTAAATCCACTGTTAGGAAGTTTGGGTCATTGTGCCTGGCCAGGAAAGTTCTGTCTAAATCTATCTTGCACATATACAAATCGACCATCCGACTGTGCATAGAATACTGTTGTCATATCTGGTCAGGCGCCCCTGCTGTTTGTCTCAATGTTCTTGACAGGCTCCAAAAGAGAATCTGTAATGTGATTTGTCGCTTCTATATTTTCATGGCTTCTGCTTTGACGGACATAGGTCACTGGTACCCACTCCACAAAGAATTTACTAGGGCAATCAGACTGGCAACAAGGTCCCACCCTTTTACAGTTAGATCAACCAAATGCACGCGACAATTCCACTCTGACAGCTTCTCTTCACGCGCTTTCCGCCAGTGACACTCACCACCAAATACTTGTTTTCCTGACGGGTACAACCTCCAGAAATTTAAATTCTTAAATTTTAAGAATTCCCATCTCTTATCCACTTAACTCCAGACCTTTCTACATTACCCCGTATATCTTGTTCTATTACTTTCTATCTAACTACGCAACTGTCTTCACTGCTGTGTTCAAATCCTTCTCTTCCCCATTCACTTTCACCTCCTGTAGCTGGTTCGTCTTTCTCTTTACTCTTTTCCTGCCTAAAACTATAACTCTCTTATGTAGTTCCCAGCACATCAGGTGAAATGCGGCGAAATGATAAAAAACCTTCAAGATTTTAACATTACCTTGTTATTTTTAATATTACCTTCATGATTTTAACATTACCTTGTTATTTTTAACATTATATTAATAATTTTAACATTACCTTGTTTTTTTTTAACATTGTCTTCATAATTTTAACATTACCGTGTTATTTTTAACATTACTTTCAGGATTTTAACATTACCTTGTTATTTTTAACATTTACTTCATGATTTTAACATTACGTTGTTATTTTTAACATTATATTCATGATTTTAACATTACCTTGTTATTCTTAACATTACTTTCAGGATTCTAACATTACCTTGTTATTTTTAACATTAACTTCATGATTTTAACATTACCTTGTTATTTCTAACATTTACTTCATGATTTTAGCATTACGTTGTTTTTTAACATTACCTTCAGGATTTTAAAATTTCCTTGTTATTTTTAATATTATCTTCATGATTTTGACATTCATTTCTTATTTTTAATATCATATTCATGATTTTAACATTTCCTTGTTATTTTTAACATTATGTCCATGATTTTAACATTACCTTGTTATTTTTAACATTATGTTCATGATTTTAACATTACCTTGTTATTTCTAACATTTACTTCATGATTTTAACATTACCTTGTTATTTCTAACATTTACTTCATGATTTTAACATTACGTTGTTTTTTAACATTACTTTGTTATTTTTAACATTAACTTCATGATTTTAACATTACCTTGTTATTTTTAACATTATGTTCATGATTTTAACATTACCTTGTTATTTCTAACATTTACTTCATGATTTTAACATTACGTTGTTTTTTCACATTACTTTGTTATTTTTAACATTAACTTCATGATTTTAACATTACCTTGTTATTTTTAACATTTACTTCATGATTTTAGCATTACCTTGTTATTTCTAACATTTACTTCATGATTTTAACATTACGTTGCTTTTTAACATTACCGTGTTATTTTTAACATTATATTCATGATTTTAACATTACGTTGTTATTTTTAACATTATGTTCATGATTTTAACATTACCTTGTTATTTCTAACATTTACTTCATGATTTTAACATTACGTTGCTTTTTAACATTACCGTGTTATTTTTAACATTATATTCATGATTTTAACATTACGTTGTTATTTTTAACATTATGTTCATGATTTTAACATTACCTTGTTATTTCTAACATTTACTTCATGATTTTGACATTACGTTGTTTTTTAACATTACATTCATGATTTTAACATTACCTTGTTATTTTTAACATTAACTTCATAATTTTAACATTACCTTGTTATTTTTAACATTATCTTCATGATTTTAACATTTCCTTGTTATTTTTAATATTACTTTCATGATTTTAACATTACCTTGTTATTGTTAACATTAACTTCATGATTTTAACATTGCCTTGTTTTTTAACATTAATTTCAGGATTTTAACATTACCTTGTTATTTTTAACATTAACTTCATGATTTTAACATTACCTTGTTATTTGTAACATTATCTTCAATATTTTAACATTACCTTGTTATTTTTAACATTACCTTCATGATTTTAACATTACCTTATTATTTTTAATATTACCTTTATGATAATAAAAATATTTACCGGCAAAATAGGTTTATTTCTCTTTATCTCTTTCACCGGGACCGGCAAAAAAGCTTCTTTACGTTCCCTTTTTTTTAAGTTTCGGAAGTACACAAATATATAAATGTGTGTAAGACAAGGATGTGACAACTCACCGGGTCGATCCGATCCAGGCAACGAGGTGATTCCTTAGAGTATCGGAATTAGTAACAGAATTTATTATTTTTTTATTCTTCACTACAAACGATAGGCAGATGATATCATTTTTATGGCAGACTGAAATAAAACTGCAGGAATTTCGATACAAAGCAATCAAGGAAAGCAAGAAGAAAAAAGTAATCCTAAATTGAAAGAAGACAGAATATATGGTAGCTAAAATCTTGTTAATGACACGGAATGAAATAGTGAAAGATACTCTTCTAAAGTTAAACAATATACCTATTACAAATCAGGAACTTCCAAAAAATAAAACAAAAAATAAAGAAATATTTGCTGAGTTCCTATATCATATCACTCCTTCGATACGTTAGTGAATATATATAAACTTATTTATAAATGGAACTTTGTCTGTGTGTGTGTGTGTCTGTGTGTGTCCGTTACCTATAGACTCCGAAACGGCTGAACCGATTTTCTTGAAAATATATACAGTTGTACCACAAGCGTCTGCGAGTGTTCTTAGCTAGATTTTGTGGGTCGAGGTACCCTCGATAAATATCGAAAATCGATAATCGAAAAAATCGGGTTATAGAAGGAGTGGTCCGATTTTAATCAAATTTGATACACTCATAGACAAAGACATAAGAAACGATATTCAGAAGATTCAAGGTTGCAGTTCTTAAAATAGGGCAGAAAATCGATAGTATATATATGTATAGTGCAAAAAATCGATAGTATATATATATATATATATATATATATATATATAAAAGACAAGATGTTTGTGTGTGTGTCTGTTTATCTGCCTGTATGTCTGTATTTTTTTCAGCCCTTATTATTTTAGTTTTTGCTTCGGGTTTGGCTCTAAGTAGGTACAATTGTAGTTCTTAGTCTCGGCCATGATACCATTTACTCAGAGGACTTATTTAGCCTTCAAAATTCAGTTTACGACGAAAAAAGTTATTTGATATCGATACCAGGAAATCAAAATTTGACTTACATCCATTCATTTTTCTTTCAGTCTACGGTTTAGCTTTAACTGGAAACAACTATTGCTTTTTAGTCTTTTGTGCTAACGTCCAAAGTGTCTGAGCTCCAGGACCACAAATTAGTTTTAAAGCTTTCATTACACCCGAGCAACGCCGGGCTATACTGCTAGTTCATAGATAAAGAGGTGACGGAGCAACAGAAATATTATTCCAGGAACGGATTCTGAGAATTTCATAGAAAGAAACTTTGAGCAAAGAATAAGTTTTCAGGAACATACGATCACAAAGAACATCTTTATTTAGAATCCAAAAGAGATCGTTCAAATTTCTGCTACGTATAATGTGGAAAGAAGGCTTGGAGAATTTAATGCACACAAAATGCAGTGAAAGCAAAAGGGTTATTTAGAAACACTGAGTAACACCCCCTCTTAATGAGCTTTTGAATACGGATGAGAGAACAGAAAGTGGGAAGAATATTAAATAGATAAAATAGTTACGAGGAGAGAAATTATGGAGAGACATTACCATCTTCATTTCGAAAAGAAACAGTAAATGATGTAACCACCATCGGTATATCTAATTTGGGTATGCTGTCAGGTTTTACTGAGTGTCAAAGAATATAAGAGAAAGATAGACGTAGTATTATAAATCGATAAAAAATATAAATTAAGAAGATAGAAGATAACAAATGATATTGCATTTAAATTTTTAAGATCAAACTTGACTAGAAAGCAAGAATCAGAAAAAGAGAGTTCTACGAGTGATAATTACGTAAAAAGTAACTGTTAAGTAATAACTTTATGGTTACATCTAGACAATTCTATTGTAAGATGATAAGATCTTCCTTTGAATCTAGTCAGTCAGTCAAGTGCTGTACGTGATAAGCGCTTGGATGAACATGTCTCTAAAGAGACATGACTGATCTGGGCAGAGGATTTTCGCGCAGTAATTTACTATTATTTTCTGAGGTAGACTGGTTGCCAACCAAGGCTATAGAATGGATGGAGAAACGACAGTTTACTACCTTTCCCGAGGGTACTTGCGCGTAAGTTAATGCAACAAATTCAACTGGAATTCGAACTCAGTTCTCTGATTTCTCGTTCCGAGCTGATATCAATCGCTCCGCAAGGCACATCCAATCAAGTACTGCACTTAAATTTCATGGGGGAAAATTTCCTCGGGAAACATGTATTTATAAAAAGGTAAAAGGAAGCTACATTGCGGTGGAAAGAAAGTGACTGAATCAGAAATGCCAGGTGAGGATCAATGACATAGCAGATTTTTCTTTGGATTTAACGAAGAATCTCAAAATATATAGCAGGTGCACCAGACCATATGTGGCAATAATATTATCAGCATAGATGAATGGCAGACTTATAAATATGTTGAAATTATCTTGGATTAACGAAAAAAATATTCTCTTTCAAATTTTGAAGTTTTTTTATTTGGTCAGATTTTAGAAGCATATATGAAGTAAAAATTTTCTTTTGGGGGGATATATACACTAGCATTGATAGCCGGAGTTGTCCGGGATAAGTCATTTTTCTGTTTAAGTTGCAATTTAAACATCAGGGACGTCAAAATCAAGCTGACAAATATATTCAACTATCCGGTTAATGTAGTATACGATGGAAAGAGTGACACATAAATCTAAAGATGCAGAGAAATAGCGAAAGATGCCTCTTAGAAATAAAGCAAAGTATTAAGAAATAGAAAGATAATAAAAAGGAAGAATTTAGAAAAAAAAAACACTGAATTTTAAACAGTGGAGGAGGCAACAGGTAATCACTCCCCCAATTTTATGAATGCATGACAACAAAGAATCAAGAAAATCAATAGAGATCTTAATTGTTTATATCTGGAAAGAACATAGGGTTAAAAAAACTAAACAAACAAGGACTAGAAAAGTATTTGTTTCACACTGTTGTCAACTCTGACAAGGTTGTATCATACCCCTGTCAACGTTGACAATCATGCATTAATCCTCCAAGAGACCTCTCTCTGCCTTCAATTAGAATGGCTGATGCCAACCAACAGGAAAGTGAGGTTGCGTCTTCACGGTCTCAAATTAAGAGGAAAGACTATATTAGATCGGTTCACTGTGTCGTGCAAGACAATTTTTCTTTTTAGAATCTATCATACATATCTATAAGTCTACCATTCATCCATGATTGGAATATTACTGCCACATATGCCCCGTGCCCCTGCTATTTACCATTAGCTCCTTGATAAGATGTAAAGAAAAATCAGCAATATTATTTTTCCTGATCTGTCTGTTCGGCCGCAGTCACTTTTCTATTGGAGTTTGCTTCGCTGTGTCATTTCTATAAATACGTTTATGGTAATTGTTTTATGGTAATTGTTTTATGGTAATTGTTTTATGGTAATTGTTTTATGGCAATTGTAATATTTTTATGGTAATTGTTCGGATAAGTTATTTTCAATGCTAATTAGACTTTTTCTTTTTTCAAAATTTAAACGCAGTATTAGACTGACGTCGAGATATCATCAATTTACAGTTAAGATGGCTAGATTTAACCGTAAATTTATACTAACAGTTTTTTCTTGCACGTCCTGCTTTAATCTGCAAAAATGTAAATGCAATGTCAATCGCTATCTACTATCCTCCTGATTCTACTTTTCTCTTTCCGCTCATTATTAACGTTTCTGTTCCGAATTCTTTCACAGTGTGTAACCCTTTGTGTCGTAGTGGCTTTACTGCCTTGTATGGGGTGATTCTTATAAAAAATCATTTTTCATCTCTTTTTTTGTGAGAAATGTAAGACATCACTGCTCTGACTGGCTCTTCTAACTTATTTAGAGACTAATATTCCAGAAAATAATGTATAATATATATATATATATATATATATATATATATATATATATATATATATATATATATATATAAACCCGAAATAATTTTACATTTATGATTAATTATGTTTATACCAATGTATCATGAAAACCTTTTTATGCACAAACAGTAATTTCTAATGTTGCATTAATAGATATAAATAGAAGCACTTTTATTTTCTAATTTTTTCTCAGCATGAACATATATTAAAAAAAAATTCTCCACTACGCAGGTGAGCGTAGTGGAGATGTGAAGCAAGATTAATGCCCGGAAGATAAGGCTACCTGACTTCAAAACACTGGGCCATAGTAAACAGTAAACTCAGGAATCATAAACTTTGCAATCAACCATGGAGATTTAAATCATGAAAGAATGATAAAAGTATCGATGGATCATCAACACGTGATTTCAAATGATCTTCAATCAGTTGATATTTCATGGCGTTATAGGGTTAACCACTTGGCAGATAATTTGGGAATCTTTGGTTGTAAGGCATTATAAAGCTATAGAGCGGTGTTCGAGCCAGAAAAAATAAAAAATAAAAAAAAATCATAATTTTGCAAGCACGTTTTTCTAGCCAAACACATTCGTAAACCATCCTCACCTGAGAGGTGGTCGCAATTCAATATTTCTAGCTTCAGCTGTGAATTATATGAAGTTAAGCGCATTAAATATAGACAGACGCGAACGGCGCGACTGAAGACACCGAGATGAAATGAGAAACGAATAGAATGAGCGTTGATAAAATGAATTAAATATTTGGGGAAGAAAGTTTCGAACCATAATAATAAAGATGTTACCAATGAAAGAAAGAAATAAGCAAATATTTCAGAAATACGACAAAACAAATAATAATAATATTTGCCTTCATGGTTCGCAGTGTGACGCACCTAAATGTTTATCAAAATTTTCCGAACGCCGGCGTTTGTCGAAGGGATAGGTCGGCAGGTGAGCGTAGTGGAGATTTGAAGCAAGATTAATGCCCGGAAGATAAGGCTACCTGACTTCAAAACACTGGGCCATAGTTGTTTACCATAGATAACGTTTTGCTGTTTAATCTTTCAGGAGACACTTGCAGCTGCTGCTGTTAATACTACTACTACTACTACTACTAATACTACTACTACAAATTCTGTCAGGAAAGCAAATAATAAAACTTTTTTAAATATATGTTCATGCTGAGAAAAAAATAGAAAATAAAAGTGCTTCTATTTTTATCTATGAATGCAACATTAGAAATTACTGTTCGTGCATACAAAGGTTTTCATGATACATTGGTATAAACATAATTAATCATAAATGTAAAATTATTTCGAGATTATATATATATATATATATATATATATATTAAGTTTGTAATGATGCTTAGTGTCAACATTAGTGTTGTTTTTAGTAGTTTAGTGGTAGAAAGTCATTTTAGGCAAGATCTTCAATTCGGCTGTGAATGCTGGACAATATCATCGAAAATGAGGACAAAACTGGAAGCGGCCGAAATGTGGTGCTACAGAAGGATGCTACGGATATCGTGGACTGAGCATACAAGCAACGACGAGGTGTTAGAAAGAATGGCATCAAAAAAAAAAGGAAATTGATGCTGAGCATCAGGAAGAGACAACTGAAGTTCCTGGGACATGCAATGAGGAAGGAGAGCCTGGAGAACCTGATACTGACTGGACAGATAGAAGGAAGGAGAGACAGAGGAAGGCAGCGGATAACATATTTGCAGGGCCTGATCAGGTTGATGACGGAACGGTGGTTGCCAGGAGCAACAGGAGCAAACATACTAAGAGCCACAAGGGATAGGGAGACGTGGAGAGCCATGATCGCCTACGTCCTGAAGGGACAGGGCACATGGAAGAAGAAGAAGTTTTTTGTCATAAGTGCTCGATTTTGAGATCGAGAAAGTTGGTTTTCTAAGCGCCGCTTAGATGTAGCAAAAGGCTGAAAATATGGGATAACCAAGGATTCGAACTCATTAACCAGTTGTAACAGGTTCTAGCAAGAAAGCTTATTAACCATTACACTTCGCCGAGGTAAAAACAGCGTCATTAGAGTAAATGTGGGGAAGTTTGTCAAGTAGATGTTATTTCAGTAATTTCGACTTGGAAGTATCCTGAAGGCATGATTGTGATATCTTCATTTTTCAGAGCGTTTGTCTTTTCAACAGAATTATGCCTTCAATGCCTTCACGAAAGTAGTTCGAAGTCGTCATGCCTAAGTAAGAGCGATTGTAATAAAGGGTTCGGTTCGAGATTCCTAGCACCTGAAAAAGGCCGGAGCAAACAACGGCGGAAACGTCATACAAATGACAACAGAGGTGAAGACAATAGTCCGAATAATGTAAATACTGTAAATACTATCTCAGAAATATAGACATTTTCTGAGTTATTTTACAAATAATCAAGGATACTTTTTCATTCTGGATCATGATCTGGATCAGAGATTTTTTCAGTCTTGATTTGAGGAACCCTTGTGGATTACTTCTACTGGTTTTCGTGTCCAAAATTTCATAGAATGTCCCGTACTTGCCACGCTTGTTAATGTGGGTTGGCAAGACTATTTAAACCATAGCTGGCTACTTTTGTCGGTGGTCCTTGGCTCATACGACATCTTCCTCTCTTTGACAGGTATTGTTTTTGGTTCTGAAGGGTGCCTACACTATCCTCCTCACCGGGCTTGAATTCCAGCATAAGCGCCATTTTTGTTGCCGACGATCCGATATATGGCAGGTCGTACTGGGTTACGTGACAGCAGTAGCAGACATAGTTTGATCTGACAATTTTTAATTATTATTCAGCTGAATATGCGGATGCTTACTAATTTTTATATACAGTGATGAAAATGTTATTTTTTCAAACACGGTCAACATTGTAATACACGCGAAAAGCACATGATAGCCACATTGCCATGCACAAACGGCTAAAAAATTGAAGTATTAATAATATAAATGAAAAGAAAAGGGCACAAAATTCGATATTGTCAATTATGAAAACGAACAAAACAAGCTAAGCGATTTTGGAAAATAGAAATATGTTATATCTATCTACCTATCTATCTATCTCAATTTGTTCAATGCAATTATATTGTAAAAATTTTGAATGTTTTCCATTTGTAAACGAGTTATTACGCAACCTAGATTTCTACCATGAGTGGTGTCTTCCGGGATATGAATATTTATTATAAATTTTAATTTAGAACATGTTCTAATTACAATATACTACAAAGTGTACACTTTGTTTTGCCATCGAAGGGACAATGTCTCATCAGGTAGTACACACTATTTTTTGAAGGAAGATGGAAAATTCGTTTCCTTGTATTGGTAAATTTTCGTGTGCGAGGTAAAAGGAGTACGGAAAGAACATGTTCTAAAATATATATATATATATATATATATATATGATTTAATTTACATTGCGACAGAGAAATTTCTGTTTCGAGATTTTACCTCGTCATCAGGCAATGGTTACTCATTCTGGTAAGGATGATTTACATTTAAATGTAGAAAATACCCTTATTACTTAAAGAGTTAATATGGATAGAGGATGGCAGAAAAATGTGTGTTTAATTTAAATGATCAGAATGAATTTCAAAATATAATTTGGAAAACATAGGTTATATGTTTGGTAATATAAGTTTTCTTCTTTCAATTTTAACAGGAAAGTGTCATTCTACTGAGTCACTCTCTAGACTGCTCTTTTCCAAATTTATATATACATTTTTTCACAAGGTTATTGTCGTATCTTTCTCAGCATACCATTTTTTTTTAAACCAAAAAAGAAAAAAAGAAAACGTTTTATATATTTGCTCTAAATTAAAGGGACCTTAGAGTATGATTATACAATATTTATTTCGGTTCAGAATGTAGTTTTTCTCAAATTTTCATAAACTCTTAATTTTTAATAAAATTTATATCTATTTAATTATTATTATATCATAATACAAAACAATGTATATGAACAATTTTTTTAACCCTATTCTAAGGTGAACATTTTTCAATGCTTACAAATGACATTTATTTTATTACGTTAATTTAATAAATTTTTATTCTTCAGAAATTTAATAATATATAGTTTTTCATATACACACACGCAAGCACACATATTATATGTGTATATATATATATATATATATATATATATATATATATATATATATATATATGTGTGTGTGTGTGTGTGTGTGTGTGTGTGTTAACAGGAAAGTGTCAGTCTATTGAGCTACAGTCTAGACTGCTATTTTTCCGGTGCGATGTATCCATTATGGCTACAAGATTTTCGTTTTAGTTTTCTCTGTATCCCAGTATTTTTTAAAAACAAAAAAGAAAGAAATCTTTTTATATTTTTGATCTAAATTAAAGAGACCTTTGAGTATGGTTATACAATATTTATTTCGATTCAGAATGCATTTATTTCTCAAATTGTCATAAACAAAAAAAATTTAATAGAATTAATATCTATTTGATTAATATTATATTATAATACAAAATAAATTATTGGATATATATATATAAGTTAATGGATATTCTTTTATCAATAATTTTTAACCATATTCTAAGTTGAACATTTTACAATGTTTGCATATGACATTTATATCATTACGTTTATTTAATAGGTTTTTATTCTGAAGAAAGTTTTAAAAAGTTTTTTTCATATAGACACAAGGGGCATGGGTAGTTTAAATACTTACATATTCTAGCTTTTTTAAATTTCTTTATTTTATTTTGGGGGCTTTATTTGTTTCTTTAGATACCAAGAATATTTCGATATGAAAGTTCTATTTCTGAACTTATTATTAAATGAAGAAGTGTGTTGATAATTTTTTTTCTTTTAGCGAATTCATAATACTGCCAACATAAATCTATATATTACGAAGTTTCTCCGTGGAGGAAATAGTACAGGAATAACCTATGAATACTGTAAGGCACTTATTTTCCAAAGAACACTCTACAGGGTTTTTACAATTACATTTATTACTGTCCAAATTATTGATTTTAGTTTCTGGGTGATTTTTATGTTCCAATTAGGTTACATTTTTTATTTAATATATTATTATATATTATTTAATAAAAGTTTAAATAAAATAACTGTAGCTAAAATCTGCTCAACATGGATTCTGTGGGAGTTAAAGACAGGCAAATGTCCAGGTGTCTGCAACAGAGATCCGATAACCCCTACACTCTTCATTATACTTGGAAAAAAAGCAAGTATATATACATGATTACTATATACATTATTTATATTTAGACTATCATCCTCACAAAGATGAAGGTAATAGTCAAAATATAAATACTGTAAATAATATTAACTTCTCATCCTCGAAACCTACGCTGAAAACATCAAATCGTTCCAAAGACGATTTATTGGTTGTTATTTGTTTTTGTTTTTTTTGTTTTTTGTTGTCGTTTTTTTTTTTTTGCTTAATATCAACTCTTTATGGGTCGTTTAATGCCGAAATTTAATTTTCGTGGAATATTTGAAGTACTAAAAGTGATAGGTGTTATTCTACTTTCACAGTTGAATACATGGTAGATGATAATTAGCTTTTGTGCGTATAAAAATCGGGCCGGATTACTAATGGCGGAGATGTATGTTTTATACTTTTAAAGTTATATTATAGAAGACAGTTTAATATTTTTAAGAAATTGTAGGATTTTATATGGATTAATGCCATGAATGTTTATATTGGTTGCCTTGTTGATTTTATTTATCGGCATATTAACTACGCTAGGCTATTTAATGCCTAAATGGAAATAATTTGAACTCTAAATATATTTTGAACGGGAGTTTATGCCTTCAACTAGAGATAAAATATATTTATTGTCATTTTGTTTGAAAAATATATTGTTGGTCATTCTTTTTATATAAACATATTTTGTTGGTATTTTTACTATAAATATGTATTTTTATACTTTCATTTTATTAGGGGTGAACTATTTTTCCATAGCTGCGACCCTAAAAGGTGCTACCACCCCGTGTCAAGGTGGATCTGGGGATAACAGCAATTAAGAGGAGGCTATCGGAAACAAATTACATCAAAACTTTGTATAGATATCAAACCACTTGAGATTCTTATACAAATGTAGAGACCTAAAGCTAATACAACCGGTGTTATCAATCAAGATCTCGGTTAATTCCAGGGTAGCGGGAAGAGCAAGTCTCATCTTCATGTGGGAAAGTATTCAACACAACCGCTGGAGAAAATCTCAAATGGAACATGAAATATCCAAACAGAACCGATCATTACTTGGCAAACAAAGATGAAGATAAGTCCGAATATAAATTATATAAATATTGATAACGCATCACTCAAAAAATTCAGACAGATACATCAATATGGCTCGTAATATATATTTAAAATTTTTCAAAGATTACACCCCAAGCAAGGTAATAAAGCCACTAGGACGCAAGTGTTTACAAGGAGTGAAAGAGAATGAGAAGTCTTTAGTGAGAAGAAGCGAGAAAAGGAAAATAAGAAACATGATCCAGGAAGATAGAAGGTGGCGATTGATGATGCATTTAACTTTTTGAAGAGCTTAGATGTCAGAGAAGTAAGAAATCGGAAGGGAGTTCCACGGGCGAAGTGTGAGAAAGGAAACTGTTAGAATATAAGAGACGGTTGTATTTAAATAGTTCAACAGTATAACTAGGGAACTACCTGCCAATTTAGTAGAACTTTTAAACTCATGAAGTCAAGGCACTAAAGAAAAAAATCATAAGAACAACTGAAATGACAATATTTGTAGAAAACACAGAGGGTAGTGGCGTCACGTCGGCTGGAAAGTCACTGAAGTCATGATGCCAGGTCAAGACCGTCAAAATCACAGTCCTTTTTTGAATTTTGTCAATAATTTCGAGTTATATAGCAAGAGCAACAAATCTGACTAAAATATTTGTGTCCATTATTTGAAAAATAAGTAAGGAAATTACTATAAATCTTAGAGAATATGCTTGTGTAAGCGTCAATGTTTTTTTCTTTTTTTTTTTATAAACAAGATGAATTTGGCGAACAACATATGGTTGTCAACTGTTAAAATTTGGCAATTTCTTATTTAAAACTTTATAAATGCCATCCAAATGCAGATGAACATTGAATCTTTTCTGTTAATAAACCCCAAAATATTAATTTATAACCTAATAGAAGAATATTATATTTACTAAAATTCAACCAAATTCTCCCAGGGCGGCTTTTGCGATCGTCATAAATACGGATGACTCGGATGCGTTATTTTTAAGTGTGAATAAACATGCCAAAAAATAATGATGTTTTTCTTTAATATTTTTTAAATCTTAAAAAAAAAACTCGTAACCTTAATCCTGTGCCAAAACTTTAATAAAAAACAAAGCAAAAAAAAAGCAAACTTCGATTTCAAATTTATAATTTCTTGAGATTCATAAATATTTGCGATAAGTTACTTTACAAAATTTGTGGTAAATTAATAGAAAAATAAAAATATTTTACTATCGGTGTATTTAATGCCAGAGAAGTTGTGAACAAAAGTTAAAATAAAGGAATAATTATTGGATTAAAACATTCTTATATCACTGATGTTTCTATTCTCAAAGAAATAAAAATCAAGGGATTAATAGCTTCGGTAACAGTAATTTTTTTTAGAATCATATCACTCCAAGCAAAGCATTTTACTGCCACTGTTGTGCAGAGGATTACGTAGGAGGAAAGTTATGAGAAAGAGTGACAGGTTAAACGGGGTGTTAGGAAGTGGGTAAGACAAGGCTGAGAATACTTATGAGAGTAGAGTGGACTGAAAAAAGAGCATGAGAGAGAGAGAGAGAGAGAGGATGCAGGTTTGTGAGGTCGGAGATGGACAACTTTACATTTAAATTCTTGGAGATTGTAGCTGTTGGTGAAGCAAGTAAACAAAAGGGAATTCCACAGGCGGGAAGTGCGAGAAAAGAATCTGATGGAGTAGAATTTGCGTTTACATTTTATTGGTTTCACAGTAAAAGGGTGGGACTTATTTGCTAATTTTGTGGCTCCAGTAAATTGAAATATATGGGGCACCAGTGAGCTAAGTTCATCGGAGCAGAAACCGTGTAAGTATTTGTAGAAGAGACACAGGGAAGCCACATTGCGCCGGTAAGAAAGTGACTCTATCTGAGCTGCCAGTATCAATATCAATACCAAAAGCGAGAATAATATTCATAAACATTTGACGAACAACCATTGTATACACATTGAACAAAGATATTAAAAGAACTAAATTGTATTGTTCCCAGGTGAAAACTTTGAAGAGCTTGGGAGATCTGCAGAATTTTTGTAAGTTAGCCCAGCACAGAAAGATTTCAAAATGACTGATAAATTATATTTCTAGTTTTATGGAAATATCACTTTTTTTAGAGTGTTAAAGAAAGGAGAAGCAAATTACCCGTTTGGCAATGTTCGAACCTGCGCAACTGTTATAGAATGATAACCACCATAGAATCTAGCAGGATTTAAAGCCCCTCAACCACGAAGAACCTGACGGATACCTAGCATCAATTACACTTATGAAGTAAAGAAACTTCATTGTTAGTGAATAAACATGCCTGAGTAGATTTTTTTTTTAAACAGAATAATTTAACCCTCTAGGTCCATTCGTATCATATTTGATACAGTATGAAAACAAGCCTTGAAAGAAATATTTTCCTGAAAAATTGTTTAAAAGAAATATTTTATAAATTTCAAATGAAAGCAGTACTGACTGCTCAGTGAATGAATACCAAATGTTTCCTTATAGGGAAATACCAAATGTTTCCTTATAGGGAAATACTGTATCAAATATGATACGAATGGCCCTAGAGGGTTAATTCTACCGAACTGGGGTTTTCGAGAATTTTTAATAACAAAAATATACCCAACAATTCTCTTAATATTGAAGGGTTTTATTCGCACCATAAGTTAAATATTAATTATGTGAATATACTTAAACCAAACTACACATTTAAGTCTACGAATTGATTACCTAAATGTATGGATATGCCGTCTCAGAAGAATTCGTGGAATTAATTTAGCAAGACAAGATTCCTCGATATTCTAACGTGATAAACTGTTCAGCATCGACACGATCCTGACGTGGCCACAGCTGCGCAGGACAAGTCACGTAGTACGCATGCCAGACCACTGGCTATCGAAGAAACGGTTGTCCGGGGAACTCCAGCATGGTAAATGATGCCGAGAGCGCCAGAAAAGCGCTATAAAGTCACGCTGATATTTCGCTGAAGGCCTTAATCATTAACCATATACGAATGCAAGAAAGACAGTGTTAACCAGAGGAAAAGGCCATGAAGCAGATTGTAATGTCTCTGAGACATATGACACTAAAAGAGGGCCTCCAGCCGAGCAATGAGCGCAGACCAAAATGAAGCGTTATCAGACTCGCAACATTCAATGCTCACAATTTTTAAGTATGAAGACGAAATCCAATTTCGCATGTCAGTGTAAAAAAAATTATGAAAAACAAAAGTTGACAAAAGGAACAGCAAACAATCACGCATATAAACTTTCTGACCTGCTTACCACTAATTTCTGTATATAAACGATACAATAGAAAACAAACAGATCTCGATATATAAAGTCATAAGTTTATTCGCCTAAAAAGAGTAAACTTTAGACTCGAAACGCGTGTGAACACACAAATACAATTATGCACACTTAATATATCATACAAAAAGCAAGTAATATTAATAATAACAACAATAAATTTACACTTTAAACAAAAAGTTCACGGCTTCTCGCACATTTTTCTTCTATACCAATTTCTCCAATGATATCAGTCTGCTTTAATGTGTGGTTAGTTTGACTTTTGACCCAGTTGAAGACGATCTATTTTATTACAGTTGTTTTATCTATCTGCTTTATCTGGTGGTGTGTGCGTGTCCGTGACTGTGTCATGTGTGCGTGTTTATGTGCGTGTAGTTCTTGTAATTTATTCTACTTTATTTTGTATGTGTGCGTGTGTATGTGTTTCGGTGTGCGGTGTGTTATAGGAACCTCCACTACTTTGCAGGGGTAGAGGGGAACAGCATAGCGTAATGAAAATGGCCACAAAGAAAAATTGTACTTTTGGCCGAAATACTGTGGCAAAGGTTTGGAAAAAGAAGGGTACTGAATATTCACCGAAGAATATTATTATATTCTGTAATTAGCAATAACGGTTATGCTAAGAAATGATTTAATAAATGTATTGTAAACTTTTGCGTTGGTAAATATTGGTTTTGTGGGTTCGTGTCGGAAGTAAAAGTTTCGAAAGGCACGAGATAATGGTCAGGGGAAGATGGAATGTTTTTGTCTTAAAAGAAAGAAGTTATATGAGAATAAATCCCGAATATAATCCTTATAGCATTAATTTGGTGTTATTTGAAGAATTAAAAATTATATTTAAAAGAAAAAATTAAAATAATAAAATACAATAATCAGAGTCAACTACAGAATCAGAGAAATGAATTAAGTTTGTAAATGTTGGCATAAAAACAAATTCAAGTTTCTACAATACAGGTTTAACTCATTTAGCTACTATATTTCCATGGCTTTAATTCCCTCTAATTCTTCTAATGCTGAAAGTAAATCCAATTATATTTCTCCCCTCTCTACAACCTCTATACACTTACAGTTTACTTATTATAAACTCTCCCCCTCTCTATGATATCCCTAACTCCCTTTTCATTTATCCATTACTTTTTAACTATGTTTTAATGTTATTCCTATCTTCCCTTTTTAATTATTTTGTAATATAATCTTCACTTAGAAACATTATTAGCAAATACGCAGCTCTAATTGATATGCATATGAAAATCAAATTAATTATATTTTACATAAAATTTAAAACTGTTAACCTCATTGTCAAAAATCGCAATTTAAATAGATTATCTAAGTTACAGGGAACCAATATTATTTCCGAATTTACATGTGCTTTCAAGAACTCTTGATCAATTTAAATTAGTAATTGCTTTCATTGGATATACTACTACATGTTTAACAAGAAAACTCACGTTACATCTCTCTAAACATAACTTTCTTGGCTCTCATTTATATACACATGGAAATATACCAAACTCTATCGATGATATACTCATCGATAATACAAATATAGTAGCATCATCGATATGCAAAAAATGATAATATAATGGAAACATTATTAATAAAAAAGAAAAAGCAAGCACTCAACAATATCAACTATAAACAAGGCCACAATATACTCACCATGTTTAGAATATAAAACATACTGATAATTCTACATAATTACACAAAACAACTTATATATTATTATTTGTCTATATGTCTGAGATAAAGAGGTATTTGCAGTATTTACATTATTAGGACTATTGTCTTCATCTTTGTTGCTATTTGTACGACGTTGTACTCATCTTCAGGTGCTTGCAATATGAGCTCTGGTAAAAATAATAGAGAAAACCATTAAAACCAAAAAATTGCAATATGAACTCTGGTAAAAAAGGGTTACTGAACATTAGGTTTATAAGTGCTTAAAATTCAGTTGTTTTTGTTCTTTAAGGACACATGACCCAGTGGATATAGACGTTGGTTAGACTTGAACCAAAGAGTTGTGAATTCAATATCAGCAGTAATGAACTAGTAACTTACAGTTAAAAGTAAAATAGAATTCACTTTGATATTGGCGAAAAGTATATATTTGATATATAAAACGTTTGGAAAATTTAATGCAATGTTCTGAAAAGAGCACATGAAAAATTATATAAAAAAATTACACAAGTCTGCTTTCCCGACAGTTACAATCTCCAGGTGTTTAAATGTAGGGTCAATAGACACCTCCTATCACACCCTAACTCCCAACTATTCTCACAACACTCTCATCTACCCAACCCTCATTCTCGGTATCCTCACCCGCCTATCACCCACCCTCTGTTATTTCCTATATTTAATCAGCCTTTCTCCACTCTACGTAGCCCCCTGCACAGTAGTGGCAGTGACATGCCTTGCTCGGGGTGAAACGCTTATAAAAACAAAAACAAAAAAAAACAAACCATAGAGTCTTGTCTGTCATTTTTAACGAAACTCCCAAATATATATATATATTTATTTTTATTTTTATTTTATTTTTATTTTATTTTTTAATTTCTTTTTTAATTTCTTTGCAAATCTATTTAAAAAGGAAAAGTAGACTAATTTTTCTCCAGTTTCTGAAAGGTTTTTTCTGTTGCTGAGGTGATGTGTTATCCCCCGTGGGGATATTCATATCGAAATGACCATTCAACATCTTTGAATTAATCCTTTTTTAATATATATTTGTTCTGTAATATTTTATTACATGGAGCTCTCTTCCTGTATCAATTTTTTAATATTAAAATAAAATTTTTAATATTAATTAGTATCGGGTTTTTGGAATTTACCTCCCTGCTTTTTTCCCTTGGATTGAAATATGTGAATTAAAATATATATATATATATGTCTCCGTGTGTGTGCGTGTGTGTGTGTGTGTGTGTGTGTGTGTGTGTGTGTGTGTGTGTGTGTGTGTGTGTTTGTGCGTGTGTTAGTACGTGAGTACTTTACTATGTTTATTTGTATTCAAGAATTCTTGCATTAGAATCGAAATCCAGAGGGGCGAAAATCGCTTCATCTACTAAATCCTGACAAAGATTACGTTTTTTAATTTTTCTTTTTAGACACCTTTTCTCTTGAAGACGTTTGTGATCATGGCTCTTCACAATTTCATGTCCTTGTAGTACTTTTTCCCAATCTTTGTACTTTCATCTTGCTACACAGACTTGTTTTATAGGTTACTGTTGTGTTTTCCTCTGTCCCCCTTCAGATACTATATGTGTTATGCGAGTACCACAATTTCGAAATCGTCTTTTCTCATTATGTCCTAGAAATTCCATCCGCCTCTTAAGCATAAAGATCCTTTTTCTTTCCATTTTCTCTAATTTCATTTTCATTTGTTCAGCGCAATGTATTCTCAGCATCCTTCTGTAGATCTACATTCTTTTACTACAAGACTTTTCTTCCTTATTCCTATTGTCCTGCATTATTCAAATGCGAATTGTTATCCATATCTTGTTTGTCATTATAAAAACAACAAAGATTATACCAATAATTCCATTGTAAACATGCTAAATAGGAATCGAGAAAAGAATGGTTCATTTTCGAGAAAAAAATGAAAACTTGTATTAAAAACAAGAGGAAAATATATCCATGCATGGTACCAGCAAAACCAAATAATTGTTTAGGTTATCCAGTAGTTCGTATTGTACACGAATACATCCGGTTATTTCCAACAAATAAATGAAATGAGACGCGATCTGTCATAACATTTAGTGGTTAATGCGAATAAACATTGAAATATTAAGAAAATTAGGATCGAACTCTCGACCACTACTTTCGACACCAGCACACCAAGTACAAACGGCACTTCGCACTCAATTCATCAGATTTATCGCCAAATCTCATTAACATTACTCCCGTGATCATCATGAACAGTGACTTGACATCTTGCTCCTTTTCCGTGCCATCACAACTGGCAAACATCCCGACCAACACCAATCGTACTTTTCCCCCCAATACCGACAACTCTGTCCTGTCCACCACACCAAACAAGCTGCTTACGCCATCAAATTCTACCCTCAATCTCGCCCCTCGCCCTCTTAGTTTCCAGCTTTGTCTCAACCACCAACCCTGTATCCATCACATGCACGCTTCTTATGCGTCGTGACAGCTGAGGAAAGCATCGTTTCTGGTCGAATTAATTACACCAAAAGCTGCCTACGTGATCACTTCCCCTTTAATCCGGGATGAATTTGTCGCGAACGAATTGAGGCGCCAACAGCTCCATCTCGTTTCTCAATAACGTGTGTACCTTTATCGGGATTGCGTACACGAGAAGCATGTGCTGGTCGATCGTTACGAGACAATGCGCACGGTCCAACACGCCTGTGAGTGCGAATCAAGCCGATCGGCTAAATGGGTGCGGAGATGATTTGCCTCGTTTTGGAATGGGTCAGTGACAGAGATCAGCACCAATGCGAAGTGAAGGAAATGATGATATTTCCACCTACAGATGGTCTGACATTATTTTAAATCCGGACAAAAATACGAGCCATTGCGTGAAAATTCCAGTGACTACAGGACTTGCTTACGTCGCAGGATCACTTGTCACTGGTGATCTCTTGAATTTGTAAAGTTTTCAGCTTATGCCAGAGCATATAGTAATACCCCACCCCCACACACACATATATATATATATATATACACACACACACAAACACACACACACACACACACACACATATATATATATATATATATATATATATAGTAACTAACCTAAAGAACCAACGAACCTACCAGCGTTCCTTCTGCGTATGTACTCGGAGGGTTTTTCGAAACGTGTATAGCGATAAGTGTACATTTATATACATACATACATACATACATACTTACATACATACATATATATATATATATGCTCTCACACACCGATTTAACACTATGGAGGAATGGTAGACTTAAAAAAACAGTAGCTACTCACGCATCTATGCATCGTTCATTCAGTAATGAATTTAAACACTCTCGGCTACATTGTATATAACACTCTGAAGGTAGCCTCTACTGATGTCAATTCGACCGGGTTTCAATCCTGGCTAGAAGCAGTCGAATATCTAACAGTACTGATGAGCTGTCTGCTGATGACTATATATATATATATATTGATAAAATATTGAGAAAGAGCAGCAGTAAGAATTAGCATTGCATCGAGACTGTCAGTATCACGCAGGATGCAATCTGTAAGAGGAAGATGTCAGATTATCGCTCAGATGCCTGAAACTGACAATCAGAATATAGTATTAATTCTTACCTGTCTATATTTCTGAGATGAAATAGTATCTACAGTAATTACATTATTTGGACTATTATCCTCATTTTTGTTATTCCTAGCACCTGAAGAAGGTCGGAGCGTACAACTGCCGAAACGTCGTACAAATGTCAACAAAGATGAGGTCAATAGTCCGAATAATGTCAATACTGTGTTTCTTATCTCTAAACATGTTATATTTACAAACGCTCTATCACAGATATTGGCCACTCCTTTCTTATAAATTTAGAAATTTGTAAGCAATTTATCTAATGATGAAGTGGGAAAGTGTTTCGTTTGGTTTGCTTCGTGCTTTAAGGTTTCATCTGAAAGTGGCCTTGATAAAGAAACATTTATATAACATTTTCCCATGTCATGATAAAGAAAGATACAATTTCTAATGTAAGAAGTATATGTTTCGTTGGATTTTCTCAAAGTTTATACACGCTATCTTTATTGTCATATCCAAAATGTAAAAAGGTAATTTTGAAACAACTAAATGTGCGTTGTGATGCAGTGGATATCGGCTCGGAACGAGAAGTCGGGAAGCCGAGTTCGAATTTCAGTTGAATTCGTTACATTCACTTACGCACAAATACCCTTGGGAAAGGTGTTAATCCGCCTCTTCCCTCCAGTTATGGGTTAAATAACAGGACAGATTAGCCTTGGTCTTCAACCAGTCATCGCAGAATGTAATGGCAACCTATTGCGAAAAGACAATTCTACGCACAGATCATCATTACGGTTAACGTCCGATTGCTTTTTTAGCCAGGATTGAAACCCAACTCAATTGGCGTCCGTCGGCGATTCTACCTCTGAGCTATGGGCGCTCGGTAGAAGGAGGGAGACTTTTTAGCGTGTATATTATCATTATACACGCCCAAACTCTGAGAGTGTTCCAATTCATTGCTGAATGAATGATGCGTAGATGCTAGAGTAGCTACTGTTTTTCAAAGTCTACCATTCCTCCAGAGAGCTCAATTAGTGTGATATATATATATATATATATATATATATATATATATATATATATATATATATGCGCGGTACTTACTTGAAAGCGCCCAATATCAGTGATATAGCTGACATATCCAGTTAGATAGGTGAGAGTTTGTGACCCTGGATTTCACGATCTTGCGACTGTCAGACAAACTGACTAAATTAAATTTGACAAGTACACAGTTGTATGAAAAAGTGTTCGATACAATTATATTTTAGAACTTTTGAATATTTTTAATTTGGAAACGACTAATTTCCGCGACCTATGTTTCTATCATTTGGTGTCTTCAGGCGATTTACATATCTTTACGATTTACAGATATTTTTTCTTCCATATCTGAATTTTTACAAAGGCACACACACATGCACACCCATATTCATACATATCAATCAGTTAAGTGCCATATGTGATACACGATTGGGTGATCATGTCTATCCGTAGATGTCCCTGGTCCACCATCCATTCACACGAGCTCGTTAGATAGGTTATTCTATGTTTCTCTTTGCAGTTCGTACCTTTAATGTGAGAGTCAAGTCGCCAAGCTCCTTAATCTGTTCTCTAGAAATTTCAAATGTATGTTTTTGGCTATTAGTAGAAGTGCTCCTTTTAGCATGCTCGGACTATCATATGCTCTGGGTATGATGGTAAACTGCATCCGCCAGCAAAGCTTCTGATTGGGAGGTTGTAAGGAGCATTGGAACCACCAGGTTGTTCTCAGGTCCACTCTGACCCGGAGTGGTAGCACCTGCTAGGTTCCCAGCTATGGAAAAATATTTAACCCCCAAACTGGGGTCAAAACACTATGAATGTATAAAAACAGGCTGTTTTTAGAAATATATACATTTTTGAAGGAAAAATAATACCAGCAATACACTTTTGAATGCAAGAAATGGAAGCCAAGTTCATTTTTCGACAATTAAAAACAAAAATTATAAAAATCTGACTAAATAAAACCGAACATTAAAAAAATACTTTAAAACTCCACCTTTTTGGCATTAAATAACCCACAGAGGTTAATATGCCGTTAAACATTACTCAAACTCAAACTCAATTTGTGATATTCTCAGACTGCTTCTGTCGAGCTAGATATCTGTTGCCTCAAGTCTCTTGTTTACTCATGAGGGCATTAACCGATATTGCATAACACTCCAGCATTCTTTTTTTTTTTTTTAACGAATTTGTTAAATTTATGTATTATTAAGAGTTTGACACCTCCAATTCTTACCTCGCATCTTGTGTTGCCCTTGTTAATGATCATGTTTATAAAAATCCAGTAATTAGTTATAATCCATTAATAATCACTGCTACATTTCTGGGACGATAGACATTCACTCAGTCAGTAATATGCCATACGTCATTTATGCTCGGATGATCATGACTGACTATTTTTCCGCAGTTGATTTCCTTTTCTTTCTGCAGTTGACTGGTCACTAACCAAGGCTATAAGACCCAGTGCGTCCTGCTGTTTAATTCTTAATTAGAGGAGTAGAAAAGGATCCATAGCATTCTTAAGAGTCAGTCAGTTAAGTGTCATATGTGATACACGCTTGGGCGATCATATCTGGAAAGAGATATGACTGACTGGGCAGAAGATTATCTCGCAGTAGGTTGCCATTGCTTTCTGCGGTAAACTGGTTGCCTGCTAAGGCTGTAGAACCCAATCTGTTCTGTTATTTAACCCATAACTGGAAGGAAGAGACGGATTAATACCTTTCCCAAGGGTATTTGCGCGTAAGTGAATGCAAGGAATTCAACAGTATTTGCGCGTAAATAAGCATAACGAACTCGATTGAAATTTGAACTCGGGTCTTCGATTTCTAACTTCAAGCCGTTATTCACTGCATCACAATCATTAATGTGTTGTTAATATTGTCAAAACGCGAGAGATGTGATGTTAAGAAAAACCTATGATGTGCTTCCTTCTTCTTCTTCTTCTTCTTCTTCTTCTTCTTCTTCTTCTTCTTCTTCTTCTATGTGCCCTGTCGTAGGTGATCATGGTTTTTCACGTTTTCCTATCCGTGGTGGCTCCGAGCACGCCCTCTCCTGTTACACCGTGCAATCCTCGTTCTGTCATCCACCTGATTAGTTCCTTCAAATATGTTATCCGTTGCTTTCCCCTGTCTCTTTATCCCTCCATCTGGCCTGTTAGTATCAGGTTCTCCAAACCCTCCTTCCTCATTGTCTGTCGCAGAAACTTCGTGATGCTCAGTATTAATTTTCATTTTGTTTCCATCATTTCCAAGACTTCAACATTGCTCACATGCTCGATCCATGGTATTCGCAGCATCCTTCTGTAGAACCACATTTCAGCTGCTTCAAGTTTTTCCTTTATCTTTGATGGTATTGTCCAGCATTCACTGCCATATTGAAGGACGGACATCAAGTAGCAATCCAGTCCTCTCTTCCTAGTTTCTAGCGAAATTGTCCTGTTTCTTAATACCTTAATCAACTTCTGGAATGCTTCCTTAGCCATGCCAATTCGCCTTCAGATCTCTGCGGCACACTTTCGTCTTCTGTTATAACGCTTCCCAGGCATTTAAATTTCTGCACCTGCTTGATTCTGATATCCCCAACCTGTATTTGACATTTTGGGCTGCCCTTTTTACTGATGACCATGCATTTAGTTTTCGTACAGTTTATTTCTAGTCCTTTCTTGTTACTTTCTTCTGCTACCTTTTGTAAGAGGTCTTGTAGTTTCCTTTCTGTGTCTGCTATCAGCACTGTATCATCTGGTTGTTTAAATTGTGGCCTTCGATTACGAATCCAGGCATAACTTCTAGGGTCCTCAAAATATTCTCGCTGTAAAATTTGAACAGATCCGGTGAAATGACACATCCTTGTCTTACGCCCCTTTCTATCTACTCAATTCATTACCTGTCCGTATGCAAGCGGTTTGCTGCCAGTAAAGATTCTTTATTACTCTCAAGTTTTTTCCAAATATGTCCAGGCTGTCGAGCATCTCCATTAGTTCTTTGTGGCGTATTTTGTCAAACGCCTTCGCATAATCAATAAAGCACAGGTATAAGTCCTTCTTCATTTGTATTGCTCTTTCGAAGAGCATCCTAATCATAAATATGGCATTCCTTGTTCCCGTGTCTTTAACGAAACCACACTGTTCTTGTCCTATCTCTGGCCTGATTCTGCGTCTCCCTCTATTCATCAGGATTCAGACGATCAGTTTTGTGATATGGCTCATTAAACTGATGGTTCTGTGGTGTTCGCACTCGTTTGCTCTTAGCTTCTTAGGTAGTGCTATGAAGATAAAATTGCTGAGATCATCTGGTATAACCCCACTATTATATATTTCATTTATTATTTCAATAATTTTTTCTATACCAAATTCTTCCAGGGCTATCAGCAGCTCTATGACTATGCCGTCTGGTCCAGCTGCTTTGTTTCTATGCAGTTTAGCTACTGCAGATTCCACTTCAGTCTTTCATTTTTCCAGACCGTCCTCAGTCTACGTAATATTGGTTGCTCTCTCTCTTACCGAAAGTATAATCAATTTACTAAGAAAGAGAATGCTGTTTACTAATGTTGTTAAGATCTACAGTGAGTGTGAATCGTCTGTCCATCGCATACGTTTTATTATGGTATTTTGTTATACTTATTTAATTTTATAATTAATTCTTCTTCTGCGAGTCGTACTTCTTTATTACGCTGGTGATCATGACTCTCCACAACTTCATGTGCTTTCTAACACTTAATAAATTTTATCAATTTGCTATATCTCCTAATCCCTATTTTCCCCAACACAAACCCAATAAAAAGACTATGTGCTGCTTTCATCTGTCCGTCGTACCTTCAATATGTCCTCTCAGTATCAGATTTTCTAAACCTACTTTCCTTAATATGTAACCTAGAAGTGTCAACTGTCTCCTTCTGGTGCTAATCATGACTGTCCTTTTGTTTCAATTTTCTCCATAGTATTCTCAGCATCATTCTGTAGAACAACACTTATATTGTGGATAATTTATTAATTAAATTTTTACAGGTATAAACATTGTTCGGACTGTTGTTGTTGTCATGTATATGACGTTTTATACATTGTACGCTCCGGCCCTCTTCATTTTCTTCGAATTTCAAACCAAACTCTTTATTTCGATCACTGGGGTATATAATTCCCGTTCCATGTGCTTTGCCACTTTTGGATGCATTATACTTACCTCCCTTTGACTCAACACTCTAAGTTATTTCTTCCCTATTGCAGTATTCAGGTTCTAAACTCACCATTCTTTGAGTCAAGTCACTGGAGCATTATTTATTTCCAGTGACATAACTCAAAATGTTGTGAGTTCAATACCTGACTACAACAGTGGTGAACAAATAAATTAGAATGTTGATTTAAGGAGGATATCTACAAGGTATCAGGAAATGATATCTCACAAGGCATAAGAATAATATACCCCAGTAATCGAAATAAAGGGTTCGGTTCAAAATTTTTAGCAACTGAAGAAGACCGGAGCGCACAACTTCCGAAACGTCGTAAGCATAGAAATAAAGATGAGAACAAGAGTCCGAACAATATATATATAATGTAGGATTCGTTACTATATACGATTTCAAGAATCTGTTGTGGATTTTGGAAGATCTTTTGCGAAAAAATGGGTTATTGTACTTATATTAAATTCTGTTCATGGCTGCTAACGCTTTTGAAATGTAAGCCGATGAAGTGAGTTTTCTACGCATGGACAAATGGCTCTAAAACAAAACAAAAATACATTTTGAGCGCATAACACCAACTGTATCCGAAGGAGCATTTATCTTTTACGTGTGCTGAAACAGCCACATATTTAAGAGATTTGTCTTTTCCGCTTCTATGCACCACTGAAGAATTGCTTAAAAATACATCACCAGCTTACATACATTTTGATTAGCGACAAATCCCGCTATATTTTAAGCAGCTAAATATATTACTAACATCCACTCAAAAGTAACCTTCATCCGGACTAGAATATAGATCCGTTGATATTAATTAATGTTTCCCGCTTTACTTAACAATATGAACAATCTCGTAAGACAAGCGAGCATCCACATGCATACACTTACATAGAAACGCACACACGCAAAAATCGCACCGAATGTAATGCTCCTGAATTTTTGATATTCGCCCATGACCTCCGAAGATGATGGATGTTCTGAATGTAGATATGAGCTCTTTCCGGCAATAGCCTATATCTTTCTTTTTTTTTTCAGAAAACAGTCTTGAAAAATAAAGTGGCACAAAAATGAGTAAGAGGCGCGACACAATGTGTAAAAATCTTGCACCCACTCACCATTTGCCGACATTTTGGGAGACAAAACAATGGATATGAACACAACCGGCTGGCGGGTAATGCGTTTTAGCTGTGCTGACAGTGTTAATTTTGCTTATAACTGAGTAGGCTTAATCTTTTTTTATACGGATAGCGTCATGATGAATGTGATTATGTAAGAGTTTACACATAAACAGATGAAAAAACGGCAAACTGCTTTTAAATTCCAGTCGAGTTCATTACATTCATTATAGTGCAAATACCCCGGGAAAATGTATGAAAGCATCACTTCTCTACTCAGCCATTGATTAAATAGTAGTGCAGATTGAACACTCGAGATATACTTGTCAAGCAGTCGTGGTAAGCAATCTGAGATACGACTCCAAATTAAAAATCGGTTAGATATAGGGCCAGCAATTCCATACTTACTAGAGAAATCACAGCAGAATTTTGAGAGACCAGACTCCACACTCGAATTTTGAGTCATAATTTCTCCCTTAATTCATGGAAGAGGAGTTATCATTCCTGGAGGCCAGTCATAATCGTTATATAAAAGATGAAGATACTTCGAAGCTGCATAATTAATGGTGACGGCAAAAATATGCGTTATCATGGGGGAAAGAAAAGCTCTAACAGCCGTTCTTATGAGGGTTTGCGTATATATTGTAGATTCCATGGAAATTAGTAGAAGTCATATTTTTCTGACCTCTTATATATATATATATATATATATATATATATATATTAAAGTGTATATTTTCTTATTTTCGTCTTGCGTCTTGAAAAAACTCGAAATAACGTTTAAATCCTTAAAAATATGTCGGATTTATATAAATACATACTTTTATATATATATATATATATATATATATATATGGTAGACTTTGAAAAACAGTAGCTAATCTGGCATGTACGCATCACTCATACCGAAATGAATTAGAACACTTTGTCTATTGGGCGTGTATAATGATAATGTATGCGCTAAAAAGTCTGCCTTCTTCTACCGAGCGCCCATAGCCCAATTTGGTCGGGTTTCAATCCTGGGTTAAAAGCAATCGGAGTCTAACCGTACTGATGAGCTGTGATACAGCGAAACAGATCTGTCTGCGGATGACTACATATATATTAAAATTTTGTCACATAACTGAATCTGCTGTTTTGCTCCGGTGTTTTTCTTATTTATATAGAACTTATTTTCATTTTATATTTTGTTAAAATATCGGATGATACGAAGCACTATATAAATTAGAAAAAAATATGAGATTACACTATGCTCCATATAAAAAAGAAAAAAACCGAGATCCGTAATTAATCATATTAATCTCTACTCTGATATCGAGCAATTTTTGATAAAAAAAACTCCTTGTTAAAATACCTTTTATCAGTAAAACTACTGAAAAAATATTTAGTCACTAATCATTATCACAGCTCAACATTAATTAAGTCTGCCTTATTCTACCGCGCGCCCATAGGTCAGAGGTAGAATCACCGACTGACGCCAATACGGTCGGGTTTCAATCCTGCGTAAAAAAGCAATCGAATGTCAAACCGTACTGATGAGCTGTGATAGAGCGAAATAGATTTGTCACCCGATGACTATATATCAGGTAAAATTTTTGTCATAAATTTATAATAAAAACAGAGTTTACTGTAACACAGGAGCCGTTGTGTTTCGGTACTGTCTTTTTAACTCCTCATCAGGTAGTGAAATATTCTTTCTTAGGAATCATTATATATAGAACCAAAAAAACAACACAATTTTTACCATATCCAGGCAATTAAGACAGGATTTTCGGAGAGTTTGTCTCAAGGAACCAATAGAAACATACATAGAATATGCATACTTAAAATATACATAGGGAACGGAAATGTTTTAAACTTATGGTTACTTTAAAAACTAATCTAAAAAACTAAACTTCCTAGATGTAACACTTCAGTCAGTTAAGTGCCATACGTGATACTCGCTTGGGCGATTATGTCTCGAAAGAGACATGACTGACTGGGCAGAAGATTATCCTGCAGTAGATTGCCATGACTTTCTGCGGTAGACTGGTTGCCGACCAAGGCTATAGAACCCAATCTGTCCTGCTATTTAGCCCATAACTGGAAGGAAGAGACGGATTAATACCTTTCCCAAGGGTATTTGCGCGTAAGTGAAAACAATGGATTCAGCTGGAATTCGAACTCGGCTCCCCGGCTTCTCGTTCCGAGCCGATATTCACAGTACCACAACTCACACTTGATCTAGTTAATAACGCTTACTCTTCCTACTTAAAAACTAACGTTAATTCTATATACATCCACCCTAAATTTAACCACCCTCGATCAATCATCAGTCATATACCTCCTCTATTGAAAACAGAATTAGTAACGTTTTTTCTAATGAAGGTTTCTTTTATAAACATATCAAATTCGGTGACACTCTCATTAAAAACAGAGGCAGAACTTAATTTTTTTTTTTTAATCATATCACCCCAAGCAAGGCGGTAACGCAGGGAGCTACATAGAAAGTGAAAAATCATGTAACCAGATTATAATTACTAAGTTAGGACATTAAATTATTTGAGAAACACTTCCGTAAAAATAATCTCTTAGCAAAGTGTTTAACAGAAATACTCATAATTTGATCTATAGCTGTATGGATAACCTTGAGAATATTATCAAAAAACATAATAATAGAATCTTAAACAGATATAACAACATCCAAATAAAATTAATGATCACAATAACAGTAATTGCAATTGCCGAAAACCCACTGAGTGTCCATTACAAAAGAAATGTCTAACTGACTCTATAGTCTACCTATGCTCTAATTCTACCATAGAAAATCCTACAGTAATAAAATTTTATATTGGTTGTATCAAGAATCCTTTTAAAACCCTCCATTATATGCACACCTTATCTTTTAATAATATAATTTGTCGTAATAGGACATCAATTTCTACTTATTATTGGCAACTCAATGATGTCATTAAATCCATAACATAAATTAGAAAATATTTTAAAAAGTCAAAACTTGTAAATCTTTACATGAACCATGTTTTCTTCGTTTACAGGAAAAATTACTAATCAAATTCTCAAAACTAAACTTGTTGAATCAACTTAGCGAAGTAACTTTCATCTGTCATCATCGTCTAAAATATGCCCTAAAGTATAGTTAATTTATCTTAATATAATATAACTAGACATCTATAATCTATCCCCTAACATAATTTGATGGATTGTCTAATTTCTGATAATTTAACAGATAGATCACCCACTAAGTCAACTACACGTTTGACGTGCAGCGTATTTAAAAAAAAAATACCGTCTTCCTCACTTGTTCACTACTTTAAGTGAAAAATAACTTAAGAAATTCCTGTAACCGTTTCACGAGTACACGAAATAACTTTTCTTATTCTTCATGTGCCGTGTCTCTTTAGGACGTAGGCAATAATGTACTTCTATTTGGCTCTGTCTCTTGTCACTCTTAATAATTTTTCTCTTGGTATCCCTTCTAAACCCCGCTCCGCCATCAATTTGATCAGACCTAACAAGTAGATCTCCCGCTGCTTTCCTCTGGCTTTCCGTCACTTTATGCGACCTGGGAATATTAAATTCTCCAGGCCCTCTTTCCTCATTACTTGTCTCAGAAACCTCATTCGTCTTTTCCTGATATTAAGCATGAGATTTCATCTGGTTTCCATCCTCTCCAACACGTCATCTTTGCACACGTGCTCCGTCCATGGTATCCTCAGCATTCTTCTGTAAAACCACATTTCTGCTGCCTCAAGCCTCCCCTTCATCCTTGATAAGATCATCCAACGTTCACATATAGAAGGACAGATATAACATAGCAATTCACAACGCTTTTCTTTGTTTCTAATGTGATAACTTTTCAGACTTGCGAAATGCTACATATGTATCATTCAATTTATTTCATCACTGGCATAGAAAATGTCTGGGCCTCAAGTCATCCCAAGTCTCTACTCCTGCTTTACCTTCACAATCAAATTTCTCCTATCCATCATGACCTGACTTTCTATTGGTTCACTAAGACAAACCCTCTGAAAATCTTCCCCATGTCTGGATTTGGTAAAAATTGTGTTGTTTTTAAGCTTCAATATATAATGATATCTAACAAAAAGTATTTCACTCCTGACAATGTGCTGAGATAGTACCGAAACAACTGCTCTTGTGTTGTAATAAACTGTTTTTATTATAAACTAATAATAAAAATATTACCATATTTAATGCTCTACTAAGTATTGAGCATTCTTTTCATATTTGCTAAATGCTACATATGTATCATTCAATTTATTTCATCCCTTGCATTATTTCAAGTCTCTATCCCCTTTACCCTTACAATAAAATTTATCCTATCCATTACGACCTATTGGTGCATTGAAACAAACCCTCAGAAAATTCACCCCACCCTTAATTGTCTTGTTATAGTAAAAATTGTGTTGTTTTTAAGCATCTATATATAATGATTCCTAAGGAAAAAATATTTCACATCCTGACGATGTGCTGATAAGAAAGCACCAGAACACAACGACTCTTTTGTGTTGCAGTAAACTATGTTGTGCTAAGTATTGGGCACTCTTAATAAAGTAAATCACTGGAAACAATGGACTGCCAACACATTAGATTGTACTACTTCTAAGACACACACACACACACCTATATATATATATATATATATAGATATATATATAGTCATCCACAGAGAGATCTGTTTCGCTGTATCACAGCTCATCAGTACGGTTAGACATTTGATTGCTTTTACCCAGGATTGAAACCCGACCGAATTGGCGTCAGTCGGCAATTCTGCCTTTGGGCGTTCGGTAAAAGGAGACAGACTTTAGGGTGTGATATATCATGTAAATATATGCCAGAAGATAGATTGTTCTAATTTATTACTGACTGAACGATGGGTACATGCTAGAGTATATATATATATATATATATATATATATATATAAAGTAGGATCAAATATAGAACAAATATGGATCGTCATTTAACAGAATGATAAAGATAGGATGCATTGTTTTAAAATCTAACTTTAAAACGTCTATTAATCAAAGTTTTACAGTTAAAAAGATTTTCTCCAGATATCATTCTGTGATCAATAGTTAATTAGTGAATTATGTTTGATTGATTAACGCTTCTAATGTGTTCTGTAAGATCTATCTATCTATCTATCTATCTATCTATCTATCTATCTATCTATCTATCTAATTACGAAATTATACGCAAATTTACGAATATACTGATTTCATATATGTATGTATATATATATATATATATGTGTGTGTGTGTGTGTGTGTGTATTTAGGCAGTAAATTTTCTTTCAGATATGTCAGATTAAACAAATTGCAAATATTGTGTCTGCTTATTTTCAATGAAATCCGTTCATACTCAATGATAGTCTTTCGGTTATTATAATTGAAAAATGTAAGAAATGAGTTCTAACTTTTACAAATGATTTTATTCTTCATTTCTTGATGTTCCCAAAAACTTTCAATCACCTTCCGAGACCATATTCAGAGGTATGAGTTGTGGTAACAAAAATAACCGTAAAATTGAAAATACAAATATATATGTTTGATTTACAACAACAATATTAACAAGACGTCTTACATTCCACATATCTGAATATTCATTAATTTTTAGACATCTACAACAACATTCCTGTCAACATTTACAATATAAAAATAATGATAGATAAAACAACTATCCTGCACCAAGAAAACAACAACTCTTTTTTTTCAATTGGTGTAGATAGTCTAAACTATCGCCCGGTTCACACTCCACCCACGTCTATTGAACAGGTGAAGAGGCTTATCCCTTGTTTCCTGTTCAGGTTGTGGTTTCCGGTTTTTCTCTTCTCCAATCTTTCCACTCTTTTTTTTTTATTTTCTTTTTCAATTGGAGTAGATAGTCTAAACGATAGCCCGGTTCACACTCCACCCACGTCTATTGAACAGGTGAAGAGGCTCATCCCTTGTTTCCTGTTTAGGTTGTGGTTTCCGGTTTTTCTCTTTCCTAATCTTTTCACTCTTACGTAGCTCCCTGCGCATCAGTGGCGTTTTTCGCCTTGCTTGGGGTGATATGATTAAAAAAAAAGAAAAAAAGAAAAAATACAGATTCTCGAGCCAATATTCATTAAAAAACTTAAGCCGTCAATTAATAGAATCAGCTATGAATACTGTAGTAATGTTCTAAATTGTTTATAGAAAGAACAGTTTTTCATGCTTTAACACGTGCATGACCATAACATTACAACAATATATATTCCACTTAGGATACTCTTCACGTCTAATGAATGCTAACCAATTAGTCAAACGTTATATTTGAAGCAAGAAGAAAATTTACAGTAATTTTGTAGCAACAGATCTTTTTTTGTGACCACAACTCACTGAAGATAACCTCGGAAAGAGATTAAAAGTACTTAGAAACATCGGGAAATTAAAGATAAAATCATCTGTCAACGTTTCAGCTCATTTCTTACATCTTTCAATTATGATACGCAATATTTTCAGTTTTTTAATACACATCCACTTGCTTCTGGCAGGGATCGAAACTGGACCGATTTGGTTCAGTCGGAGTCGCTACCCCGTAAGCATAGGCACATAGAATTAGAAAAGGGAAATTTTAACGTGTTGTATATAAGCGGTGTATGCACATGACAGTCCCCGAAAGAACTCAATTCATTCCAGCAGAGTTATGAATATATCGCAGAAGTGGAAACTGTTTTTGAAATTTTATACTCTAGAGAGCTCAATCGAAACAGGCTTTTATGTGGATGACTAATACATATATTATTATATGAAAAAATATTATATAGGAGATTAAAACATTTGCGCGTACCAACAAACTAGTCTAAGAAATCAACATTGCAAGTTTATATAGTTTGTTGTCTTAAGTTCTTAGACCTTATGATTCCTTTTTCCACCATATTTATCTACCTCGCACAATAGCATATATTTTCCTTGAAATACACATATGGAACGATCATGAATTAATAAATCTTTCCAATTCTTCTTCTTCATGTGCTGTGTCTTTTCAGGACGTAGATGATAATGGACTCCCACATGGTTATGTCTTTTGTTGTTCTCATTAATTTTCTTCTTCGTATCTCTCGTAAACCTCGCTCTGCCAACCATTTGCTCAAGCCTATTAAATATGTCTTGCGCTGCTTCCCCCTGTCTCTTTTTCTTCTATCCGTCCAGTGAGTATTCAATTCTCCAGGCCGTCCTTCATCATTACATATCACAGGAATCTTATCTGTCTCTGATGTTTTGAGTTTTCTTCTCGATTGCATTCTCTCTCACGTGTTCAGTCCATGGTATCCTCAGTATCCTTCTGTAAAACCACATTTCTGCTATCTAAAACCTCTCCTTCATCCTTGATAAGATCGTCCAACATTCATTGGCATACAGAAAAACAGATGTCACATAGCAATTCAGCATCTTTTCTTTGTTTCCAATGAGATTTTCATATATTCATCTTCATTTCAACTCAACTTACTATTGAATAAAAAAAATATGAAAAATAAAATCATCTATCAACGTTACCGCTCATTTCTTACATCTTTCAGTTATAATACGCTAACAAGTATCCTTGAGTATGAACGGATTTTATTGAAAACAAGCAGACACAATATCTGTAATTTGTTTAATCTGACATATATACGTATATATATGTATTAGTTGTTAATCATCGGCATACAAGCCTCTTTCGCTGTATCACAGCTCATCAGTGTGGCCAGACACATCCACTTGCTTCTGGCTGGGATCGAAACTGGACCAATTTGGTTTCAGTCAGAGTCGCTACCCCGTAAGTCATAGGCGCACGGAATTAGAGATAGGAAATTTTAACGTGTTGTATATAAGCATTGTATATACACGCCAGTCACCGAAAGAATTCAATTCATTTCTGGGGAGTAACGCATTTATCGCAGAAGTAGAAACTGTTTTTATATTTTTTTCTAGAGAGCTCAATCGAAATAAGAGCATAATATATATATATATATATATATATATATATATATATATATATATATATATATATATATTTGGTTTTCACTTCGTAATGCACGACTATCAAGCGGTCGGTGTTTTCCGCGTTGCGTATATGTTATTGTTTCTACGCTGAACACCATCTGCCCGAAAGGAAATATGAGCAGCAGTTGTCTCAAGCGTATTCCGCCCCCTACAATCCACGCGTTCCCTCTTCGTCATCATCTTTCACAAGGGGTAACAGGCCAGTATACCAAACCTCAAACCCCATACTATGTTTAACCCTGAGTGAAATCCGTCCAGCTCAAATCGTTTCGTTCAAAATTAATGATTTCACATCCTGCCACTAATGTTGGCATGCGATTTCCCTGCTGACCCCCAACTCTGCTTCTCTAGGCTGTTCTGTTCGGCGGCTTTGTCGTCCTTGTCGTTCTCTTTCCCACTAATCAATCAGGATGGTTCATCGTATGGCCCTAGACACCGACAAACAATTCTTCTGATTCTGCTGAAATCTAACAAACTGGTGTCATCAGATAAATCCTTGATTAAAGCGTGAAAACCAGGAGTCTATGTATTATGTTCTTTTCTTATTTATTTATCTGTTTTATATTATATTTTATTAATTTTTACTGTCACTAATAACATTTTATTGTGTTAAGAAATTTTTGTTTTCTTTTTCACATTTTTGGTTTTATTTCAACATTTTTCTTTCTTTTTTTTTTTTTTGTAATTTCATATTTTTACTCTTGATCTCACTTTCATTCATTCCTGAATCTATTCCTTTATTTTCTTTTCCCTGTTTTATTTTCTGTTGTTATTTCTTTTAATTTTTTTCCCTTGGCCTTTAGTTTCCATTTATGTTTCTTATCGCTTGAATAATTTCATTAAATGAATTTTTCTCGCGCTTAATTCACAATTATATTTTATTAATATTCCTGCTGATTTCTGCTGACATCGTCTCATTATATAAATATTCAAATCCCCTAACACACAAAAACACACACACACACACACACAAACTCAAACAAAACACACGCCCCCCCCCCATATATATATATATATATATATAGTCAGACAGTGCTGCATCACAGCTTATCAGCAGGTTTAGGCATCCGATTTTTTCCAGCCGATATTGAAACTAGACAGATTTGCCATCAGTCGGAGATTCTACATCTAAACTATTGGCGCACGGTAGAGGAAATCAGACTTTTGCGTGTTATGTACACAATATAAACAAACCCTATATAAATATATATATATATATATTTGGGCAGTAATCTTTCATTAAAAACGTTTCTTTAAAAACGACCGACAAGGAAGATTTTATTAATTCTTTAATTAATTTTTCCAGTAGTCTTACATGTTTTATTTTTGCTGGTAATAAAAAAATGTAAGACAATTTTCATAATGTTCGACTTTCAAAGCGTCTTCAGCCTCTTCACAGGCCATTTTGAAGGATGTTATTTTTCCGGTGTTATTTTATCCTCATGATTGTCTGTAATTTTATTTTCATGTCATAGTGTTTTTTGAAAAAGGGTAGTTCTTTAAAGCTATCATGTGATGCACTCGGCTGGGCATCGTTTGAGCGTTTATTTCTTTAAAAAATATTCAAAACTCCATTTCCCCTGTTAAATAATAAAAGATTGATGGTAGGCGAAAATTGTTTGATTTATAGTGCCTCGCTTATTTCGAGGTGCCTTTGATATGGTGATTTAAATAGTATTTTTGTATTTTAACTAAATTTTTTCTGATGGGTTCTTGTAAGTTATGGATTAATAAATGTTTTTTTTTATTGCACTATTATTAATCGATAGGTGGCATGTAAGAAATCTACTCAAAGAAAGTGGTTGTATCGTCAATAGTGGTAACTGATTTATGACATGAAGCACAATCTTTTACAAAGCATTGATAATCGTATACTATATTAGTCATCGCTAGTAGTATATTTGATGGGATTATTATTATTAGCAACAAAAAGGTTTACTCTCTTCCACTTTCAATAATATATTATAAATTTTGCATGTTTTTGAGAAATTACAGCAGAAGTATGGTGTTTGATAATTTTTCGTATAGAAAATTTGTCCTGTTTATAATTAATGCACATTTGGCTGCAATAAAATATATTGATGTTTTATTGTGTGGTATTTTTTAATACTAGTGTCATGTATTTTTGTAAGAATGATTTTATTTTTCATCAATGATATAGTTAAGAAAATTATTGTTCACTAATGTTTGTTTTATGCGTTTTCGTTCGCTCAAAAATGTTCTTTGGGAGAATGGATTTTGATGTGCTTTATTTAAGAAGTACCTTATTACTGCTATTTTATAACTTTCGAAGTATTGACTATTATATTTAAAAAGACAAGATTTCTTACTGGTGGTGTTTTATACAGATAAGGGATAATTTCGTTGGTTTTTAGCCCTATATTGACGGCAAGAAACAGAATTTGTTATTGTCCACGAGTTCATATGTACATTTCAGCGAGGAGTTATTTTCAAAACTGCATTTTTAAATTTACGATTTCTTTTATATCTTTTACCATTAGAGAAAGTAGAACCTAATTGGTTTCCCATACTGACACCGTTAGTTAGTATGTAGATGTAACAATTATGGTCCGAAAATGGAGTTTGTGTGGTGCACGCTGTGAGTAGTTTCCGAATAATTGCTGGTTGGATTTTTAAAGGAGGAATAAATGGTTGTTTATAAACGCAGTCGCTAATTATGTTCAACGTTTCTTCAACTAGGACGTTAGTAACAAGTTTTTAACAAAGCTAGAATGTTGCCTTTGGGATTGGTGGCTTTTAATATATGGAGGAATTCGTTAACTGATGCAATGAGCTAAATTGTTAAAGTAGGAATGGATAAATTATGATTTTAGGTTTTAGATTGTTGGTTTACCGATGTAGAAATTTGTGGTACAATGGGTCTGAGTGGAAAACCTGGTTTATGGGTTTTTTCATAATCATAAAGATATCGCAGTTGGTAATCACCAACAATTAAAATACTAACGCCCGGTTTGCTCGCTGTGATTTATTTATTTACGTGCTTTTTTAAAGAAACTGTAGGATTATTTTTTAATTCAGTAAGTTCTGTTGTCATCTAGGATAGATTGTAATTTTTGGGTGTAATCTTGTTGGTTGGGAACTACGTAGTTCTTGGTTTTGTCAGCACGTCTAATGATGATATTTGTGTTGTTTCGTTAATATTTTGCAGCTAATTTTTTTTTTTTTTTGTGAACATATTGTGTTTTTATGTGGAGAACGGGTTTTTGAACTTTCAGCTTTTAGAAGATCTCTCAGATTTGGCTGTCCTGTAATTATTTTTCTTTTGATAATTTGTGCATAGATTGGTAGAGTATTTTGATTTCAGTTTTCTGATTTCATATATATACTACTAGTTGCTCGGGTGTAATGAAAGCTTTAAAATTAATCCATGATACTGGAGCTTAGTCTCTTTGAACGTTGGCACGAAAGACTAAAAAGCAATAGTTATTTCCAGTTAAAGCGAAACTGTAGACTGAAAGAAAAATCAATGGATGTAAATCAAATTTTGATTTCCTAGTATCGATATTAAATAGGTTTTTTCGTCGTAAAGTGAATTTTGAAGGCTAAAAACATCATCTGAGTAAATGGTATCATTGCTGAGACTAAGAACTAAAATTATACCTACTTAGATCCAAACCCGAAGCAAAATTAAAATAAAAGAGCTGAAAAAATACAGACATACAGGCAGATAAATAGACACACACGCAAACATGTTGCCTTTTATATATATAATTATATATATATATATATATATATTATCGATTTTAAGCACTATTGTAAGAACTGCAACCTTGAAACTTCTGAATATCGTTTCTTATGTCTTTGTCTATGAGTGTATCAAATTTGATTAAAATCGGACCACTCCTTCTATAACTCGATTTTTTCGATTATCGATTTTCGATATTTATCGGGGGTACCTGAACACAAAACCTAGCTAAGAACACTCGCAGACGCTTATAGTACAACTGTGTAAATTTTCAAGGACATCGGTTCAGCTGTTTTGGAGTCTATAGATAACGGAAACACACACAGACACACATAAAGTTCCATTTATAAATAATTATATATATATAGATATATATATATAAATATAACGACAACACACACTTACGTATGAAAACGTATAAAACTTTGATTCTCTCTTTATTCATGGATATTGCTGGCTAGTGATCTTTAATTCCTGTGTCTACTTCCAGTCAATACATTCCTGTTACGCTGAAAGGTTTAATATCAAAGATACATCTGGATGTTTGTGGCATAACGAATGATATGATAAAAGAAGAATATATTTTTTCCCTTTGATTTGAATTGAATCCAGCACCAAAACAAACAAAAAAATGTCAACCTCCATCACATTTTGTCTGAATAGAGATTTGTATAATACCATGAAACCAGCTAAGATTAATTATAAGGTTGATCAGTTTTAGAGGTTACCAAAGATGTGTTCTGAAGGAAATAAAATAAATTATAAATTTCCTCTTTTGTTGTTTGTTAGCAAAAAATAACAATGATAACATTCAACCAACTACAGGGGATGACTTCAATTATATGACGCAGGATAAATATATAACTTACGGCGGAATAGCACATGTCACACATAAACAAGTTTCCGATCACTGAATCAAAACTAATCATTTTTCTATTCTTTAAGCTGTCAGTTGGTTGTTTACCATGTGTATTGCAATATACAAACATTTAGAAAGCAATGAAAGGCATATTTCACTAACATGTTAATTTATGTAAAATTATTATGGAACTGTAAAGGGATTCCCTGTATGATCATCGCACAATTTCAGCCAAAAGCATCACGTATGTTCGCAGATTTTGATATCAATGTCCCCAATCTATGCAGTAATCTGAGCGTTCAATTTCTGAATTTTTAGTGGTTTTTCACGAAAAACAAGGTTTTGCTAGAGCTTTCAAAAACAAAATCTGTAGCCTTGGGTAGCAACCAAT
Organism: Ascarosepion bandense; assembly: GCA_037127315.1. Lineage (NCBI taxonomy): Eukaryota > Metazoa > Mollusca > Cephalopoda > Sepiida > Sepiidae > Ascarosepion > Ascarosepion bandense. Next base: position 268,065 of record JBBBDQ010000813.1, read on the forward strand.
CTACCGCAGAAAGTAATGATAACCTACTGCTAGATAAACTTCTGCCCAGTCAGTTAGGTCTCTTCGGGACATGATCGCCCAAAATGTCTATCACGTATAGCACTTAACTGACTGACTGATATTTGCACTCCCATTATTTAATACTCTGGATATTTTCTTTTAACTCCAATAAAAAGCGGTGTTAAAATGAAACCCACCAATACAATATCGGCTCTATTATTCCGGTTGTATCAAAGGTAGCGTTCACATTGTAGGAATCTATGTTAATATTTGTCTTCGTATGGGCGTCATACAGTTCAGAACCCAATTTAACGCATAACTGGAGGGAAGAGATGGATTAATTGCTTTTATAAATATATATAAATTACTCTCTGAAAAGACATATAGAAAATTATTTAAAATGGAACTTTGTCTGTGTGTGTGTGTGTGTGTGTGTGTGTGTGTGTCCGTTATATATAGACACCGAATGGACGGAACCGATTTTCTTGAAAATTTACACAGTTGTACTATAAGCGTCTGCGAGTGTTCTTAGCTAGGTTTTGTGTCCAGATACCCCGATAAATATCGAAAATAGATAATCGAAAAAATCGGGTTATAGAAGGAGTTTTCCAATTTTAATCAAATTTGAAACACTTATAGACAAAGACATAAGAAAAGATATTTAGAAGTTTCATGCTTGCAGTTCTTACAATAGTCCTGAAAATCGATAATATATATATATATATATATATATATATATATATATATATATATATATATAAAAGCCAACATGTTTGTGTGTGTGTCTGTTTATCTGCCTGTATGTTTGTATTTTTTTCAGCCCTTTTATATTAATTTTTACTTCGGGTTTGGCTCTAAGTAGGTATAATTGTAGTTCTTAGTCTCAGCCATGATACCATTTACTCAGAGGATTTATTTCAAAATTCAGTTTACCACGAAAAAAAATTCTTTGATATCGATACTAGGAAATCAAAATTTGACCTACATCCATTCATTTTTCTTTCAGTCTACGGTTTCGCTTTAACTGGAAACAACTATTGCTTTTTAGTCTTTCGTGCCAACGTCCAAAGAGCATGAGCTCCAGGACCGTGGATTAGTTTTAATGCTTTAAATGCTTTAAATTGTATTTCTGTCCTCAGAAATTTATTTTGAATCTACTTTTTTGTGTGTTACCAGCTTGTGGTAAGTGAACGGAAATGAGTTTGTTTTTCTTTGAATTTTAATAATTAATTTTTAATATTTTTTGGTTTCCCCTTTGTTTATTTTATTTGTTTTTATTTGTTCTTTTGTCACTAACTGAAGTAGTTTGTGTAAATGGTTTTGAGATCCAAGGTTCTTTTCGACTTATACTATGTTAAAACTTAGTAAACTTCAGTTACTCTTTCCTGTTTATTTTTGTTTCATTTCTTTTTTTTTTTAATTGGAGTAGATAGTTCCTTCTATCGCCCGATCTCATACTCCACCCACTTCTTTTGAACAAGAGTAGAGGTGATCACCTTGTTTCTTGTTCTTGCAGTTACGGAGTATGGTAGCAACGCCTTTACATTCTGAGGGTACCGGGTTGGCAGTTTCCTGGTTGCTGCTTTCGACTGGTAGTTAGGAGCTCGAAATCTTGCGTAGCGTCTTCAGAGGCTGCTCTGATCAACAGTTGAATAATACCGGGGTTCTTGTAGTGACATATCGCGCATGGAAGAGTGTCCCTGCATGAACGTTCGGTGGGCAACCCCGAGGCCACATTATGTTGTAGGCCGCGCCAGTCTCCATCCTTCATATTTTGCAAACAAATGACCGACTGATTCTACTCTAAGACCTCTCCTCAACTGAATAACTATGGAAAAAAGCAAACATAATAGCGAAACTAAACCAACTAGTCTGAAAACGCCCAAACCAGTCTGCATCTCTTTCACTAACATACGTGGTATCCGCACTAACTTCCTCAGCGTAGATTCATTCTTTCACACTAACTCATCTGATATCTTAGCCTTATGCGAAACTAATCTTAATCTTTCTATCCCCGCTTCTGAGTTCTACGTTCCTGGCTACCTTCCCCTCTTCAGGAAGGACTCCAATATTCATACGCATGGGCTTGGTGTATATGTCAGCGAACACCTCCCCCTAGCTAGGGTGACATCTCTTGAATACCTGGATCATTCTTTCATGTGCTTCAGTCTCTCAGTTCTAAGCTCGATTAGCTATCTCTTCTTTCTCTACCGCTCACCTTCCTTCTCTTACTGTTCGTTACTTGACAGCATCTCTGACAATATCGACAAAGCCATTTCTTCCCATCCCTCTGCCCATATATTTGTGTTTGGTGACTTTAACGCCTACCACACCAAGTGGCTGGAGAACTCTGTCACCGACCCTGCTGGTGTCCACACCATGAATTCTTCAATCACCCACTCCCTCACGCAAGTGGTGGACTTCCCCACGCGTTTCTCCGACAACCCCAACGGAAGGGACTCACTACTAGACCTCTGCTTCACTTCCATCCCAGACTCTTGCACTACCAAACAACTCTGCCCACTCGGGAACTCTGACCACACCGTAGTGTCCGTCAAAATTTCATTCCACTCCCACCCGACCCAAGAAACCCAGACCAGTAAAATATCCTACTGCTACCAAAGGGCAGACTGGGATTCATTCCGAGACTTCCTCTGTGACGTCCCATGGAACAACGTTTTTAGTCTTCCTATCAAAGAATGTGCATCCGGGGTCTCCTCCTGGGTTAAGGCTGGCATCGATGCCTTCATCCCTGCCATTCGTCTCCATGGTTCTCGCCCGCTTGCTCGGCCACCATTGCCCATCGAAATCATTTCTTCCGACTCTACCGTAGCTACTCGTCGGACCAAAACAGACGCCTTTTCACTTCAGCTCGTAATAAGTGTAAAAAGATACTTAACGAAGCTAAGACGTTGTTTGCTGCCAGAATGAAACAACGCATCGCATTCGCTAAGTTTGGCGCCAAAGACTACTGACGACTCTGTAAAAGAGTACTTCACAAGAGCAAGTCCACAATACCCCCACTAATCAATAATTTTGAGATCCTCACCTCCTCAGTGGACAAGGCTGAATGCTTTGCACGGAGATTCTCGAGCAATTCGAGTCTGGACTCGTCTGGGGTTTTTACACCTGACAACACACCTAGAACTGAGGCTCAACTGAATGACGTCCACATTACACCCTCGCTTGTCTCTAAGATAATCTCAAAACTTGACCCCCACAAAGTGAGCGGAGGGGACGGAATCCCAATCATAGACTTAAAAAAATGTGCCCCCCCGAACTTTCCTCCGTACTTTCTAAGATCTACCTCTTCTGCCTATCTGCTTCCTGCTTTCCTGCCTGTTGGAAATCTTCCTCTGTAGTTCCTATATTTAAAAACACTGGAGAACCCTCGAACCCCGCAAATTACCGACCTATCAGCCTTCTTCCGATCTTTGGCAAAGTGTTCGAAGCCATTATCAACGCACAGCACAGAGGCTCCTCTCGGACAAGCAGTATGGTTTCCGCTTCACTAGGTCTACTGCAGATATGCTAACGACCATCACCGAGTATATATACTAGGCACTCGACAGGAATGGAGAAGCCCGAACCGTCGCCTTGGATATCTCTAAAGCATTCGACAGAGTTTGGCATGTCGGCCTTCTATGCAAACTGCGGAGCTATGGTATAGCTGGACAATTGTTTGAACTAATCCAGTCATTCCTATCTAACCGCACATTGAAAGTGGTATTAAACGAACATGCCTCCCAAAGCTACCATACGAACGTGTGTGTCCCTCAAGGCTCTATCCTAGGTCCTACGCTCTTTCTAATCTACATTAATGATCTCCCTGATACCATAATATCCCAAGTAGGTATGTACGCCGATGACACCACAGTTTACTCTCGCCTCGATCAAAAATCTAATGTAGGCGACAAAGCTAACCTTGCAGCGAAGCATGGAAAGGACCTCCAATCCGTAGTGGACTGGAGTAAGAAATGGCTCGTAAATCTTAATGCTTCTAAAACGAAGCTACTATCAATTAACCATCATAGACAATCGCACCTACCTCCCATTAGCATGGACCAGGCTTTTCCTCACAGAGAGTAAAACACTACGCCTCCCTGGTCTCACACTTTCAGCGGACCTCAAGTGGAATCCATTGCTAAATCCGCAGCTATGAAAGTCGGTTCTCTGTGCAGGGCCCGGAGGTTTTTTCCGTCTGAATCTATCCTGCACATTTATAAATCTACCATCCGCCCGTGCATTGAATACTGTTGCCATATCTGGTTGGGTGCCTCTGCTATTCTCCTTGGGCTTCTCGACAAGATACAACGGAGGGTCTGTAATGTGATCGATACCGACTTAGCAGACCGCCTGCAGTCTCTCTCTCACCGGCGCGACGTGGCTTCCCTGTGTCTCTTATATAAATACTTTCATGGCTTCTGCTCCGATGAACTTAGATCACTGGTGCCCCCTAGGTTCGAATTTGCACGAGATACTACATTAGCAACTAGATCCCACCCTTTTATAGTGAAACCGATAAAATGCAACCGCTACTTCTACTCCAACAGTTTCTTTTCTCGCACTTCCCGGCTGTGGAATTCCCTTCCACATGACTGCTTGCCCGACGGCTACAATCTCCAGTAGTTTAAATGTAAGGTCAATAGACACCACCTAACACACTAACTCGCTTCCATTCTTTCAAACACTCTTCCCATTTTCCAAACTATCTATCACCCCCCTTCTGACATTTCCTATATCTAACCACTCTTTCTATTTACCTTCCCCTATGTAGCCCCAAGCGCAATAGTGGCAGTGGAATGCCTTGCTTGGGGTGAAACGATTAAAAAAACAAAAAAACAACAACACCCGAGCAGCGCCAGGCTATACTGCTAGTACTGTTTATAAAAAAGAAAAGAAAAGAAAAGGGACGTATACTCAAATAAGTGAATCCATTAAAAATAACTTATTTGTCGGATTGATAGATAAAAAATGCGTTACTTCTTTAAAAATAATTATCAATGAACACAAATAAAAAGGAACCCTAAATAAAACTAAGTAGTTAATCATTTTATTATTTTTCTCTCACACCTCTGTGTCGAGTAATGTTTAGCAAGGCTGGTCTTCAGGACATTTATTCCTGATTTTACATACACAGTAATGCAGACAATATTCAAACGTTTATCTTTGATGCTCAACTGCAACATAAACATTGCATTTCATAGCTCTCAATCTGTTTTTATTCTTTATAATTTCGTATAAACAAACAAACCAACGGATAAAATGAGTGTTTGTCAAAATTGTTTTATTGATATATTTGTTATCATTTTCGAAAATGTTACTTACTAGTGTTCATTCAATAAAAGGTCCAAGATCTACTCAAGATAATATGTTACTAAATGAGATTTAAGGGCATAAAAGATGAAGGAGAACAATGTGCTGTTGATAAGGATAGATAAATATTGAACATAGTGGGCAGAGCCGCGCAAGATAGGAACTCAGTGTTTGGGCACCTTGTTTATTTAGCGGCATATCGGCTCGTTATTGGTCGTTTAATGCCAAAATTTAATTTTCTTGAGAGCATTATTTTTTTTTTTTTTTTTTTTTACCGAAATTTATTTCTTGTAAGTTTTTTTTTTATTATGACAATGTGTTGATTGTATTTTTACTTAATTATTTTTTACACTTTCATCACGTTTTGATTACAATTTGCCGGTTGAGTGTTCGTCTATAACTGGGATCCTAACAAGTGCTACCACTGCGTGTCAGAACGGACCTGGGAATATCTGCAATTCAGAGAAGGTTCATCAAAAAGGCCTTGCTGTCGGATGAAGCTTATCATCATACCTTGATCAAGAAAAGAAGAAAAGACTAAGAATTAATTATTTAAAAAACAGGTTTATGTTCAGTAGCAAGAAAAAATTCCTAAGGTACGAGCCACGAATTAGAGATGACAATGCCAGAAAATTTTAGAAATGTAACTATGAAGAAAAAATTTTAGCACAAGAGAAATTGTCATCCGTAAATCAGAGAGCAACTTAGAATAAGAAAAGATGCCTCCTAAAAACTATACAAAATATAAAGAAATACCAATATTGTTTTATAAACAAAAAAAAGGGCTGATGAACTACTATGATACACAAATCTACTTATATAGATTTATATCAGTGATTTCTGGGCATTCTTCTCACAGATAAAGAAGAGACTTGAAGCAACAGATATGCAGCTCTTCAGATATTTAATGAGAATTACATCGAACGAATATCTGAGAAACGACAAAATTCTAAAGAAAAAAGAAATTCAAAAGTACGTTTATATTTAGAATTAGTAAAACAGTTGAAATTTCTAGGAAAACTAGTGAGGTAAATAGGCTTGGAGAATTTGACACTCACAAAACATATTGAACGCAAGAGATAAACAGAGTAATGTGCCTCATGAGATTTTGTAAATGGGCGGCAGATTAGTGAATGAAGAAGTTAGTAAACATCACACGTTTTGAATGAATACGGTACATAGAAGAAGAAGAAGAAGAAGAAGAAGAAGAAGAAGAAGAAGAAGAAGATACGCGAATGATTAAGAAAGATTAGAGACGGCAAAAAAGAGTAGGGGTTGATTTATTCAGAGAGACAAACAAAAGAAGGCGTAAACGAGAATGGCAAACATGTATAAAGAAACCACTGGTGTGTCAAAAACCTGGAATATCTACGGGTGATTTCTCTACTGATTGTCATTGTTCCCTGAATGTAAGGGTCAAAGAGACTACTTGGCCTTTCTCTCTGGACACGCCATTAACACATTTTTAGCCTGCACCCGCTATCTTTACGCCGCTAACCACATTAGGCTCTTTTTCCGTCTGTACACTCATCAAAATCCGTCAACCATCATCAAATCATCTTTATTTTTCTTTTTGTCTAACCTTGAAGCTTTTACTTTCACTTTCACTTTCATTTTTCTTTGAGATATTTTGATGATTGCTCTGTTGTTGAATCAGTGGATTAGTATTCAGTTTTCATAGAGTTATCGATTTAAAAACACAGAGGCTCCATAGGGAGGTTGATCTCAGATAGCCCCGTTCAAATCATTACTCTAATTAAGCTTGCGTAACGCTTTTATCAAAACTTACTCATATTCGAAAGTCATATTGTTATGAGTATGATACTCATGTAACCGCACGAGTCACTTTTAATATGATTATTAATACATTTTCTATAAATACCTGAGTAGGTGAAACTTGAATCTACTGCATCACTAGAAGCTTGAGCAGAATCAGAAGTTTAAAATACAATTCTAATTAACAAATGCAATATTATTATTTCAGTGGAACACGTCAATAAAATACAAACAATGCGTTGATAAAAACAAAACTGTATTCATTTAGTCAAGCTCGCTAATGGCTGCATAACGGAAACTTTATAGATTATATATTATCTTCAGTTTTCTTGATCTGGTATTTGATGCAATCATTCAGGAAATATTTTACCTGAGACTATGCCAGTTTGTTGTCACACTCTTCTTCCGTAGTGAAATTTATGAATGGTCTTATTGAGTTCACATAGTCGAGTAGCGTCTGGACCCCTCCTGCTATGAAGGTGTCATCAACGTATCTCGGCTACAGTGGATATAGACGTTGGTTAGTTCCCGATTGACTCTTAGAGTTGTGAGTTCAATACCAGGCTACAGGTTTAGAGGAAGATACATCATGACTCATGATATAACCTAATGATTGTAATAAATGTTTCGGTTCGAAATTCTTAGCATTCGGAGCGTACAACGGCTGAAACATCGTACAAGTGGCAACAAATATGAGGACAATAGTTCGAATAATATAAATACTGTAAATACTACCTTATCTCAGAAATATAGACAAATGAGAAAAGTTTAAATGCATATTTCAATGAAGCAGACATTAAACGTAGGAAAGAATTAGCAATTTATTTTATTTTTCTTTCTTTCTTTTTCTCAGTGAATCCAAACAGAATCTCTGATGTCTAATTTTCGTCTTTCCCGGCAATGAAAACAGAAAATTATCCACGTGCAAAACCTACATCGCTTAAGAAACAACATTCACCAAGAAAATGAGTCGTTCACACACAAATATATCAAATTACACTAAACGCTGTATAAATAGAAAAAATCAGAAAAGAGCCGCAGAAACACAAAAAGAGTGAATACATCACACAAGTGCCTTTACGAAACTTCAAAGTCGGCATGAATTATCTCTGTCTGTCTGTATATGGAGTAGATAGACTAAACTATCGCCCGGTTCACACTCCACCCACGTCTATTGAACAGGTGAAGAGGCTCATCCCTTGTTCCCTGTTTAAGATGTGGTTTCCGGCTTTCTCTTTTCCAATCTCTTCACTTTTACGTAGCCTCCTGCGCATCAGTGGCGTTACCGCCTTGCTCGGGGTGACATGATTAAAAATATATATATATATATATATATATATATATATATATATATATATATATATATATATATGGGAATGACTACGCTCTCACACTCTGATTGAGCACTCTGGAAGAATGGTAGACTTTGAAAAACAGTAGCTACTCTGGCTTGTGCGCATCGCTGAATCAGTAATGAATTAGAGCACTCTGGCTATTGGGCGTGTATAATGATAATATACACGCTAAAAAGTCTGCCTTCTTCTACCGAGCGTCCATATATATATATATATATATATATAAAGTAAATTACGACGAACAGTGGACTGTTAACACATTTGTTTGTACTACTCGTAAGATATAACCTATCAGTCTTCATCTATCTCTCTATTGATCCATGTGTCTCTGTCGCTGTCTGTCTGTTTGTCTCTATCTCTCTCTCTCTCTCTCTCTATATATATATATATATATATATAATTATATTATTTATGTATTTTTCATATCAATCTGTATATGTATCTCTCCTACTGATCTATACAATCATATATGTCTTTCCATATCTATTTATTTTTCATATCAATCTCTTAATATCTATTTATATTTTGATCAATGTATTTCATTAAAATCAACAACAATTCATAAAGCCAACTGATATCGCTTTCTGATTTATTGAGTTCGTTTATGTTTCTTTTCCTAAAATTTCACTGGGACTGCTTTCCTACGGTATTGCTGTGATTATGCAACTTAATATATATATATATATATATATATATATATATATATATATATTAAATCATATTACAAAAACAAAAAACTGAGAATCTTTCCATAATGTAAGATTTAACGAATAGGAACTAATTTACTGAGATAGATAAACACATTCCTTCAATGGCATATACAGTTTTGTATCGGTTTTGCTTTTTCAAACACGTTAGATGCTTCGACAGAAGGCGAAAAATTTATTAGATATGTCGTTTATAGAGCATTTCCTTCTATTCTCTGCCAGATTATTGTTTGGAAGAATATAATCTCGTTAATCAGCATCGGTTAAGTTTAGATCTAAAAAATATCAACATGAAATCTTTGGAAGGTGTCGGTATCTGTGCCAGATTTTGAATACGAAATGGCGTCTTTATGGCTATCGTTACTAAAAATAAAATCGATGAGCTGAGCTTAAATTAACGAGTAATTTTGAGTTTGCTTCCGTACTTATGAAGGTATACGCGCTCCATGTTGAAACACCATAAAATCACCGAAGTTAAGCAATATTGAGATTTGTCATTAACTAAATGATGACCGCTTGAGGCATATCAGGCGCTAAAAGGTTAGATGTGCGAGTATTGCAATGGATACTGGCTAGGAATTATTAATCGAGGAGCCAAGTTCCTATTCCAGCTGAATTGGTTATATTCTCTCATGAGCAAATAACCTTCGGAAAGGTATGAATTCAGCTTATTTCCCCCCAGTTATGCTTTAATTTGTACAATCTCTAGTCAGTCAGTCAGTCAGTCAGTTAAATGCCATACGGGAAACACGCTTGGGCGATCATGTCTCGAAAGAAACATAACTGACTGGGCAGAAGATTATCCCGCAGTAGGTTGCCATTGCTTTCTGCGGTAGACTGGTTGTCAGCCAAGGCTATAGAACCCAATTTGTCCTGTTATTTAACCCATAACTAGAGGGAAGAGATGGATTAATACCTTTCCCAATGGTATTTGAGCGTAAGTGAATGCATTGAATTCAACTGGAATTCAAACTCGGCTCCCCGATTTCTTGTTCCGAGCCGATATCTAATGCACTACAACGCACATACCAAGATCTCTAGTACTTAACTATTATTATAATCAAAAAATAAAATTTGCTTCAAAATATTTGGAATTTCGGCATAAAAAACATACAGGTTGATGTGCACCTAAAAAAACTAAGCAACTAATGTACTTATGACCTTAAAGATAAAGGCATACATACATACCATCAATGGATTAACTGGAATGGTTAGCCTTGGGTAGGGGCATGTATAACATAATGATCTAAATTTCAAATACTAGAGAAGGTACATGTTAATCACTGCAGCATCATTCATCAAATCCATGGAATTCCAAAGATATGAGATACAAAGAATCCAGAGAAATCCATCGCCACGTATGATCATTCCAGACGTGACATTTATCAATAGCTTTTCTGTTTATAAAAAAATAATACTAGCCCTCAATCTTGCTAATCTTCAAGAACATCAATTCTGGCTAATATTTCACTCGCCTTTAAACTTAAATCCTATGGTTTATTCCTTTGGCTTGCTTATAAAATCTGCAATATTTCTTGTGGAAATGTGTGAACATTCATAAGTGCTAGAAGAATTACGAACGAGACGTAAAAAAGAAAAATGAGCGATAGGTGAGTTTATGACTGTTTCCAAGGTGCCGCTTATCGAATCATATTTGGAGAAAACGAATAACTTCATCTCATTTCCTTTTCATATCGAAGGTTATTTTACGTCAGCAATTTTTCTCAAATCAAATATTCATTCATTGACGTCACCGTAAAAATGAAACACCTGTTACAGTGTCTGGCATCTCTATTGGCACGAAAGATGAAAAGAATTATTTTAAAAGACAAAGAAAATTATATGTAATAACAGTTTTTTTGTGGGAATATTTGTAGACTCGGATCTAATTAGACTTACAACATAAATACTTTCATAGTAATTGATCGTAGTAATTCCGCTGTGATACCTAGACTATAAATTTGAGGGCATTAGTATATTGGCGGAATGGCCTCATCTTTTTTACAGTTAAAATAGTTATATGTAACCGTAATTTCTATGCTAGCAGTTTTTCTTATCACACGTCTCGCTTATCCAACTCTCTTCTGCTTTCTTGCCTCCCACTCAAAAATTGTGGATGCAATGTTGCCTACTGTTTTTTTAATAATTATTCTTTTATTGTTCTCTTTGCCTAATAGCGTGTTTTTATATTTATATTATCTAACACTCTGTAACCTTTTGCGTCTTAGTGGCTTTATTGTCTTCCTTTGGGTGAAATGATTAACCCTCTAGGGCCATTCGTATCATATTATTGGGGGATCTGTTTATTACTTCATAACAATATAGAACTGATCCCCCACTTTATGCCCAGTAGAAGCCTTAACCCTCTATGGCCATTCGTATCATATTAGTGGGGGATCTGTTTATTACTTCATAACAATATAGAACTGATCCCCCACTTTATGACAAGTAGAAGCCTTAATCATATTATATTATTAACCCTCTAGGGCCATTCGTATCATATTTGATACAGTATGAAAACAAGCCTTGAAAGAAATATTTTCCTGAAAAATTTTTTAAGAGAAATATTTTATAAATTTCAAATGAAAGCATTACTGACTGCTCAGTCAATGAATAGCAAATGTTTCCTTATAGGGAAATACCAAATGTTTCCTTATAGGGAAATACTGTATCAAATATGATACGAATGGCCCTAGAGGGTTAATAGATAGATAGATAGATAAACAGACTGAGATTAACCCTCTAGGGCCATTCGTATCATATTTGATACAGTATGAAAACAAGCCTTGAAAGAAATATTTTCCTGAAAAATTTTTTAAGAGAAATATTTTATAAATTTCAAATGAAAGCAGTACTGACTGCTCAGTCAATGAATAGCAAATGTTTCCTTATAGGGAAATACCAAATGTTTCCTTATAGGGAAATACTGTATCAAATATGATACGAATGGCCCTAGAGGGTTAATAGATAGATAGATAGATAGATAGATAGATAGATAGATAGATAGATAGATAAACAGACTGAGACTAACCCTCTAGGGCTATTCGTATCATATTTGATACAGTATGAAAACAAGCCTTGAAAGAAATATTTTCCTGAAAAATTTTTTAAGAGAAATATTTTATAAATTTCAAATGAAAGCAGTACTGACTGCTCAGTCAATGAATAGCAAATGTTTCCTTATAGGGAAATACCAAATGTTTCCTTATAGGGAAATACTGTATCAAATATGATACGAATGGCCCTAGAGGGTTAAAAAGGATATTGGAGAAAGGAAAATCAAGCAAGTATAAAAATGTGAGTTTCAATAAAAAGTTTCAACTGAGGACGGACAGTGCATCACTGAAATACGAAGTCGCAATGGTATAGGGAAAATGCTTTCCAAAAGCTACGCAATTTATTAATTTTTTAACGCCGTAACATAGAGTTCCAGTACTTTTTTCTATAAACATGTCCATGGTTATTGTTCTGATGAACTTTTTTCTATAGTAGCTAGACTTAATGATTTGCTTGCAAAGTTTCCTCACTTTACAGTTTAAATGGCTGGATATAACCTTAACTTATATGTTAAAGGTATATTCTATTGCACGTCTCGATTGTAGAATTCTCTTTCTGGTTCTTGATCTTCAGAAATTTAGATGCAATGTCAATAATTATCTACTGTCTTTTTAATACTTGTTCTTCTGTTGTTCTCTTTGCTTACTAATTAATTTTTACACATTATATTCTCTGATACTCTGTAATCCATTGTATCTTAACGGTTTTACTTCTTTGATTCAGGTAAAATGATTAATAGAATTAGTTGGTTATAAACATTTTTTTTAGAAAATATTCATTTTATAATAAAAACTGTGTGTGTATGTGTTTATTTGCCCATACACAGAGATATCAACCAAAGGTAATAATAGGCACAAATGTAGGTATATATATGGAGATAGAGGGATTGTTATTACTGTTTTGATAGATGAACAGTCCACCTACATCGAAAAAAGTCAAGTGAAGAAATTAAACAAAACGAATAACTTCACCTCATACCCTTTTCATATCGAAGCTAATTTTACGTCAGCAATTTTTCTCAAATCAAATATTCATCCATTGACGTCACCGTAAAAATGAAACACCTGTTAAAGTGTATGACATCTCTATAGGCACGAAACATGAAAAGAATTAATCTAAAAGACAAAGAGAAATATATATAATAACTTTTTTACCCATAATATTGGTAAACTCAGATTCAATTAGACTTACAACATAAATACTTTCGTAGTAATTGTTCTGATTTACTTTCCACTGTGATACCTAGAATATAAATTTGAGGGCTTTAATACATTGGCGGCAAGGCCTCATCATTTTTCACTTGAAATAGCTACATGTAACCGTAAGTTCTATGCTAGCATTTTCTTCTATTGCACCTTTCTTGTGTGGAATTCCCTTCCGGCTTCTTACTTCCTAGTCATTTTTCATTTTCAAAAAACATTAGATGCAATCCCTATCATCTGTCTTCATAATTCTTGTTCTTTTTTGCCCTCTCTCCTTTAAAGTATTTTCTCATACTTCTTAACATTCAGTAACTCCTTGCGTCTTATTGGCTTTAATATTATTAGCCCTGACTTGTTACCTCAATTTCAGTCTTTTTCTCACTGCCGTAATATAACTCATTTCTATAAATATTTTAATGATAATTGTTCTGATGAACTTTCCTTTACGATACTTAGACTTTAAACGGATTAATAGATTGGCGTTAAAGTGTCACCATTTTATAGTTGAAATAGCTAGATGTAACCGTAAGTTCTATGAAAATAGTTTCTTCTATTGCACTTATCGTTTGTAGAACTCTTTTATGACTTCTTATTTTACAGTCAATATTGACCATAATAATTTAAATGCAGTGTTAATCCTTATGTTCTGTTTTCATAATTCTTGTTATTTTATTGTTCTCTCTTCTTAATAGTATTTTTCTCAATTTATGTGCAAAAATTGGTACGAAAAAATGTACCTAAAGATTTAATTATTGCTTCAGAGAATTCGGGCTTCATTTTTATTAGAATATTTGATATAGTTGCATCTTCCCAAACCTTGGTTTATCCTCACGTACCAAGAATGAAGTATTGTTATCTTATCTTGGACTGTTCTACCCAATCCTCAGTATGCAGCCTTGACACAGTTCGGAAGCTCTTACCCAGTTTAGTGGGTGATGAATTATTCTACACTTTGCAACCTTTATTTTCCGTATGAAATTTTAATAAACTTTCACTACTCTATCGCGATTACTATGGCAAATTTTCTGCTGACTTAGTTCTACCATTTCAGACTTTACATTTAGGACCCGCCACATAATGACCACAGCGGAAATCCAATCCATTTATTTATACAAATTTACATTGTTCGGGCTGTTGTTCTCATTTTTGCTGCTGTATTCGCGACGTTTTGGCCGTTGCATGGCCCGGTCTTCTTTAGCTTCAGCAGAGGTGAAAAAAAATCTTAGTTAAATGAAAGGAGATAACTGAGATATCTACAAAGGTCATAAGTTATAGAACTAAAATGAAATACAGGGTTCATTTCAAAATTTTAATCACCTGAAGAAGGCCAGGGCATACAACAGCCGAAACATCAGAAATATGGCGACAAAGATGAGGACAACAGTCCGGACAATGTAAATAGTGTAAAAAAATTACAGTACCTTATCTCTGAAATATAGACAAACATTCCCATAATTGTTGTGTTTTTTGATAGGGAGCAGGTTCCATCCAGTTTATTCCCTGGAACTGTTACTTTTTGAAACAATCTCCCGCGAGGATGCTTCTTTGAAAAACTATAATTCTATCTTTATGTGTAGAATGACCGATATCTATCACACACGTCTCCATAATATGCATTTCTTACCACCTCATTTCTTCCCTTTAGACCATTATCAGTAATCCTCTAGTGGTCGCTGGGCCTTAAACTTGAGGAAAAACATGAAAACAAAAACATGACGATAGATTTAGCTGTTTCATAATTACGTTTAAATGGAGGTGGTCTTTTTCTTCATGTTCCGTTTCATTTCAGTACGTAGGCAATCATGGACTTCCACTTGGCTTCTGTCTCCTGTCCCTCTCAATATTTTTCATCTTGATATTCCTTCTATGCCCCTCTCCGTCATCCATTTGATCAGACCTAACAAGTACGTCTCGCGCTGCTTTCCTCTGTCTTTTCTTCGTTATTATTCGTCCTGTGAGTATTAAATTATTCAAGCCCTTCTTCCTCATTATCTATTCCAGAAACTTCATCTGTCTCTTCCTGATATTAAGTATGAGTTTTCTACTCGTTTCCATTCTCTCCAAGACCTCGTTGTTAGTCACGTGCTCAGTCCATGGTATTCTCAGCCTCCTTCTGTAGATCCACGTTTCTGCTACCTCAAGCCTATTTCAATGTTGAGGAGATAGTTTAACATTCACTGCCATACAGGAAAGTCAGACATCACATAGCAATCAGACACTGTTTTCTTTGTTTTCAATGAGATTTTTCTATCTTTCAGTACTCTGGTTAGCATTTGAAATGCATATATGGCCACGCCAATGCGTCTTTGGATCTTAACATTGCACTTTCCATCCTCTGTCATCACGCTTCCCAGGTTTTTAAATTTCTTTTCTTGTTATATTTTAGTTTCTTTGACCTGTAGTTGGCATTTTGGGGTCATACATTCAGTTTTCTTGAAGTTTATGCTTAGTCCTTTCTTATTGCTTTCTTTTGCTACCTTTTGTAGGAGGTCCTGCATTCTCTTTCCTGTGTCACCTGCGTATCTTACATTGTTGAAATTGTGACCGCTAATAAAGAATCTTGGCATAGGTTTTTTTTTCTCTCAGAAATGTTTCGCTGTATTAGTTGAATAGATCCGGTGAAAAAACACATCCTTGTCTTTCTATTTTTGTAAGCCTTCTGAATTCACGTCCTATCTGTACACAAGCGGTTTATTCTTGATTATCCTAAAATCATTTCCGAAAATGTCGAGGTTGTCGAGCATCTCTATCAAGTCTTTGTGCCGTACTTTGTCAAATTCCTATGAGTAGTCTATAAAGCACAGATAAAAGCCCTTCTGCATTTATATTGCTTTTTTAGATAGCGTTCTGATCAGGAATATCGCATTCCTTGTTCCGGTATTTTTAACAAAGCCATACTGTTCTTTTTCTATCTCTGGGCCAATTCTGCTGCGCACTCTGTTCCTCAGAATCCGGATCATGAGTTTTGTTGTGGCTCATTAATCTGATCGTTTCGTGTAGTTCACATTCCTCTGTACCTGGATTCTTAGATAGTGCTATGAAAACATTGATTTACTTAGGTCTTCCAGGCATTGTTATAGATTTTGTTTATAATTTTGTGTGCCTCTCTATACCAAAATCTTCTAAGTGCGTCGATATCTCTGTTACAATCCCATCGGGTCCTGCTGCATTATTTCTGTTCAATTTGGCCATTGCCGATTCAGTTTTAAATATCTCTTGACCATACGCATTTTTGTGTATTTTTGGTTGTTCTATCTTGTCGTGGAAGAGATCAGCAATACATTCATCCCAACGCTGAAGTACCTTTGCTTTTAAATATCCTGTTGCTGAACAGGTCTTTTGTCCTGTTAGTTCCTAAATGGAGGTGGTATTTTTTCTAAAAGTAGGAAAACTTAAAACGAGAACAGAAGGGCTTTAAAGAAGACATAATTTTATTAATTTTCAGTAATGTACTAATGACAAGATTCATAAATATAATTATCTATCTATTGATAAATAAATAAAATTCGACGTTCATTTATCTTGTATTTACCCTGATTTTTTTTTTTGAAATTACTTCCACTCTACAGGAACGATTGTAAAATTTTGCAAGTAAGTTTTTTTTTTTTTTAAATCATTTCACCCCGAGTAAGGCAGAAACGCCACTGACGTGCAGGGGGTTACATAAATGTAAAAAGATTAATTAGAAAAGAGTGAGGAGTACAAGATAGTTAGAAAGGAATAATAGAAAGCTGAGAAAGCAGGTGCGATGACAGATACATAGGTGGAGAGAAAGGGAAGGTTATACAGGGGAGGGGAGAGAGCTAGAGGCCAATGGTTAGTAGATGAGTATTAACTTTGCATTTAAATTTCTGCAGGTTGTAGCCGTCAGGAAAGCAAGAATACGGGAGTGAGTTCCACAGGCGGGAAGTGCGAGAGAGGAAGCTGCAGGAGTAGAATTGTCGTCTGCATTTGGCTAACCTGACTGTGAATGGGTGGGACCCAATTGCCAGTCTGGTTGCACGGGTAAACACCTGTTGAGGAGGCATCAGTGACTTAAGCTCATCCGAGCAGAAGCCATGAAAGTATTCCCGATGAATGATACACCTTCAATTAAATATCACGCATATATTTAATAAATTAAAATATATTTAATAAATTTATTCAATAAATTAAAATATAAAAATATAAAGCATAAACTTGGTAATTTCTAAAGCGTGGCCTGGATCAACGAATAAAAAAATATTTATTTTTCAGTCATTTGCCTCGAAACGTGTAACTAAAAAATCCATCAAGGAACAAAAAGCATTCGATGGTTTGGCCAATTTCTTTTTTTTCTGTTAAACGGTTAGATTACATTAAAGAGTAATTTCATTGCATAAAATTAAAATACCGTATCTGTACGTTCATACAAACAGAAAGGGTCACATTAACGCTTGTTTCGGTCTAATGTTTAGCAGGCTGTGAGATCAGTCTTCATTGTTGCTTTTATACTCCTGCTTTTTGCAAAATCTAAGTTAAGCTAAGGAAACTACCATACAATTTCTAAACGACCGGAAAAAATGCATACATTCATACTGTAGAAAACCGTCTTCAAAAGACACTTATTAAAGAATGTCTGGTATATTTCTTATAGACCTACTTAAGCATCGTTTACTGAGAAATGCTTGATTTCTCAGTTGAAATATTCTTAAGAAAACTGCAAGTGTGGCTGCTACAGTGAGAGTGAAAGCGTTTATTGCATGCAACATACCCAGTCTAATTGGTGCTTAACGAATATTGCCTCTCCATGTAAAACTTCCAGAATAACGAAGCCGTTAACAGGAAATCATTTTCTTTTCGAAACAGGCGTCATTCCGTCTCAAAGGAATCGGCTGTGCCTACAGGTTAGCAGAACATAATGGTTAGCGCTGGGTGATTTTTCTGAATTTTTGGTTGATGATGCATATTTGAGAAATTATGAAGTGAGGTTCACTGAAAGCAACGGGAAGGAATTTTCGTAATAAGGCATTACCTTAGCATAATCGTATCTATGTCAGTCAGATCGACATTCCATAATACTAGTGTTGTGCGTCCGCTGAAAATGGAACACACGGGAGCAGTGAAGATGGGTAGGATTATTTAACTGTTAATTCGCAGCGAGGCGTTCTCAGTTCGATCAAATCACACCAAATTCTAGTTTCTATACCTGATGATTTCTACTTCGTTCTATCTATCGATCTACGTATGTTCATATTTAACCTTCTCCGATGCTATTTGTATCAAACCTTTTTATATTATTATCTGTGAGATATGTCATGATCTATCTATCTATCTATCTATCTATCTATCTATCTATCTATCTATCTATCTATCTATCTATCAGGACTTTAGTATCTATCTATCTCAGATTTTCATATCTATCTATCTATCTATCTATCTATCTATCTATCTATCTATCTATCAGGACTTTAGTATCTATCTATCTCAGATTTTCATATCTATCTATCTATCTATCTATCTATCTATCTATCTATCTCAGGATTGTCATATCTATCTATCTATCTATCTATCTATCTCTCTCTCTATCTATCTCAATTTATTTATAATTATATATCTTATTTTCTGAGGTGATTCGTATCTAGCTCTCCATCTCTATTTATAATTATATATCTTCCTTTCTGAGTTGATTCGTATCTATCTATCTATCTATCTATCTATCTCACTAGAATTTCTTTCCATCTCTGTCTCTGTCTCTCTCTCTCTCACACACACACACACTCTCTCTCTCGCTCTCTCTCCCTTTACATATATTTGAAGGTATGTACGCCTTCACATAAATGCATACGATTATATCTTTATGTCTGGAAAGACACGAAAGTTACTTGCTAAAATAAGGTATTGTTATTAAATTCAATATAATTGAAAGAAGACGTGAAATAAACAATGCTATCTTTTGTTGTGCGCTCACGGATAAACACAGTAAACAAAGACAAATCTAATTTTCTGAAAACTTATTTTTTCCCTTTATACTGAAGATGGGTCAAAGGGTGCGTAGACAATATTAAATAGTGGAAGAAGAGCGTGATAGAGCAAAATACATATCTATCTATCTATCTATCTATCTATCTATCTATCTATCTATCTATCTATCACAGTCTGATCATATCTATCTATCTATCTATCTATCTATCTATCTATCTATCTATCTATCTATGCTTTTTTGTGTTTCCCTCTTTCGTTTCGTAGAGAGTTGACAGGTAAAAATGTAAGTTTCTAAAATATTAAAATATAAATGGATTGGTGTCTGCCAGTGCTTCCATCTTTGATTACTTACTCATAGATTATTTTGTTAAGTATCTAAATTATAAATTTCATATTTATGTACTATCATCAGTTATAATTTAGCATATATATATTTATTTATATATAAAACAAATATTTGGAGGTACAAAATCTGTATACTATTTTAAAAACTAAGGCCCTTTCGTC
Organism: Ascarosepion bandense; assembly: GCA_037127315.1. Taxonomy (NCBI): domain Eukaryota; kingdom Metazoa; phylum Mollusca; class Cephalopoda; order Sepiida; family Sepiidae; genus Ascarosepion; species Ascarosepion bandense. Next base: position 287,928 of record JBBBDQ010000813.1, read on the forward strand.
CAACATCTCATCAGGAGAAAATTGTTGGAATCATAAATCAAACAAAAAGAACAACAACTAAAATAAAGAGCAAAAGGAGGTGGGGAAACACATTTAAATAAATATACATATAAATTTATATAGTTATAACGAGGGAAGGAGAAATCGCATATGCATATATATATATATATATATATATATATAGTCATATATATATATAGTCATATATATATATATACATTCATATATATATAGTCATATGTATATATGTGTGTGTGTGTGTGTCTGTGTGTGTCTGTGTGTGTGTTGGCACACGCGTGTGTTTAATTTGTTTGTCTGGATTAGTTTGTTAAATATTTAAATAAGTTATATAGAGGAGTAAGAAGTTGAGAAATATTGGGTGGTAGCGGGAGTTAGGTATAAGGTTTTTAGTATTTGCTTATGTTTATGGACATTTTTTATATTTCCCCTAAAATATTTCTTGATATAGGAAAATGTATATATAATTTACCCTTACACACACACACACACACACACACACACACACACACACACACATATATATATATATATATATATATATATAGTGTTGAATTATGATCATGTTTAGCTCAAAGGTGTGGTTTTCCAGCAGCTTTACTGATTAAAGTTATTTAGCGGAGCAGGTTTTTAGTCGTGAATAGCTCGATATCCAAGTAGACCTAAAGTGTTCATAGGATTAATGCTGAAAATTTTATCAGTCCATTGAGCAGATTCATACTGACTTCGACGATATATGAGGATACCATTATTATGTCGTCACTTGTCAGGGCAAGATTTCTTTCTACTTCTGTAGCTTGGGATATCCTCTTATTTACACGTAGTTTGGTGTAATTTGATATTATTTTGCAGGAGGGGTGAATTGCTTTTACTTTTGTTGTGTTGCTTTTCATTTTAATGTATTATTTGTGCAGGTGTTTGATTTATTTTTATTGATTTTTACTGCTTCTTTTGAGTGTACGAGTGAATGAATGTTCACTTAACTGCTTTTTTTATTGGCTTGTTCTTGTCATTTAGGTTGACCTCTTTTTATAGTATTTCTTTTTCAATCATTGTTGAGTGTTTTATTTGTGGGACTAGTCATTTGTTTTGATTTTGTTGTATTGATCTTATTTCTAATGTTGTATTATTGGTGTAGGTGTTTGATTTCTTTTTGTTGCTTTTTAAGTCCATTTAAAGTACACGTTAATGGATATCTGCTTAATTGTTTTATATTGAGTGGATGTCCACTTAATTGCTTGTTTTTTGTCGTTTAGGTTAATTTTTTACCGTGTTAGTATGGTATAACCAAAGAAACACAGTAAGAAAATACTTAACAAAATCAATAACAACACGATTCGTTTGTACAATACAAACGAATAAAAATGCCTAATAACAACTGTCTAATTAATAGCAAATATCTAATACACAACATAATATAAAAAGTTACCTTAACAATAACACTATCATAAACAAAGATATGTATATAAAAACAACAGAAAGAACATTAAAAAAGATTCAACATTAAAAAAAGATTCAACATTCAAAAAAATTATATTAACCGAGAAAAATACAACGCTATTAAAATACATATGGAACCAGAACCTAAATAACACTGACACCAAAATTAAATGGGAAGTTGTAACAAGAGCACCACCACACAGTCGCAATGTCAGTAATTGCAAACTATGGTAAGAAGAGAGACTAGCAGTTATTAGCTTAATCAATCAAAGCGAAATATTAAATAAAAGAAATGCAAGTATGGGAAAATGTAGACATGCAAACCATATCTACTATGGTACGCCAAAAAAGCAAAATCAAATAAACACAAGCAAAAATCTGAATAAATATACAAACATTCAATCACGACAAAATACAAAATCATATAACAAATACTAAAAAAACAAATCGTTTTAAGCAGTCAAATATATCACTATAAAAAAGAGATCAACCAAAATGACCAAAAAGCACTTAAACGAAACATTCACTGCATATAAAACAATTAAGCAGACATTCAATCATGCATACATTAAAATCATTGAAAACCAATAAAGAAAATCAAACACCTGCATAAATACTACATTAATAAAAAAAATATACACAGCGAAAGCAAACACTCAAAAATGACCTAAGTAAGAAAGCCTTTTAAGCAGTCACAAATACAACATAGTCGGATAAAGGTTACGGCAACACAAAACCGTCAAGCTCTTTGTCAAGAACAAACCAACAAAAAAGCAGTTAATCAGAAAACCACTTAAAGCAATTAAGCGAGCATCAATTCACACGTAAATTAAAGTATTAAAAAGCAATAAAAAGAATCCTAAAATCTGAAAAAATACATTAAAAAGAAAATGAACACAACATTAAAAGCAATTGACCATTTCCACAAAAAAATATCAAATTACAACAAACTTCATATAAATAAGAAAAAAAAAACTAGGTTAGAACAGAAAAAAATAATCTTGCCTTAACGAGGCATAATGGTGTCATCAAGAAACTTTGAAGTCAGTATGAACCTGCTCAGTTGAGAAACAGACTTCTCAGCACTAAACTTGGTTTAATTATTAATAATTATACGCATTCCTGTTTTTCCATCTCTCTCTCTCTCTCTATATATATATATATATATATAGAAAGAGAGAGAGAGAGAGAAAGAAAGAGAGATAGAGATAGATAGATAGATAGATAGATAGAAAGAAAGACAGAAGTACGTATCATAATTACATTAGATTTTGATAATGGTTAAAATATTACCAAATGACGCTTTGTAAATTTGGCGATTTAATGGAACGTCTAAAACCTATAGGTACTTTTTAGATTGTGCGGGAAGTATAGGGCTTATTGGTATACGGTTCCAATTTCACACTTGTCTTTTGCGGTCACAGTCGCAGAAATACTAATGCAAAACGTACATCTTCATCACGACACCCTTAAATTAAGTTCTCTTTTTAAATGTTAAAAAGAGTTTGAGTTTGAGTTTTGTTTAACAGCATGTCAACCTCTATGGGTTATTTAATGAGAAAAAGGTAAAATTTTAAGGTATTGTTTTAAATTTTTGTTATAGTAATAGGTTGATTTAGTCAGATTTTGATGATTTTTTTTATTATAAAATCTGAAAATGTTTTCTGGTTTTTCATTCAAAAATGTGTTATGGTAATATTTTTTCTTCAAAACTGTATCGTTGGTAATATTTTCATTCAAAAATGTACATTTTTTTTATAAAAGTGTATTTTTATACTTTCATAGTGTTTTGATCCCAGTTTAGGGGTTAACTATTTGCCCATAGCTGGGACTCTAACAGGTGCTACCACTCCGGGTCAGGGTGGACCTGGGAACAACAGCAATTAAGAGGTGGTTCCATGCTCCTCACAACCTCTCAATCAAAGATCTTGTTGCCGGATGTAGTTTACAGTCATACCCAGAACGAAAATATTAAAAGAAATGCAGAGACTTATACTTAAAGTCTTGAGGAGACAGTTGGAATTTCTGTCACATCTACTGCAGAATGCGCGTTGTGGTGCAGTGGATATCGGCTTGAAATGAGAAATCGGGGAGTCGAGTTCGAATTCCAGTTGAATTCAATGCATTCATTTACGCGCAAATAGCCCTGGGAAAGGTATTAATCCTTCTCTTCCCTCCAGTTATGGGTTAAATAATAGAAGAGAATGGGTTCTATAGCCTTGGCTGGCAACCAGGCTATGGCAGAATGTAATGGCAACCTACTGCGGGATAATATTCTGTCCGGTCAGTCATGTCTCTTTCGAGACATGATCGTCCAAGCGTGTATCATTTATGGCACTTTACTGACTAATACAAAGGAATCTAGAGAATTTAACACTGAAGTAAAAAAAAAAAAAGAAGAAAAACAGGGCAATACAGCGAGGAATGTAATTAACACATTTCTCCGAACAGGTGATAAAATGAAGGATAATGTCGAAGCTTTCTTAAAGCAACCACGTACAAGAAGATATGAAGGGCAATAATCACTCACTTTATAAAATGACTGGGAAAAGGAAAGAAAAAAAGATTGTGATGAAACATTATCAGATCAACCCACTTATCAAAATCTAACGAAATGACCAAACATCACATTATATCTTCATACTTTTTTGTGTGGCTGAATATTTGTCAGCCTCCACCACGTATTTCAAGAAACAGACAAGGGATTGCACCTCGGCGCGATGTAACAATTAATGGACAGGAGTGGCCGTCTATATCTACAGTTTCTTCTTCTTCTTCTTCTTCTTCTTCTATGTGCCCTGTCCCTTCAGGACGTAGGCGATCATGGCTCTCCACGTCTCCCTATCCCTTGTGACTCTTAGTATGTTTGCTCCTTGTTGCTCCTGGCAACCCCCGTTCCGTCATCCACCTGATCAGACCCTGCAAATATGTTATCCGCTGCCTTCCTCTGTCTCTCCTTCCTTCTATCTGTCCAGTCAGTATCAGGTTCTTCCAGGCTCTCCTTCCTCATTGCATGTCCCAAAAACTTCAGTTGTCTCTTCCTGATGCTCAGCATCAATTTCTTTTTTGTTGCCATTCTTTCTAACACCTCGTCGTTGCTTGTATGCTCAGTCCACGATATCCGTAGCATCCTTCTGTAGAACCACATTTCGGCCGCTTCCAGTTTTGTCCTCATTTTCGATGATATTGTCCAGCATTCACAGCCGTATTGAAGAACTGACATCACATAGCAGTCTAGCACTCATTTCTATTGAGATTTTTCTGTGTGTTAGTATTTTGCTCATCTTCTGGAACGCGTCCTTTGTCATGCCAATTCGCCTTCGGATCTCCGTGTCGCACTTTCCATCTCCTGTTAGAACACTTCCTAGGTACTTAAATGTTTTCAAATTATGAACCCCTTCGGGCTTTCACAGGGTTGTTTTATTTTTGGTGAGTTTGACACAAATATATTTAGATTGAAAATACATTTACGTTTATATGACATCCATTTGCATCATATTGGCTTACAATTTCAACATGTTTAAAAGATGTCTGGGCAAAATTATATAAAACTTATCTGTCTCGCTAGTACTTTCTGCCGTATCTATTTTGTATACGACAATAGGTAAAACTGGAATTTAATGCAAAAATAACCCAGCGGTACCTAAGATTTAAAAGAATTTTTAAAATACGAAATACTTTTCTTGAAACTTTATTTTATCTTAAATTGAAAGCTAAAGAATTAAATTTAATATTTCCAATAAGAAAAATAATCTGGTGTATTACAAACAGAATGTTTTATTCAGAATCGATTTTTGTTTTCTAAATAAGTTGAGTATTCCCCTATTTTAGTCGTCATTCTTTGCAATGTAATTCTCTTCCGTCATACATGACGGCATGACATGATTTATCGTGAGTGCGTAATGAGTTTCAAGTTGCATTATCGGAACGCAATTTTTGCCGTTTCTCGTTTTTCGCCTGTTAGACATTTGAACAAGTATAACTACACATGTATTTCGTTATAATGGGGCCTCACATCAGTGAAGTGGGCCGGTATGCAAGTGAAACCGTTGAGAGAAAGGCCCCGAAACGGTGCACATTCTCTCCTGATGACCCCAATTAAAATATAAATTCAAAAGGACAAAAGTTCAATGAAGTCATATGCCGTAGAGAAGTTCTGTGGAATTGTTATTGGTAAGAGGAGCATTTTATATTCAGCTCGCTTTAGGTGAGTGTCAATTACTTTCCAGTAATTTCCTTCCTCTTTATTAAAACAATAACTTCCAAAGATAAGGTCTACTTTTCTGTATCTTTATTTGAGAAATATTAACTGATTTAAAGTATAATTAATTTAATTTGAAACAAGTATTATTGACTTTAAGTTTACTTTTTTTTTAATCATATCACCCCGAGCAAGGCGGTAACGCCACTGATGTGCAGGGGGCTACACAGGAGTGAAAAGATTGGAAAAGAGAAAAAACCGGAAACCACATCCTAAACAGGAAACAAGGGATGAGCCTCTTCACCTGTTCAATAGACGAGGGTGGAGTGTGAACCGTTTAGTCTATCTACTCCAATTGGGAAAAAAAGTGAGAGAAGATTGGAAAAGAGAAAACCGGAAACCGCGCCCTAAACAGGAAACAAGGAATGAGCCTCTTCACCTGTTCAATAGACGAGGGTGGAGTGTGAACCGGGCGATAGTTTAGTCTATCTACTCCAAGTTTAAGGAGCATATGAACTTGTAAATAATATTGGTTCTTTGTAATTTAGATTTTGAAGGTGTGTTATTATTCATTTCTTTAAAAACTCTCGCCCTTTTTAAAATAATTCTTAATTGTAATACAGACGCTAGTTAATAATGATTTTTACTACCTCATCGACCACCAAATTATACTTTTTTTTTCTAAAGTAACCAATAGCGATACTAAAGATACAGATGAAAAAAACAATAACATTATCTTTTTCTTTTTCTTTTATGTGCCATGTCCTTTCAGGACGTAGGCAATCATGGCCTTCCACGTCTCCCCATCCCTGTCGGTTCCCAGCACACCCTCTCCTGCTGCACCACGCAAAAAAATTAATTTTTATGAAAACAGTAGCAGTGATTTTAACTGATGTTATCCATATTTCAGAGTTTTACGGTTGATAGTTTTTCTGCGAAAACTTTATCAATAAGACATAATTTAAGAAAATGATATGAGCGCCATTATTATATAATTTGTAAGTACTCAGTAATCTTAAAAGACTTGAAAAATATTCCATAATCTAATTTTATGAATGCTGACTTTACATTTAATATAGTCATCGCTCATATTTTCTGATAATGCCATGTATGGTCAAACATATTTTACTAAATGAGCATGTATATATACATAAAAAAATTCAAAATACTTTTTATGATCTTGTGTTCGATGAATGGCATTACGTGTTGCCATTTATGATTAGTAGATATTATTTTCACTTAATAATATAATATAATCTAAAATGGAGAAATTAACAGAGAAATTTAAAACATAAAATTTAATCAATTTTCATAATTAAAATTTTAAAAAAGTAAATTAAAAAATGAAAACAATTCTTGTAAAATTTATTATTTATTGAGCATCCTTTACTTTACACAATGATATCCTTAATACCTAAACTTATTTATAAATTGAATTTTGTCTCTCTGTGTGTGTATGTGTGTTTGTGTCAGTGTATGTGTCTGTCCGTTACTTATAGAATCCGAAACGGCTGAACCGATTTTCTTGAAAATTTACACAATTGTACTATAAGCGTCTGCGAGTGTTCTTAGCTACGATTTGTGTCGAGGTATCCCGATAAATATCGAAAATCGATAATCGAAAAAATCGGGTTATAGAAGGACTGGTCCAATTTTAATCAACTTTGATACACTCATAGACAAAGACATAAGAAACGATATTCAGAAGTTTTAAGGCTGCAGTTCTCACAATAGTGCAGAAAATCGACAATATATATATATATATATATCTGTATGTCTGTATTTTTTCATCCCTTTTATTTTAGTTTTTGCTTAGGGTCAGGCTCTAAGTAGGTATAATTGTAGTTCTTAGTCTCAGCCATAATACTATTTACTCAGAGGACTTATTTAGCCTTCAAAATTCAGTTTACGACGAAAAAAAACTTATTTGACATCGATACCCGGAAATCAAAATTTGACTTACATCCATTCATTTTTATTTCAGTCTACGGTTTCGCTTGGAAACAATTATTGCTTTTTAGTCTTTCGTGCCAACGTCCAAAGAGTCTGAGCTCCCGGACCATGGATTAGTTTTAAAGTTTTCATTACACCCGAGCAACGCCGGGCTATACTGTTAGAATCTTATGTATAAAAGCAATTAAAAAATTACCTAATGTCATAGTCCTATTGAACTTTTCGTTATCGGATTAGAAATAGGATTTTGGTATGGTGTTGCTGATCGACAAAAACAAATTGATGATTTAAATTCTGAAAGGGATTCTTCTATTAAGTAATATAAATATGAAGAGGCTGAAATGTTAATTTCTCGAAATTTCATAAAATTAAGTATGTGGGGTAATAGATGTAAAAAATAAGTAGAGATTCTAAAAAGCAAAATTCAGCAATAAATGTCATTCATTCATAAGTAAATCCTTAAAGGTTCATTAAAATCCAACAATTAATTGATTTTTGCAATAATTTCTTAACGTGTTTTTACTGGAATAGTCAGTCAGTTAAGTGCCATACGCTTGAGCCATACGCATACACGCTTGAGCGATCATGTCTCGAAAGAGACATGACTGAATGGTCAGATGATTCTCCCGCAGTAGGTCGCCATTATTTTCTGTGGTAGACTGGTTGCCAGCCAAGGCGATAGAACCCATTCTATCCTGTTATTGAACCCATAAATGGAGGAAATAGACTGATTAATACCTTTCCTAAAAGTATTTGCGCGTCAGTAAATGAAAGAAATTCAAGTGGAATTCGAACCGGCTCCCCAATTTCTCGTTCTGATCCGATACCCACTGCACCACAACGCACATGATTTTACTGGCAATGAGCAGCTAGAATACCAATAGTAATTTTTGGCCGACCGCTGGCGTACAAAAAAAATATCAATAACTTTAACGAAAATTTTGAATGCGCCCGCAAGAATTAAAAATATAACACTGTCATAGAAATAGTTTGGTATTACTTCTTAATAATAGTAATAATTTTATTAATAAAACTTTGTTTTATTAGGTTTAGGGCTATGATGTTTTTGTTTTGTTTTTTCAGCGAAAAAGTGAAGGTACCTAAAAAATGTTTTCTAAATATCCATTGATGATGTTTTCCTTTCACATGCTAACCAAAATCTCAGTAGAATGTTATTTCAATTTAACTTACATTTCTCACACTTTTAACCATTCCTTTTCGTTTGATCAGAAGGCGCACTAGAATGCCTTCTTAAGTAAAGTATTAAGAAACAGAAAAAAATCAGCCTTCCCATATTGCTTGATAACCTCCTCACTGATAAAAAATTGACTTGAAGCAACGGGAATTTTTTTTTTAATCATATCACCCCGAGCAAGGCGGTAACGCCACTGATGTGCAGGGGGCTACGTAAGAGTGAAAAGATTGGAAAAGAGAAAGCCAGAGACCACATCCTAAACAGGGAACAAGGGATGAGCCTCTTCACCTGTTCAATAGACATGGGTGGAGTGTGAACCAGGTGATAGTTTAGTCTATCTACTCCAATTGAAAAAAAAAAAGAAAAGAGTGGAAAGATTGGAAAAGAGAAAACCGGAAACCACATCCTAAACAGGGAACAAGGGATGAGCCTCTTAACCTGTTCAATAGATGTGGGTGTAGTGTGAACCGGGCGATAGATAGATCTATCAACTCCAATTGAGCCTTCCACGGAAGGATACTGAGAATACCATGGGACCGAATATGTTAACTACGACGAAGTTCTAGAGAAAATAAAAAAACAAAATAGACACTTATACTTAATATCATTAAGAGATACACTACCGGTCATAATTATTAAGACACATTTTTTGTTAAAGAAATGCTGTATTTCACACTATTTTTAGTATTTATTGTCAAGTGGTTAATTCTAAATAGAATTGTTCTTTTGTTATTATTACTTTGCAAAATTTTACAAGGCAAGGAAAGCAAAAATTAACTCGTCAGAATCACCTTAAATTTTCTTCATACTTTCATTGATGAAACTGCATTATAGATAATTATTAAATATTTATATATTCATTTGATGCACATATTATTGCATATATATATTTATGCATTATAGATAATTATTAAATATTTATATATTCATTTGATGCACATATTATTGTGCAATATTAACAAAAGAACCATTCTTTTTTTATTTACAAATATTCGCTTGGCAATAAAGGAAAATACATCATTTTTTTAAAACACTGTGGTGGCCTAATAATTATGGCCGGTAGTGTTGTATAAATTTCTAAACCACATAATGAAGAAAAAGAACTTGGAAACTATGATTCGTTCAAGATAAACTGAATATAAGCGACAGAGGAGAGCAACGCAGCAGCTGGTTAGCTTGAGTAAATGGATGCTGGGACAAGATTTTGCAAAATGGTGACATTTTTTTTAAGGTACGAAGAAGCAAGAAATTCTAGACAGGTGATCACCGTCAGAACATAGAAAAAGAAGAATATAATGAATCTGTAATTCATTTTCAGAAGACAAGGGCCATCCTAGTATTGCAACGATTCTCAGTTAAATAATGATTTATGAATCGTCGAGAATGCAAAGAGAAATCACCGCACTAAATTTTTTAAGAATGGATAGCAATTTCCAGCTGATTAATAAAAAGGAATTTGTGGAAAGACATGGTTGCCTATGTCTTAAATGTACTTAGAACTTTAACGAAGGCATCATTCTATTAGCGCGTGGGTGTGTGGCTAGAGCATTAGTACAGCAAGTATAAGACCTGGGTTCGGATCTCATAATATTTGATCAATCCAACAGTGATTACTGTTAATAGCCAGGGGAGACTATCTGTTGTGGATCTTTGTCGCCAATTTGTTGTGGCAAATCTTAAGGTAAATTTTCGTCGCCAATTTGTTGTGAAATTGTTGTGGTGTAACTTCGCCATAAAGTTGTAGTGACCGGTTTGTCCGGTAGTAAGACACGGAACACAGTAGATAGGATTCAAAGCAGTGTTTTAGTATAACACAAACATAGTTACAAAGTAAGTACTAGTAACTAAGTAAATATAAATAGGTAAATACGAATGGTACAGTTACGTATTCAACCTGATGAAATTATTTTTACAAATCATGTGCAATGTGATTCCGTAGAATCATGTCTGCTATTATAAAGGCCGTTGTGTATTAATTTGTATGTGTCTACCCACACTAATGAGCTGTGACACAGCGAAACAGGCTTATATGTGGATGACTAATATATTATGCTCTCGTTAGGACTGAGCTCTGTAGAGAAGAAAATTTTAAAAATAGTTTCCACTTTTGCGATATATGCATTACTCTTAAGAAATGAATTGAGTAATTTCGGTAACTGGCGTGTGTATACACTGCTTATATACAACACGTTAAAATTTCCCTTCTCTGAGTCCATGCGCCTATGGTTTAGGAGATAGCGATTCCGACTAATACCAAATCTGTCGAATTTCGATCTTGGCCAGAAGCATGTCGATGTGTCTAACCACACAGATGAGCTGTGATACAGCGAAACAGGCTTGTATGTGGATGAATTATATATATATATATATATATGCCTCGCTATTGTTTGATGTACCCCTACATGTACAATCATAGAAAGAGACAAACAATAGCGAGGCAGCGTCGGCTCACTTCATTCTCTTTACTAAGAGTTATTAAACTGTATTACCAATTATGCAAGCTCAGACCTCATGTTTAATCTTTAGATAAGGATTTATTATTTATTTTGTGTTTTTGCAATAATTATGTCGTCGTGTAATGAAGAATATATATATATATATATATATATATATATATATATATATATATATATATATATATTATGGGGCGGAGATCATTATTAATTTTCTTTATGTCTCAATGTAAGATACTAAATAGTAGGTACTTCAATAAATATGCTGTTGTCATTTTAAACGGCATATCGATATAAATATTTTGCCATCATTTTTGACCGTACGAGCCCACTCTATATTCAATAAAATGAACATATATATTTTTCTTTGCGTATACATCAGTTCAATATATATAAATATATATATATGAATGTATGTACATATATGTTGAGTTTCAATCCCGGCCAGAAGCAAGTGGATGTGTCTAGTCACACTGATGAGCTGTTATACAGCGAAACAGGTTTGTATGTGAATGACTAATATATATATATATATATATATATATATATAATAAAAGGGAAATATGTTTTAGTGATATAAGTTTCGTATTTGTTTTTTCATCATCCTGCCAATTTCCGATCCAAATTCAGTTTTCATTTGATCTTTAACACACACACACACACACACACACACACACACACACACACACACACACACACACACACACACCGATAGATAGATAGATAGATAGATAGATAGATAGATAGATAGATAGATAGATGTGTACTGGGGCAGTAATCCCTTTTTATTTAAATTTCATTAAATACAGCTGACAAATTTCTTCTGTTGTTATAAGTTTATATTTTCTGGATATAAATTAGGTAGAAATTGTCCTAAATTTTCTGTATGTCTGAGCGCATTTTGCAAAAATTTTAGACTTTATCAATGATGCCTTTGTGTTTTCTTGTAACTGACAACATGGTTTTTGTATGTATGTATATAGAGTTAAAGAAAAATTCTATTTTGTAAACACAGTCAACACTCTGTGGCCGCGTCCATGGTTGATATTATAGAGTGTTGTCTTTTTTCCTTTTTTTAAATAATGCTTCTATTATTTTAGCATTATGTTTGACATGTGAATGAGATTATTGCAACCGGCAGTGCCTCGCAAATCACTTTGAATAAAACTTGTATAAAAAATGGATTTTAGCAAACATTCACACACACACACACACACAACGCACACACACACATATATATATATATATATATATTTACATATATATATATTAAAATGCATATATACATAGTAAAAACATACCTATATATATATAAACATATATACATATACACATATTGCTATATATATATATAAGAAAACTTAAGACAAACACGTTATTTCATGGTGAATCAAAAGTATGGCCTATTTCAGGCGAACCAGCGTCAGCTTCCGTCTTTATTTTACAAAGGATTCGTATATAATCCTTTATAAAATAAAGACAGAAGCTGACGCTGGTTCGCCTGAAATAGGCCCATACTTCCGATTCACCATGAAATAACATGGCTGTCCTAATTTTTATTATATTTGCTCTATATGTATTTTTATGCATATATGTTTAGAGCTCTCTTAGAGAGTTATCCTACCACTGTATGTACAGGATACTCTTTTGGATTCTTCTATACCGACAATGCATGCTGATATATATATATATATATATATATATATATATATATATATATATATATTCCCATAATGTTATTTAAAATGAGAACTCTTTTATAGGAACACTTATAAGCGTTGTATTAGATTGAGCCACAAATTCAAAAGCCAATAAAAATGAATATCAAATTTGTATATGCGTGGGCGAAAAAATAAGAAGAAGAAATGAAAAAAGAACATCCGAAAGAGGAGAAAAAACATTGTGGGTTCGAAGGAGAAAGATTGTAAACAAGCTTCTTAGCAAAGACGACGAATGAAAGAAGCAGAAGAACAAGATGCGAAAACTAAACGTCATTATCAAATCTGATCAAGTATTTCGTTTTTAAAGAAAAAAAAAATTTTCTGAATGTGGCCCCACTCCATGACATCAATAAACAAAGGTCGTTTCTACACGACCCGAACCCTCCGTAATAAAAATCTTCTCCTCTATTTTAATATTTTGTCTATTATTTTTTATTATCTTTAGTTGTCTTGTTTATTTCCTACCTTTAGAAAATCGTCTTCCTTTTTATCTTTGCCACAGTACGTGCGCATGCGCGTTATAAATAATTACGGATACAATGCGAAGAGATATTTGCCTCATTCTTGAACATTGTTGTTTCTATTTGACGACAATAAATTCAAAGACTCTTCCAACGAGTTTTTCCAGTAAACGTGTGAAAAGAAACAAAAAACAAAAAATAAATAAATGCGGGTATGTGTGTGCGTGTGTGTGTGCCAAAAGCATAACAAAGAAAATAAGCTTGAAGTTCAGTTATTTTCGTCAAAAATATTGTGTTTACGGAGTTAGTGTGCTTTCGCAATATTTCAAAAATAACAGGAGTCATATATTGAAGATCTCTGTCGTGCCATGATCAAGCCTGTATAAAAAAGGAAGAAACATGCAGGAAAAATGGAGGTAAATAAAATACAAAGGCTTAAAATTACGACGAGTTGCTTCAGATAAAATGAGAAAGATTAGAATGTTTGTTACATTATTGGGGATATGTTTTCAGGAATTATGACATACATACATACATACATACATACATATATATATATATATATATATATATATATATATATATTGTTGGCAACAATATATATATATATATATATTGTTGGCAACAACAATTATTGACTGAAATAAATTTATTACGGAAATATGACCGGTGTTTAAAGTTTTTCTTAAAAGAAAACAGAGAATATATATATATATATATATATATATTCTCGAATACTTATTCTTTATCTATCTATCTATCTATCTATCCCTTTGTTTCTATTCATATCAATCAAAATTGGGTAATTTTTTTTCTGATTCCGGTTCTATTTCTATCCCGTTATTTGTTTTTTTTTTTATCTCTGTGTATCTTTTTATAAACCTATCTATCTATCTATGTTTGTCCACATCTATCTATCTATCTATCTATCTATGTTTGTCCACATCTATCTATCTATCTATCTATCTATCTATCTATGTTTGTCCACATCTATCTATCTATCTCTCTATCTATCTATCTATCTATCTATCTATCTATCTATCTATCTATCTATTGTTGCGGAGTTTGGAGCTGATAAACAATATTTAAATACCAGAAGGAATTTAGTTTAGGTTATGTTCAAAACTACACACATTTTAAATTTTGTTCCTAGCACAAGTTCAATATCCAATAATTCAATGACGGTGTTTTTCAATAACAAATTTTATATAAGAAATATACAAATATACAAATATAATAATGAACCATCTTCTCGAAAAGATTTTGTTTATTGTATTTAGAAGTTTTGTGTCCAAATGAATGTTGGAAGAATATGTGGAAAAATGAATTTAAATAATTCAGTTCAAAGTGAATATTGCTTGTTGAATTAAATGTTTCTGGCTGAATTGTTTAGTCAATTTAGTAGAAATACTTTTGGCTTTCTTCACAAATCAGATATATATATATATATAATGTAAAGACCAAAAAAGAAAAAAATGGAAAAGAAAGAAGTGAAATGTTCCTCAGGCGTCAAAAAAGAAAAGTGAAATCTTTCAGTATAATAAGGGGATCGTGATGTCGTCGAAGAGCAAAAGAATTCGTGACACTTGCGTCTTGAGAAGAAACCTACCCGTTTCTTATTGATTTAATCGATGTTCTTTATTTAATACTTTTATTCTTGCTCACATTTAGGGACGAACTGAACGGAAGATGTTGTTGTTGTTGTTTCTATATTCCGCAAATAATTTACACCGAAAATCACGCTCATTAAAAACGCTATCCAAAAATTAAATCCTACCCATACCCAGCCAATTGTGCACGCTTCTCACATGCACACACACGTAATCGTTGCTGAAGAAGTGAGATTTTTCTCGCCGAAATAGCTATACAACGAATGCTGTATTCGGAATTTTATTTATATAATATTCATAATTGTCTCTGTAAATAGATAATACTATTTACATCGAGCACTCCACCTGGGTCATTTTAATATTAATAAAATTAATGTTAACAGGATCTGGTTTTTGAGATTTTACTTACATATTTTTCTATTCTAGATTTAATATATATATATATATATATATATATATATATATATATAAATTATAATATAAATATGTTATAATATCATTACAAAAGCAGCTATTTTGTTTCGACACTACTTGTGTCTTAACAAGTGATGAGGTTTATTTCAAGTTGAAGAGTTTTAAAAGGTTAAGAACTAGCCCAATTCCCTTAATCAGGGAGGCATTGCTACATAGACAGTGTGGACTAATTAAAATAACGTAATTTCCCATTTGAACAATATGAGAACAGACTTTAAAAACAATTTTTAGGGACATTAATATTAATATGATTAAATTGCGATCAGCATTATTAATCGACTATTAGATTCAATTTATTTTTATTGCGGATTTTAAATTCTAAGTTTAACAAATCATTATATTTAGATTATTATTAAAGTTATCCAGATATTAAACGAGGAAAAGACATGGACGCACACATACAAACCTACAAACATCCACACATGGACAAATAGGCGATTATACACACATACAATGACATAGAGACACATGTACAGATTAATATACGCACATATATATATACACTTTTTTAAAATTTTTCTTTTATCGACGTGGCAATTTATCTGGAAAACGACTGTAAAGGCTACAATATTGGATACATGTAAAAGCGAATTCGTAAGATGACAAGGGCCTTGAATAAATGAGGTCAAGTTAGATATAATCAAATTTCAGTGCATGAACGAATAAACATAATTAGATATATACTTACGCAAATAAACAAACTAAAAACAAAAACGTGCGATGCTAAAAACTCATTATTTACAAAATAAAATAAAAACAAAATATAACAACACATATGAAAATATTTATACAAAACTTCTGGCATAGACATACGCAAATAAGCGCAGGAATATTTATACAGAAGCAGACGCGCACATATATGAACGTGTATAGTTATTATTAGTTCTACTTTGTATTGAGCACTTTTTTTAAGAATAGTGTTTCTTTGGATACAGAATATCATTCCATTCATACCTACCCTTTACCCTTTACTTATATATATATATATATATATATATATATATATATATATATATATACTAATATTTTTATCATAAGTATTTGTAATAAAAAATACATTCAGTTATGTGCCATACGTGAAACACGCTTGGACGATCATGTCTCGGCACACGACTGGGCAGAAGATGATCACGCAGTAGGTTGCCATTTCTGCGGTAGACTGGTTGCCAGCCAAGGCTTTAGAACCCAATCTGTCTTGTTATTTAACCCATAACTGGAAGGAAGAGACGGATTAATACCTTTCCCAGGGGTATTTGCCCGTAAGTGAATGCAATGAATTCAACTGGAATTCGAACTCGGCTCTCCGATTTCTTGTTCCAAGCCGATATCCACTGCACCACCACGCACATCCTCATACATTACTGCATCATAAAAGTTGTCATGTTTCGTTTATTATCATCATTATTACTATTACCACCTCAGGCAGTGAAATATTGTTAGAAATTGTTAGAAATATTGTTAGAAATTGTTAGAAATATTGTTAGAAATTGTTATACATAGAAATTTCTTAAATTTAAAGACTACACAGTGGTTAACTTATGACTATTAACATGTGCCGTTTCTAATTTAAAAAAAATATTTATATTAATATCTTTATTATGAGTGTTTATAATAAACACATAGTTTATTGCAACACAAGTGTTGTTGTGCTTTGGTACTTTCTTATTAGCATCTCGTCAGGCAGTGAAATATTTTTGTTAGGAATTGTTATATATAGATGTTTTCGGCAAAAACTTGATCACAATAAGACGAGTCAAGTAGCAAATTGAGTAAATGTTTATTTTAAAGTTGAAAAGAATACTTTTTAAACTTGACATCTGCATAAAAATAACAAAATATACAAACTCGGTGAATTTGATTTTGTTTAAAATTTGGGTGGTACCAAACATATGGTCGGTAGTACATACACACATATATAGTCATCCGCAGACAGATCTGTTACGCCGTATCACAGCTGATCAGTACGGTTAGACTCCGATTCCTTTTTTACCCAGGATTGAAAACCGACCGAAATGGCGTCAGTCGGCGACGTTACCCCTGGGCTATGGGCGTTCGGTGGAAGTAGGCAGACTTTTTAGCGCATCATAATACGCGCCCAATAACTAGCGTGCTCTAATTCATTTCACTGAATGAGCGATGCGTACATGCCATATATATAAACAATATATACTCTAGCATCTATGCATCGTTCATTCAGTAATGAATTAGAACACTCTCAGTTACTGGCGTAAGTTTACATGGTATATCACACGCTAAAATTCTGCTTTCTTCTAGCGAGCGCCCATAGCTCAGAGATAGAATCGCCGGGTTTCAATCCTGGCTAAAAGGAATCGAAGTGTATATATATATATATATATATATATATATATATATATATATAAATACTTCTAGTGCAGTCACCGAAGTGAAGCGTTGGTGATTTTAATTGATGAAGACCCGGATGAAGAGAACTAAGAGCCGATTTAGACAAACTAGTCGTGTTTATTACATTGACTTATACTGAAATACCCTTGAGAAAACTAAGAATTAATCTCTCATTCTATGAATTGAATGTAGGACAGATGGCATTATCGGTCAGCAGTAGTGATTCCAACAAACGGCATGTTTGATAACTGCCTGAACAACCATACCACGGTTGACCCAAGCTATGTGAGGGTAATTGGATAAATGGAACTATTTTTGTTAGGGTAAATTAAGAATAGTTTTTGACGGGGAAGTGGGAATTCACAAGTGTGTTTTTCATCGGTATTTCGTTAATTCGTTGTCTTACGAAAAACACATTGAAACGCATTGGTGAGAAGTTATATTTTCATTTCATTTTGTTTGTTTTGCTTTTTTTGGTGTGGGTGGGGGGATTTTAATATCGTTTTTACAGCTTGTTGTGCGTTACAATCTTCGTGTATTGCCAAAATTAATTTAATGTTTATTCCTTAATTGAATAAGTTTTAGTGATTCTATTAATTAGTTTTTATGATTAAAACTTCTATTATTTTTATCTTTTTATTTAACATGATTATCATTTAAGAGATAGATAGATAGATAGATAGATGCGAAAATCATGAGATAAATAGATAGAAAGATAAATTAGATATGAATAACCTGATATATATATATATATATATATATATATATATATATATATATAGATAGATAGATAGATAGATAGATAGATAGATAGATACGAATTATCTGAGAACGATAGATTTGAGAATGTCTTTGTCTATATTTCAGTGATGAGGTTTTGTATTGATTTACATTATTCGGGTTGATGTCCTCATATATATCGTCATAATTACGTATTTCACCTGAAGAAGGCCGGAGCATACAACAAACATCGAGAATATGACAATAAAAATGGAGACAATAATCCAAACAATGTAGATAGCGTAAATAATAAATTTTGTACATATTTTTGTACTTATAATGTGGAGGCAAATTTTATACGCGTAATAAATTAAGTTAAAACAAACCACATACATTTCTAGTGATTATTATTATTTTTTTAATAGTAGTTTTCCGTTGTTGGATTTATACTGAATACAAATAAAGCGGCCATATCTTTTGCAGTATGCGATAGAAAGACGCGCGTGAGTTTTCTTTGTTGCTTGAAGGAGATTTTGAAAAATATATTTAAATTTTCTCCCTTATTTCTCGCTTCTATTTCACAGCCTGTAACTTCCCCTTTTATTTTACTTCCGTTTATTATCATCATTATTGATGTTGTTGTTTCTCTCCTGGCGTTTAGAGGCGGCGTTACGAGTAAGGGGAGATAATTCATCTTGACAGTTGTTGAAAATAATAGAAAATAAAGAATCTTAGCGACTCATCCTTCCCACGGGCGCCATTTCGATTGCGAACTAGAGCTTAGCCATGTACATTTTGCGGAGAACAGCTTAAAAATGTCAATTACTGAATTATAATAATGGCCTTCCGTGTGGCTAATTAGATTTCCGTTATTCCCCCGTTTATTAATTCATTGGCAATTTCTTCACGATTTTCTCTATCTCTTTCTGGCATCCTGTCTCTGTCCCTATCTTCGCGTTCTTTTTTACTCTCTGATTTATATATATATATATATATATATATATATATATATATATATTACTATCATTACTAACTACCTCATGAGACATTGTTCTTTTAATGTTGAAACAAAATGTACAATTTTGTAGTAGATTGTAGTTTGTACATGTTCTGAAGTATAGTTTATAATGTTTATATATATATATATATATATATATATATATATATATATATATATAACGCGTTCTACCTTTTTAAATTAAACCTTGGTAGGTTTATTGGCTTACTAGGTTAATTTACTTATTCTGCTCTGCTTAGGTATTGAGCGCCTTTTTGTTATTGATTACTAGTCTCGGGTTTTTCTTTGGGCTACGTACTGGCTCGGTCCAAATCGCTTTGGCTGATGTTCATGTGCTTAGCTCTTCCTTTTTTTACAACCATTTTTTCCTTCCGCGTATATACGCAGAGGGTTTTTCGAAACGCGTATAGTGATAAGTTTGCATTTATATATATATATATATATATATGCGTGTGTGTGTGTGTGTGTGTGTGTGTGTGTGTGTATTTGATTTAATAAGGTAGAACGCGTTTTCCTTGCGTTCTTGGAAATTGAAAATTTCTCGAAACCTAGGTATATTTATTTTAAATACAGATATTTAACATGTTTAAGATTATATATTAGACATTACAACATTACTTTTATGTCATTTACTTATTTTTATACTAGCAGTATAGCCTGGCGTTGCTCTGATGTAATGAAAGATTTAAAACTAACTCATGGTCCTGGAGCTCAGACTTTTTAGACTTTGGTACGAAAAGCGTAGGTTGTTGAAAGATTGATCTCGAAGCCGTAGAATTTACTAAAATGAATGGATGTAAGTCAAATTTTGATTTCCGGTATCGATGTCAAATAAGTTTTCCATCGCAAACTAAATTTTAAAAGCTACATAAATTCTCTGAGTAAATTTTATCATGGCTGAGTCAAAGAACTACAATTATACGTACTTATACCTACTTAAAGCAAAACCCGAAGCAAAAACCAAAATAAAAGGGCTGAAAACCTGATTGTGATCAGACCCGATAGGATATCGGAGTATCGATTTCCAATATTGGAATCAAATAAATCATCTAAGGACCTGCTTTCTCAGCTTTCTATTGTTCCTTTCTAACTAGCTTGTACTCCTCACTCTTTTCTAATTAATCTTTTTACATTTATCTAACCCCCTGCACATCAGTGGCGTTTCTGCCTTGCTCGGGGTGAAATGATTAAAAAACAAAAAAAAAACTAACCTAAGTAAGTCCATGAAAAACTTATCGTACCCATCGGGAGTAAAACTGAAGAAAATGAGCCATATTGATGGTTGGTAATATCGGTTTTTGATCAGATTCGATAGAATATCGAGTGTTTCGATTTCCGATATCGGGGAAAATGAGTCGTCTGAGAAGATCTACTCATGTTTGAGACTAAAAAACTCTGCAGTAAGAACCATGATAAGAGGGGTGAAATCCTGATCATGATCAGGCCTGATCTGATATCAGAGGGAAATCGAAACAAAAATAAGTAGCCCATGATCTGACCGGACGCATAAAGAATATTTGTGTGATGGGTGGTGGGAATCGGATAAAAATTGTGGATTTATATAAAGGACATACAGAGAGACAGAAAGAAAGACATACACAGAAAAACATCTTACCTTTTATATATATATAGTTTGGTACGTGGCATTGCCTCGTGATAATGAGATCTGCGTTCAAATCTCACTATTTTTCTGTGAAGGTGACTGGTTGAGTCTATCGGTCTGGACGAAGTGAGCTCAGCACGCATAAAAACAATGCCGCGGATTGTAAGAGAAATTGAATAGACGATACATTTGGCGGGTCGTTGATAGTTGCACGAGCAGAAATTCTCAAGTGATCGTGAAAAAGGTTTTTAGTGTGCTGGCCTTGTTCAAACTAGATAACGAATCTCCTCGTTCGGCAAAGTTCCAGTATAAACCCGATTGACCCTGTTGGTGCTGAACGAATACAAATGTGTCTAGTATACAGACATATCCGGGTACGAGTGGACATCCAACATTTACTTTTACATTAGATTTTTTGTATTCTTATACAAGTTATTTACATAATGTGTGGATGCGTGCATTTTAAAGTACTCGTGTAGAAAATAATCTATAAATATGTATATAAACAGATGTGTATGTGTTTGAGTGTCTCCATTTTAACAAACCCTACTATACCAAAACCGTTGGTTGGATTTCAACTAAAATTGAGTCACTTGTCAATTATGACATGAACTTTTGACGTACGCAAAAACTTTTTGAATCGATTTACAGGATACGGCAGAAATCACCGTAACGCTTAGAAATTAGGAACTCTTATCATCCAAGACGCCTTATGCGAATTCAACCAAAATCGGATAATTTGTAGATCAAGTTCCAAATCTTTGATGTACACAATTTTTTTTTTGAATCAACACAGGGTTTCTCCATAAACAACGACAAAGAGAATTTCGGGTGATCGTTTGCACATTTTTATGCATTTCTCCAAGACACTTCACTCAAATCTAACCAAAATCTATTCACCACTAGATCAAGCTCAGATGCCTTGATATACTGACAAAAATTTCAATTAACACACAGGTTGCGGCCAAAAATTAATGGAAAATGTTGCTTTAACTATCGTTTATTTCTCTGAAACGCTTAGGTGTATTTCAACAAACTTCTTTTTGCAACTTCTACCTCATCATATGCTTTTTTATGCTATATATATATATATATATATATATATATATATATATATTGTAATTTTGCTTTTTCAATGGTTTATAAACGCATAATATCACTACACAAAAATGTTCATGTTTCAGAGTAAAACTGTTTCTCTTTAGGTGATATGTTAAATAAATGGTGAAAATGATTTACTTTGAAAATATAAGATGAATTCATGATTATTTAGAAAATTAAGGAATGTTAGAGAAAATGGAGATTTAATATTTGGGTTATGAAAGGGAACAGGATGGCTTGGATCTTTTTAGTTTTTTCTGTGTATGATATATAGTGAGACCTAAATATATATGTTGAATCATTTTATATATATATATATAGATATATATATATTGTTTGATGAAATTTTTATGCTCCTGTTACATTTGACCCGCAAACAGTTTTTGGCAGAGTCCAAAGGAAAAAAAAATAAGACAATTCAAACAAAGAAGTATTAAAAATACATTGATAAATCATTTCATAAAAGAAAAATGAATTTAGATGTGAAGAGTTCAAAGCAATTTTCAGTGATTTTAGTGAGGTACTTACATATGATGTACGTTGTGGTGCAGTGGATATCGACTCTGATCGACAAATCGGGAAGCCGATTTTGAATTCCAGTTGAATTCCTCGCATTCACTTACGCACAAATATCCTTAGGAAAGGTATTAATCTGTCTCTTCCCTTCAGTTATCGGCTAAATAATAGGACAGACTGAATTCTATAGCCTTGGCTAGAAATCAGTCTACTACAGAAAGCAATGGCAACCTACTGAGGGATAATCTTCTGCCCAGTCTGTCATGTCTCTTTCGACATATGATCGCCCAAAACGTGTATCGCTTATGGCACTTAACTGACTGAACAAAAATTTTACTTTTGACTCCTCTATTATCACTCTATTGAATCTCAATACATTTTTCAAGGCTTTTCCATAATTGCGTTGCGCTATTAAAACTTTCTTACGATTGCCATCATTTTTGAGAGCACAGGTAGACTAGTAACAAAATAATAAGGATTATGTACGTGGCAGAGATCTGAGCGGTTTTCCACACTATTAGAAAGTAAGTGTAGAAAAGTGTATTATGATATTCAAAATGGATTATTCTTTTATGTAGAATCCATAGAACTTCTCTAGTTTGTGCACACCTCGTCGGTGATTTCTCCGCGAAAGCTTTCCACTTTTTCCTCATTTTCGGGTTTTCTGCCCATTGAAAGCTTTACAGAAAGAAAATACATTTTAAAGGATTCTCATCCAAGTTTGAATAAATTGTACAAAAAGATTCCTGTGGGTTTCCTTCGTTGATTTTTCGATGAATATCCTCTTTATAATTCTTGCAATCGAATGTACAACAAAATTTGATTCATATAAATACTGAATTACAACAGAGGCAAAATATACAAGTTTCCTCAAGTTTTTCATTACAGATAGACAAAACCTCATGGGAAATCGATTGCTCGTTTTGTCGTATTGTTGTGTCATCTGATTGAGTGCTATGTTATATCAAGTCCGCAAAACCGGTTAACAAGATATTCTAAATGGATAGGAACTTTTCGTATTAGTCTATCTCTCGCCCTCATTTTTCTCTCTCACACACAAATATATTTCTGAATAAATCTCTCTCTTTCTATCTATCAATACACACACACACACACACACACACACACACACACATATATATATATATATATATATATATTTATATATTTAGGTCCCCTCTTTTCTAATTATTATATGGCAAATCTAGAAAATAAAATAATTAATGACAACAATAAACCCTCTATATATGTAAGATATATAGATGACATCTTTGTTTCAGCTAAGAATATCGATCAAATTAAATATCTTAAAAACAAATTTGAAAGTCACTCCGTCCTCAAATTTGCACTAGAACTTAATATTAATAACAAACTCCCATTCCTTGATGTATTCATTGATTCTAGCACACATAAATTTACTACTTCTCTATATAGGAAACCAACTAGCATAAATTCGTGTCTTCTTAATTATAATAGTGAATGTCCCCAACGATATAAGTTAGCTGTTATAAAAAACCTTACTTCAACGCACACAAATGATATCTTCTTCCAAATCTATATTTTATAAAGAATTACACAACATTAAGCAAACACTAGTCAATAATGGATTTCCTAACTCCGTTATTGATCAACAAATTAAAATGTATCTCAACAAACTTAACAATAGCTCTAACAATAATGATAATATTAATAATAATGGTTTACATCAAAATAAACATAACACTATTAACTTATACTATTGCAACCAAATACATAATAATTATAAACAAGATGAAAAAACTCTCAAAAACATAATACGTAGAAATGTTAAACCAGTCGAAAGTAATAATCAAATTAAACTCATTATATATTATAAAAAGTTTAAAACAATTGACCTCATAGTTTATAATAACCCAACAGGCACTAAACTAAATTCTTTACAAAAAACCAATGTAGTGTACCAATTTACATGCCCATTCAGAGATTGCATCTCTGATACTACTCAAAAACCTAGTACATATATTGGTTTTACCACAACCACGCTCTCCCGTAGACTTACATGTCATCTTTCTGATCAGAGTACTATTAAACAACATTTCTCTGAAAAACATAAACATGTAGGTAATATCAGACAGATTTTGGTCAACAATACGGTGATCCTTACTCATACACACAGTAAGAGGAACCTGCAGATATTGGAGGCCATGTACATCAAATCAAAACAACCAACACTCAATAAAATCAACTTTAAAACAGGAAATAACATATTACATTGCATTTGACTACATGGTTTTGTTGTCATTTCGCGCTATCCCGCGGTGTGACGTCATAAAACCGCATCGCAAACTTAAGAACTGCGTTTATTATTTTTGGTAACTATTGCCGTTGCCAAGCGGAGTTTTATGTCAACACAAAATAAAATCGTCGGTGATGGTGGATTTTATAATATTTCAGTTTAAACTACCTCTCTGAAGATGGCTCATGTGAGCCGAAAGCTTAGAAGAAAACCAATAAATAATTATCCAAATGTTGGAGAATTTTTGTCTTTATTTTCAACTGAAATTAAAGCAAAAATACGACGTTTAGAACGGCTCATGATTAAACATAATAGACATTCATTGTCTCTTATATTTAATAGCATATGTCTAGAAAATATATATATATATATATATATATATATATATATATATATATATATATATATATAACGCATTTTCTCCGCAAGCGCGCATATATGTATGTATGCATGTATATCTATGTATATTCAAAAAATAATTGCAATTGTCGAAAAAATAAGACCTGCCTACTGACTGGTCAATGTAGGTCCACAGGTGTTCAGATGATGATGTTAAATTTTACTTTGGATCGACCGCTAACATGTGGAAGCTTAGATTTTACAACCGCATGTCTTTAAGCAACAGTAAATACAGCAAAATCACTACTTTATTGGGAATTAAAGAAAAGCAATAACAAGAAACCAATTATTACCTGGAATTTCGTCGCTAAATCCAGACCTTACAATGAAAATATATATATATCTTTATCTATATATATATCTTTATCTCTCATCCTTTGAGACATCTCCGTCTGCTGAAAACAATATTTGCACCGTATGCTGTTCGATAGGTTTTAAAATTTTGGTAGTAATTAATTTCACACATGGCTTATTATGAAAATATAATGTGTGCCATTTTTTGTGTTGTGTCTATTCAGGACCGAAACGTCAATGACTCACCGCAAAATCCTATCTTTTTTAGCTTTAATTAAGCTATGTCTTTTCACGATACCGTGTACTCCGTGTTCTGCTTTCAGTTTTTAGAAAATTGTTATATAGGTTATTCGCTCTTTTACTCTGTTTCTCTTGCCTTCTCGAACTTGTTCACTATCTAGATAGCTGTCCGATTGTGTTGCAGGCTTGGGTGTGCGAGTGATGTAATTGATAAGTTATCGGAATCTGAAATCGGTGAGCTGAATTCTACTTCCAATTGGGTTTGCGATATTCACATATGCGCAAAAAGCCTTGGGAAAGTTATAAATCCACCTCTTCCCCCATCTATGTGTTAATCAGTAAATCATAATTTTAGCCAAATCATTTTATAATCTAAGAGTATTTTCTGGCTTTAAATAACCTGCAAAATATTAATAAGCCTAAAAACACAACTCATTTACTTTTCTTGCTTTCTTGCTTCGTTACATTCTCTGGCAAATTCGCTAAGCACACTTTTCAGCATTTACTGCTATATATGATAACCGATATTGCGTAACAGCTAAAGCCTCGGTTTTTGCTCTAAAAGAATTTTTTCCTGTTAACTCTTACTTTCCTTTGATTTTGAAAGTCATTTTTCCTATTCTAATGAACAATCGGATTTGAGTGTCGCATGTTCTCTCCTCTGTTAGAAAAATATCATATCTATTGAAATTTTCAAACTTCTTTGATTTTGGCATCTCCAATATGTAGTTCGTCTCGTGGATTCTTTTCCCAGCTAAATACCATATTTTCTGTTGTCTTCCAATCGATAATTAGACATTCTTTTCACTTACCTTTACTGGATTCCCGAGGATGTCCTACAATTTTCCTTTAATGTCTGCTAACAACTCTGCGTTATCTGCATGTCTTATGTTGTTATGTTTGTTCCCTATCAAAATAAATTCTGGTAGAAGTTTCTCTCAGGAAAGCTTTATTATAAATGTTGAATTAATCAGGTGTTAAGTCACATGTTTGTTTTATGTCTTTTTATTTTTGTGTATTTACTGAATAAGTTTTCTGTACATATGCTTGCTGTTTACTCCCAATGTCTGTTCAGAATTATAATATTGTGACAAAATAATTAAGCTTTCCTGGCAGTCGGAATAGTTCTTTGTGTCTTACTTCATCAAACACTTTTGTATAATCTGTAGAATATAGATATTCATCCTTCTACATTTTTATTTATTTTTCTGATATAATTCTGAGTATGAATATCGCATCTTTTGTTCTAAGATTTTTAACAAAACCGAAGTGATGTTGTCTTATTTTCAGTTTAATTCTGCTACGTGCTATATGTATTAGAATTCGGATAACATTCGCTGTATGATTCATTATGTCGATTTTTCAATAGAGCTTATTAATTTGCAGCTGGCCTGTCAGGTAGTGCTATGAGAAGAGATCTGCTTTGATTTTCCTGCATGTAACCCTTTTTGTATACACAATTTATCATTGTTAATCTTGTAAATGAGAAAATAGTTTTGACGACTAGAAAGTGTATTAAAACTCCATTTGAGTTTGTTAATCTTTGACATGTTCATCTCAACCAGTGCCAATCTTAATTCAGGCAGTAATATTTCAGGTTCTTCCATATTTTTGTATATTGCCTGTTTTTCGCTTTTGTCTTAAAAAAGAATCCCCACTTTCGAAATATCTTTTAAATATCTTACCATGTTATTAGGGTTCCTGCTTGAATTTAGGCTTCCTTTCGATGTGCGCATATTTTGTACAGTAAATTTCTTATTATTTTATGCATATTGATCTTACTTGTGAGAATCATCCTTTACATTACTGCACATATTCCCATGGTTCTTTGCGAGCTTGCTGTTCTTTCTAATCTATTTGCATAATATACTATATAATGTACTTTACCTTAGTGTTATATATCGCCGTACGACGACAAACAACGAGAACACGCATATATAAAAATATAAGGTTATATTTTTATTCCTGACGACGAACCCGTGTGGAACAGAGAATGGAAGAGTGAGAGCGCACATAGAATGGGTCGACGGGAGTGTAGTCTTGCCTGTGGTGTCTCTCTGCTTCCACTGGCCGTTCTCTGCTGGCGGAATCCGTGTGTCGAGGTCTTTTTATAGTCTTCTAGAACCGGGACTTTTCCTTCCGGTGTTGCCTCGCCCACGCAACGCCCACGTAATTCCAAGAGACACCTGTTCTGTTTGCCTCCGTAGTCATTTCCGCCGCTGTCGGAAATAAGGTCAAACGAGCCCGACTCATAACCCTGCGACATCCGCTCCAGGCCCCGACAGGATGTATTTCTCAAACACCTGTCTTGTCGTTCGCCGACCCCTTCACCGACGGGAAACACCATCGATTGCATCAACCTTCCTCGGGTGGGGCCAGATTGCTATATTACATTAGTAATGTTAGCTGTCTCCTTTCTATCACATAGAGAATTTCATTTGTCATCTACTCTTTTTTACTTGTCTACTTTTTCTTGATTTCGTCATTAAAGCTTTTTTTCATGTTCTACATTGACTTTCTGTTCTTACTGAATTTATTGTTTTTACATTTAACATTACTATCCTCTCTGTGTTACTATACGGCGACGAGACGTGGCCCCTCAGCAAAAGCCTTCCCTATCTCGTCTATGTCTTTGAGTACCACACGCTTAGGACTATCGTGGAAGTTCAATGACTCGCTCATGTGTCCAGTGATGAGTTCCGCCGAAGGGTCTGCCAGCCCAACATCCTCCCCACCGTCCATCAGTGCTGTAACCGTTCACTTGGTTACGTCCTAGAATAAGGTGATTGTAGGGAACAAAACAATTCTAGATTTAAAAATTAAAATGCTAATTACTGACTCTTTGATTTTGCTAGAAATAAACAGATATACTCAAATTTACAAAACCTTTGCTTAGCACACACGGAACTCGCGAAATTTCAAGCCTCGATGCGAAATGCTTTTCGGCCAATAGAAAAGTAGGAAGCATCTAAACACAAAACAGAAAGGCCAGAATCACATCCGAGAGTGAATTTCCAAATGATCGCTTCAAAGCCTCCACAAACGAAATAAAAGACGAGCAAATTTCGACTGTTGCCAGTTAGAAATGAGGCGACCGTAATTAACACGCCTCTCGACAAACTTCAAGCGATCGTTATTATTATTCTCGATTTTTCTCTCTCACTCTCACCTCCTTCCATTTTACCATTCACCCTAAGCGATAGCTTCAAAGACAATCATACCCAACAATAAACGCTCATACATACATACATGCATACATACATACATACATACATACATACATACATACATACATACATACATACATACGTTCCTGCCTACGTACACATAAACTCATTCTTGCAAGGACTACTACGAGCTCTTGATACCCTTAACTACTTATTACAACTTCTCATGAACGTTTTAAATTCTACCAATTCATGATATTCTTTTTCATTAATAAATTTCTATTTAAACATACAAAAGGCATACATTTATTCTGTCACCGATCCACTTACTGATAACCTTCTGATGATTTTGATAAAATCTGTAAGTTATAGGAATTTTGGGTATGTTTCACACAAGGCCAATTCAATAAATATTAACCAATCTCTCTATAGCTACTTGATGACCGCTTTACCTGAGTAATCTACCAATTCGACACGCCATCGCTATATAATTGGCGACGACCTTGCGGCAGACCATGCAGCAAAGACGGTGAGACATTGAGGGATAAGGTGGCTCTCATAGGCCCAACTCCTTTATGCCATTTAATTTAGTAGCAGCAACGTTTAACCTAGTCGACATGAATATCTTTACTCTTCGTCTCATTCAGGGGTCTGTAATCTCGACGTGGTGTAATGATAAGCAAACTTGTCTCGCTAGAACCTATTACAACTGGTTAGTGAGTTCAGTCCTCACTGAGCATCTCATACTTCTGGCTTTGTGCCACATCTAAGCGGCGCTTAGAAAATCACCTTTTGTAGTTGATTTTTGCTTTGTCTTTCAGTTAGTTATCAGCATTGCTAACTTCACTTTACACCCGGCCGTAATCTAAATACTAAGATTGTTTACAAATTTTAAGGCAAAAATAACTTTACTTGAATAAAAAGAAAAAATATAAATTACTTGAATAATAAAAATTATAAAAGAAATTATTGAAAGATTTCGTAATTATTTTTACATTTCTTTATTTCAATAATAGTGTTCTTGATCAGTCCAGGTTCGTAAATAATTATATTGGATGTACCACGACTTATTTAAAAAGACGTCTTACGTTGCATCTCTCTGGCCATACCACAATTTGATTTCATTTAGATACACATGGAAACCTAGCTACCTCTATGCATAGCATACACATTGATAATACAAATATAATAGTATCGTTTACATATAAAAAAGCTAAAAATAATGTAAGCATTATTAATAAAAAAAGAAAAATCCAACACTTTACAATATTAACTATGAGCATGGCGACAACGTGCTCACTGTTTTCAGAATATAAAACATAACTATGACTCTCTCTCTCTCTCTCTCTCTCTCTATATATATATATATATATATATATATATATCCAAACAACTTATATATCCAGTTAAAATATGATTCATCTTTCACAATAGCTAAAATTATAGTCATAAGCGCTTGTAGGAATAAAATATATGGATGATTTTTACATAACTTATGTCCTGGAAAGAAAAACAATGATAAAATCACAAGAGAAATTATATAAAATACTTAACTATAACACCTTATCGGTCATATTTAATGAAACTTGCATAAAAAAGAGATTTCTTCTTAATTATACAATTTTCGAATTATCTTTTTATCTATCTAGCTATCTATCTATGTAAATTCAGATAATAATTTGAAGGAGGGGAATAGCTATTTCAGCATGTCAGTTCAAGACATGCATTGTCAATCACGCTTAATCAAAGAATGGGGAAAGTTTATTATGCCGGAAGCAGGTGATATTAAAGGAAGAGGTGGGGAATGTTGGTTACTATGGGGTTAAGCTAGAGGAATCTTAGTAGTAAATTCTCTTTTGGTAGTGGGAGGCAGGTGGCTTTACCATTGGGCTAGTAGTGCTAGGGTGAAGGAAAAGGTTAATACTTCACCAAATTTTAAAATCTAGTTAATGTCAAGGACATCTTCTATTGTGAATAAATGAACGAAGTAATTATTGAAATTTAATTTTATTCCGGTGACGACAAATACTAATGATTTCTTTACGTTTATTCAGAAGTAAGTTTTAATATTGAAATTTCAAAATCTTATTTTTTTTCTGTTAAACATAGATTACATCTATCCTCTGAGCTATTAAGAGTAGGTACTATGCCAATCATCTACCACTTTATCTGTGAATTTTGATCATTCTCTTTAAATTACCAGTACATTCCAATGAGAGTTGTCTGATACCTTAAATTTGTGTTAGTAAAGAGTGCCTGTCTGTATAAAGCCTTTATATGAGTAGGTGATCCGTTTAAACCTATCGCTTACTCATTTAAAATTTAAAAAATGATAAAATTTGTAAAATAAAATAAGGCATTAAATAGAATTTTAAAAAGAAAAACAAACATTATTAATTATCAGTTGATAAAATATCCGGTATTTGTTACAGATATTTTTAAATTCAATATTTACCTAGGACTCATTATGCCATTTCTACCCCAAGCGGTAAATTTTAATATGTAAAACTAAACCATAAGTGAGGTAGTCAAGGGTATGTTGAAGATTATCATATCAAAACTTTATTCAAACGCCTATTTTTGAGGATGCTGTTATAAGTACAATGACTTCAGCCTCTTATCCGCTAGAGCAGGTGAACCTTCGACGTGGTGTAATGGTTAGACAGCTTGTCTATTACAAATGATTAGTGAGTTTCGATTTATACTTCCGGCCTTGTGCCACATCTAAACTGCGGTGATAAATACACTATCCACTAGGACAGGATAGTGAATCGGCTAAGCTGATTCAACTGACGTTCTTCTGGGACAGTTAATACCCCAGAAAAAAAACATCAGTTGATTTTTTTTGTAAGAGAGATAACTTACTCTGTGAGTAAATGTTCTGCAAAAGTAGTGAGGTAAGCCTTTAGGCTTTTGACAAGAACACTGGAAAAAATAAATAAAAATTATTTTGATATTTTTTCAAAGCAGAATCTTTCGTTTAATGTACTTGAATATTCTTTCCAGAAGAGTTATTTTGCTTGCAAATGAATTTATATCTCTCGTATTAAAGAAAAAGAAAAATCCTTCATTTGCTGCTTTCCATTATCTGCTTTCTGCGCATGCTCAGCGAATGTAACATATATTAAATTTTAGAATGTGTGTATTCAATGGCGAAAAAGAATAACCCCCAGGTGATTCGGCGGGAACGGATGTTGCTGTGCTTAGGTGAGCATAAGTCGGTCTCTATTAGACTCTATACTGGAATATAAATTGCCTGTTCATGTGCTTTTACGATATTTACATTAACACGGTATATATATATATATATACGGGCGTCTCGAGATTATGGCATGGTTAGGAAGAGGATCTGGTTAATCGTTATTATGGCGTAGTCAGTTCGATCCTTACTCTTGTCAGAACAGTATGAACAGTATGATATAATTTGTATACAATAACTAAACAAAATAGTGTTAGCAATAAAACACCACAATCCTTTACCATAAAAGAAAATTCAGCAAAACTATTACCGTAAAAATTATTTATAGAAAAGGAACAGGAATCTCTATTATGGCGTTGGGGAAGTGAGTGAATGCATATCAGGACCAATGACACTGAGATTCTTCTTTGGATTTTATTAACAATCTGAAAATACATATTAATACTTTATTAAAGCATTCAATGTGTCTTGGATTTGAAATTAATCCATTCTGAGTAGCTCAGTTTCCCATACAGAAGAACCTCCGGAGTACTCCCATCCCTCGACGATTGTTACAGGTTATTTTGCCGTCCTATTCATGGTGGAGGTCTGGACAGAGTTCTATGCATGATTCGCAGTTTTCCTTGCAGCATTATTTCCGGTACTCACCAATGTTGGCCAAAAAAAAGATAGAGCCCAATAAAGCTTGGCAATGGCCTTTTTGCAGCCTAAAAGCAAAAACGTCCCTAATGTTGGATTTGCCCTTCCCCATATATATATATATATATATATATGGGGAATTTAAACATATACTGTTAAATATAAGAGACAATGAATGTCTATTATGTTTAATCACGAGCCGTTCTAAACGTCGTATTTTGGCTTTAATTTTGTGGAGAGTTTCTCATTTTTATATCGCAACTTCAATCGGAAATGCTCGGATAAACTACATTACTTGATTCCAGTAAGTCTGTCTTTCATGGCTAAGATCTTCAATGCTACTTATGTTGAAGCGAACGACCCAAATTTCCTCCTTGTTCCATCGGTGAGGAGTAATTTCCATTCAAACAGTTTCTGTCCGCGAACGATTACCCTGTGAAACCGACTCCAAAGAGGATGCTTCCTCGGTTTACTACGATTTTAACATGTTTATGTCTAACATTAACCGTTATCTAACCGTATAAGTCTCCACTTAACATAACCCTCTATCTAACTTGGCCCCCGGGGCATTGTACAGGGTAAACCGTCATGTAAAGATAATTTTCCGTTCATAGGGTTCTCATTAATCTTCTCTTGCTACAAGTCCCCTCTTTATCTGGGATAGAATTGTCCAACATTCACTACCATATTCTTCTTCTTCTTCTTCTTCTTCTTCTTCTTCTTCTATGTGCCTTGTCTTTTCATGACGTAGGTGATCATGGCTTTACTTGTCTCCCTTATCCCTGGTGGCTCTTAATCGCAATATCTCTTGTTACACCACGCAATCCCCGTCCAGCCATCCACCTGATCAGGCCCTTCAAATATGTTATTTGCTGCTTTCCTCTGTTTGTTTTTCCCTCTATCTGGCCTATTAGTATCAGATTTCCAAGCCCTCCTTCCTCATTGCATGTCCCAGGAACTTTAACTGTGATCAGTTATTTATTTCCTTTTCGTTTCCATC
Organism: Ascarosepion bandense; assembly: GCA_037127315.1. Taxonomy (NCBI): domain Eukaryota; kingdom Metazoa; phylum Mollusca; class Cephalopoda; order Sepiida; family Sepiidae; genus Ascarosepion; species Ascarosepion bandense. Next base: position 321,989 of record JBBBDQ010000813.1, read on the forward strand.
CTTTCCAAAACCTCATCATTGCTCACATGCTCGATCCATGAAATCCGCAGCATCCTTCTGTAGAAAAACATTTCAGATACTTCAAGTTTTTTCTGCATCTTCGATGATATTGTCCAGAATTCACTGCCATATTGAAGAACTGACATCGCATAGCAATCCAGTACTCTTTTCGTTGTTTCTAGCAAAATTTTCCTGTCTCTTAATACTCTACTCAGCTTCTGGAATTCGTCCTTCGCCATGCCAATTCACCTTCGTATTTCTGTGTCGCACTTTCCGTTTTCTATTAAAACACTTCACAGATATTTAAATTTTTTTTACCTGCTTGATTTTAGTATTTCCCACCTGTATCTGGCATTTTCAGCTACTCTTTTGATGGCCATGCATTTGCTTTTCTTGCAGTTTATTTGTAGTCCTTTCTTGTCACTCTCTTCAGTTACCTTCTGTAGGAGGTCTTGTAGTTTCATTTCCGTGTCTACTATCAGCCCTGTATCATCTGCGTATCTTATATTGTTCAAATTGTGGCCTCCGTTGACAAATCCTGGCATAACTTCTAGGGTCCTCAGAATAGTCTCGCTCTACAAGTTCAATAGATCCGGTGAAAAGACACATCCTTGTCTTACGCCCCTTTCTATGTTTGCATATCTGCTGAATTCGTTACCTGTCGGTAGAGATTCTTGATTACACTTTTGTCTTTAGATTATTGTTATTACATAGCATCTAAACTATTTTCTCTTTGTTTCTATAGAAATTGTCTTATTTCTTAATTGTTTGTTTACATTTTAGGAGTCATCTTTTCTCATTACAATGTGGCTTCGGATATTACTGTCTAAATGTAGGCAAATATTTGTAACTATCTGAAGTTTCATGTTGACCATTCATAACTTGCATCATGCTAAAGACCGTACGTTCTGTCTTCTTCCAAATTAGTACATTCTCCTAATTTCATTTTCTACCTGACTGTAGAAATTTCTTCAAATTTTAGTCTGTGTCTGCTCTTAGCACAATATCATCTGTGTATCTTATGTTGTTAACCTTGTCCCCAGTAGCTGGAAACTACACTGTTTCTATAAGTTTGGCTAATTCTACTTCGGCATACGTAGTACGTAACTTTCAAGCTGTAAATGAGAGAAGGTAAATATCGGATGTTAAAATATTAATTCGACGAAGTGGCAGGCATTTAGAGTTGAGTGCTTTAGATTTCTTGCTTTCTTAATTTCTTTTTCAAAACTTTTTTTTCCGGAATGGATTATCTGTTTTATTTTTCACACATTTTTTCTTCAATTATGTTTTTTACTATTTTTCTTCCTTTAATTATTTGCAGCATTTTCTCATTTTTCTTTCTTCAAATTTTCCCCACCAAATTGAATATGTTTTTCTATTCTTTCTTTCTTTCTTTCTTTCATTCATTCATTCTTTCTTTCTTTCTGTTTTAATTTTTTGTTTCTTCTTTCAATGCATTTTTCTGTTTTCTTTCTTTATTTTTCTTTATTCTATTGCTTTTTTACTTTCTGCAAATTTTCTTTCATGCGTTTAAAGTAAGTTCATGTGCATTATATTTTCTTCTTTCTTACTTCCTTTTTTGTTATTTTTCTTTCTTTCCTTTTTCTATCTTTTTCTGTCATTTTTGTGTTTACCTTTCTTTCTCTGTATTTTTCTCTTTCTTCTGATTTATCATTTAATTTTGTCTTTTTCTCTTTCTTCTGATTTCTTATTTAATTTTTTTTCTTTTTCTTTCTGTTTTTTTTTTGCATTTTTCTTTCCTTATTTCATCTTTTCTGCTAATTGTTTTTGCTTTCATTCTGTTTTCTATCTTTTAGTGTATTTCTGTTTCTTTTTACATGTATTTTATTCTTATATATTTATCGTATTGCTCTTTATTTTTTTGTATTTTATTATTTATTTAATTTTTTTCATTATTTCTCCCGTCAACTTTCTTTCTTTTTTTTTCTTTATTTAAGTTTTTTTTTTTTTTTTGTAGATTTTCGTGTATTTTTCTTTCTTTTTGAAAGTATTGTTCTCTTTCTTAAATTTGCATTCTTCAGAGCAGGGTCTATAGTGTAAAGGTCAAACCACATTCTCCGGCACAGAATGTTCGAGGAGTCACCGGCAGATGTACGATTGGATGAACTGGAGAATAGTGGTGGTGGACAGAGCAGCAATTCAGAAAGTCAATGGCTCTCACCATTCGAAGCAGATGTCTTTTTTTAAGCGTTACTGTTAAGCCCCAGCCAGCGTCTCGATTGTGAATTTTGAAAAAGGTCGTCGGGTCAGGTCGCACAATAGACGCGAAAACATCCGTTGCAGGTGGCCTTTGTATTAAGAGCCAAATTGTTTTTACGTCTTAAGGCAATGCAGTTTATAAAAATATGGCCGTATACAGACCTAAGAGAATCAGAATTTAAGAAAACGTAAAATTTATTTGCTGTCGGGATCGCTGGCGGATTTATTTTTTAAAATCTTAATTAGATTTTAAAAAAGAAAGTAAAATGCAATTTTAAATATGATTTTAAAAGCTGCCGAATATAAAATCGTTGTTGGTTGCTTACTTTAATATACATAAAGTTATTTTTAGAAACTTTAAAAAATACAAAACTTCTTTTTTTTTCTTTTTTGTTTTTCTATTTTTTTTTTGTTTGTATTTCCTTCATTATTTTGTTTTTTCTTTATTTTTTATCGTTAATTTGCTTCATTTTTTTGTGTGTATTTTTTCTTTTTTTTATTCAGAAATTTTTCTTGCCTGTTTCTTAAATCTGCATTCTTCCGAATGGAATCGGAAGGTGTTATTTTTTATAGCAATAACCGGTTGACTAGTGGCGATTGTGAAACTTTGAAAATAGTTGGGGGCATTTAGGAGTCCAGATTTTTTGAGGAGGAGGGGAGAAAACTAAAGCAGTGTCTTCATTTTCATACTACACCATAACCGTATACACAACTTAGCAATTAGTTTGAGTATAAATATGTTACTTCACTAAATCAAACGGAATACATTTTATTCATAGTAGTGTAGGTACCTCCACTCGAATTTCGATATATAAGTTTAAATTGAATTTTTAAAAAAATTTTCTTGAAACATTCATTTTAGCTTAATTGAAAGCTAAATGATTAAATTTGCTATTTCCACTAAGCAAAATACTCGGGTGTGTTTCAAACAGAAATTACACTAATTGGAATCTAAAATGTTGAGATTTTATTACAATTTTCAGTATTTTTACCATTTTTTGAACGATCGACACATTTGTAAACAAAAGTTAATTTTCGGTGTTAAAATCTTGCAAAAATAAAATATACATCTCTCACTCGTTATTTTTAGAAAATTATCAAATTTTATCTTAAATTAATATGATTTGAAACAAAAGGAATACCTACACCCGACTTCCCACCCAGAACTAAGGCTCAACTAAATAGCGTCCACATTACACCCTCGCTGGTCGCCAAGATAATTGCACAACTTGACCCACACAAAGCGAGCGGCGGTGACTAAATCCCAGTCATAGTACTGAAGAAATGTGCCCCAGAACTCTCCTCTGTTCTCTCTAAACTCTATAACCTCTGCCTATCTGCTTCCTGTTTTCCTGCCTGTTGGAAGTCCTCCTGTGTAGTTCCTATATTTAAGAATTCTGGCGAACCCTCAGACCCCGCCAATTACCGTCCTATTAGTCTCCTTCCGATCTTTGGCAAAGTTTTCGAAGCCATTATCAACGCCGAGGTGATTCAGTATCTCACGGCCAACAGGCTTCTCTCTGACAAACAGTACAGGTTTCGCTTCACCAGGTCTACTGCTGATATGCTAACGACCATTACCGAGTACATATACCGGGCACTTGACAAGAATGGCGAAGCCCGAACCGTTACCTTGGATATCTCCAAAGCGTTCGACAAGGTCTGGCATGCTGGCCTCTTGTGCAAACTGCGGAGCTATGGGATAACTGGACATCTGTTTGACCTCATCCAGTCCTTCCTCTCTAACCGCACATTGAAGGTGGTTTTAAATGGGCATGCCTCCCAAAACTACCATACATACGCGGGCGTCCCTCAAGGTTCTATCCTAGGTCCCACGCTCTTTCTGATCTACATTAATGATCTCCCCGACGCCATTAGATCCCAAGTTGGCATGTATGCCGATGACACAACAATCTACTCTCGCATCGATCAAAAACCAGGTGTAGACGACAAAGTGAACCTCGCTGCCGTACTTGAAAAGGACCTCCAATCCGTAGTGGCCTGGGTTAGGAAATGGCTAGTAAATTTCAATGCCTCTAAAACGAAGCTGTTGTCAACTAACCACCATAGACAATCGCATCTCCCTCCCATTAGCATGGAACAGGCTAGCCTCCCAGAGAGTAAAATACTATGGCTCCTTGGCCTTACACTTTCGGCGGACCTCAAATGGAATGACTATATCGAATCCCTTGCCAAATCTGCTGCTATGAAAGTCGGCTCTCTGTGCAGGACCCGGAAGTTTTTCCCACCTGAATCTATTCTGCACATATACAAATCTACCATCCGCCCGTGTATTGAATATTGCTGCCATATCTGGTCGGGTGACCCTGCTGCTCTCCTTGGGCTTCTTGACAAAATACAAAGGAGGATCTGTAACGTGGTTGATACTGACTTGGCAGACCGGCTGCAACCACTGTCTCACCGGCGTGATGTGGCTTCCCTGTGCCTCTTCTACAAGTACTTTCATGGCTTCTCCTCCGATGAGCTTAGATCACTGGTGCCGCCTAAGCACGAATTTACACGAGATACTAGATTAGGAACTAGGTCCCACCCTTTTACAGTTAAACAAATAAGATGTAACCGTAAATTCTACTCCAATAGCTTCTTTTCTCGCGCTTCCCGCCTGTGGAACTCCCTTCCACAAGTCTGCTTTCCCGACAGCTACAATCTCCAGGTGTTTAAATGTAGGGTCAATAGACACCCCCTATCACACTAACTCCCAATTATTCTCAGAACACTCTCATTTACCCAACCCTCATTCTCGGCATCCTTACCCGCTTATCACCCCCCCCCCACCCCCCCCCCTCTGACATTTCCTATATTTAATCATCCTTTCTCCACTCTATGTAGCCCCCTGCGCAGTAGTGGCAGTGACATGCCTTGCTCGGGGTGAAACGCTTATAAAAAAATATTACTTGTTTATGGGATGAAAGTTAGAATAAAATTATTTCTTAATCACAAACTTCTGATTCGTTGTTCTTTTAAGTAGGCGATGCCAGCACTTATCCATCAATCTATTCGTATGGTAACCAAAGATTGACATAACCTAGTTTAGTATTTCTTAAGGGGAATAACCCTTAAAACATGACATTTTAATGATAATGTCTCATAGTTTCCATAGTAAAAGAAAATGTGCACTTTAACAAAATAAAAAAAAATAGAAATTATTTTAAATATCTTAATTCTAAATGATTTGTATTAAGCTTACGAATTTTCGATTTCTAAATAAAGTCTATTTTTAATGAATTAATAACCAAAGACACTGAGTAACTGAAAGAAATTTTAAAAGATTTTTGAAACTTCAATTATCAAAGAAAAAATTAAAACAATTCTCATAAAAATTCATTATTCATCAAAATTTTTCTTCTTCAAAATATGATATCCTAAAATTATATTATTTAAAAAAATAATTAAAACTTTATCTACATTAAAAGTAGTGTAGCTTTAACAGATGTAAAAATAATTCAACAAGAATTTCAAAAAATAATAGTTGCATAAATAATTGCATTCATTTGTGAATAAGTCATGAAATTTTAATTAAAATCAGACAATTACTTGATTTTTGCAAGAATTTTCAAATTAATGTCTTTCAATGGCAAAACAAAAACGACATTATGCAAACACAGCGTGAATTGCTGACGGAAAACAAAAAAGAAATTTGAATTGAAATTTCGAACGACTTAGAAAGGATTAAATTTTTAAAAATAATGACAACAAAATTTGATATTTCCCCTTAATAATAGCAGAAACACTTTAATGGTAAAACTTTGTTTTTCTTAAGTTTGTGCCCTTTTAAAATCACGTTTTGCTGTTTCTTTTTTTTTTTTGCGAATGAGTAGAGGTAACAATAGTAGTGGAGTTCTAATCTATTCTTACCCTCTATTCCACTCTCAAGCTGTTGGAACACAAGAGGTTAATTTCAAAACAGAGTCTAAGGGTTAATACTAACGTCAATACTAACAGAACAGTGTGATTTGTCTGCTCTGTTTTTTTTCCTCTACAAACCCTGCATGTGTCCATAAAATGCTAAATGAAAACAAAACCGAAGAGGAAAAAGTGCGGAGATCAAATCTTATCCAAATCAGTGACTGAATATTTATTTTTGTATAAGAATACAAAAAATGTGGCACAAAGCCTAAAAAGGTGGTGGGTAGGGAGTGTTTTTTAATAACTATCCTATACCTAGCTAATCAACTTCATTAAAAATTCTCTTAACATTATTTTTATTTACCACAAGAACTCGTCCATAATCGTAGAGTTCAACATATACCATAATACCACATATTTATAGGGGAGCCTAAAAAATGGTAACAAACCCATGAGATAAAAATTTATTTACATAAACTAATTTTATAATATATATATATATATAATGATACGAAAATGAAACAGATACGTGATGAATAACCCTAAAGACAAACTAAAATACAACAAAATCTTTAAACTAAAATAAACAAATGTTATTAAGAAAAATTCAACCGAAAAATTCAGAGTGGCTGTTGAATTTCGCCAAATGGCTAAATCAAGTCGCACAAGCGCTAAGGGAGAATATAGGGACAAAATTTAAAAAAATCGGAATGGAAAATCAAAGACTTACTCAGTCAAGATAAAAAGTTAGGTCCAGAAACAAACTGGGCAATTTGGAAATCTAGACTTGGATCATAGCAAAAGAGAAATCCAGGAACAGACTAGTAACAATATTGACTCACATTAACTAGATAAACAAAAGAAATTGAACTTCACCAGGGAAAGGTTTTCAGAAAACCGCCCCGTTGTGCCGTAAGAGACTTAAAAAAGAAAATCAAGACTGGCCCCATTCACGCGAACCAGACATGCTACAGTTACCCACCTGTTTTGAAATCTGTCGATATCAAACGCTTTGTATCAGATCTGATCTTCACCTGGAGCTAATGCTCAAAGAATCTAATCAGATGCTGATAAGAATAACGCTCATATCGCAAGGTTCCTTCCTTCCATGTCATCTATATCACCACTCGTGCCTCGGCTAGCAACGTGAGAAATACCATCCATTTCACCCCAGAATACGGGCTCAACACATTGTCACACGCGTACGCGAGATAAATGATCACGAGCTGATCAAGAGCGATACGGGCCGTCAACTCGCCGACACGGTACCAGAAACAGCGCACCTGATGACAATAGTAGAAGGCTTGCTCAGCTGTTTCTTTCAAAGCAAGGTCACATCGATGACAGTGGGGCAAATCCTTCCCGCCCCGTCTAAAAAAATGAGAGATAACCTGTTCCGAATCAATCACCAGGTAAGCGAAAGCTTCAAGGTTGCTGAAGTAATCCGCCGCTGGCGCCCAAGATCCAAGTGGGCACAACCCTGTCACTAACAAGCCGAGCTGACAACAAAGAAGGTCTATCGTCGCGAACCCTCTACTAATAAACGATACAAGTGCCCACGAGGTCGAGAAAAGTCAGTGATTCGAGGAATGACCGGCAAGACCTCTCCAGGCTAGGGAAGACGTCCCTTACATTCCCCACTAAAATCGAAACCTCAGTCAACACGTAGCATAGGAAAGCCAAACTCGAGACACGTCTATGACTCACCTCGTATGGCATTCCCGCCCCACTCCTTGACACGGATATTTGCAACAGACATATTTGGTGACCTGATGATTGCGTTCACCCACAAGAGATTGGACAGCAAACGCTCAGTCGGCATCCGATGGTCATCACAGAGAGGGAATACCGTCAACCGGCAAAGGATAATGGAAAGGCGTATGTTACACAATAATCAGCCATCCCCTTCACAGAAAACCACTGTCGAAGCAAACTCTTGACCGACGCTCCGACCTTTGCCTGTCAGTGCGGCTGAAGGGCCCCGGGAGAACAATGCCTTTCCAGGCAACTAACCGCAAGCCGAAAGATTTGTCGCAGTTAGTTTTGGCCCCAGTCTGTACCACCTCAATGTTATCCGGAGACGAAACAGAAAATGGATATGCCAGCGGCGTAAGCAGAAACCCTGACTCAAGCCTTACCAGAGAGAGAGGGGGAGAAAAAGAGAGAGAGAGTGATGGAGGGAGAGAGAGGGAGAGGGAGAGGGAGGGAGAGAGAGAGAGAGAGATTCTGCGTAGAGCCGGACAAAATGCCTTGTTGCTTAGCCGACAAAGGAAAGAATCCAACGCCAAAGCTAAAGTAGGGTCGACCGAGGGCAAACCTGATGAATCGAGACAGCGCCAAAGCACCCGACCGCTTTCCATTTACCAGTATCACAGCACTGGGAAGCAGGCTGATCCACTTGCAGTTGTTGGCTTTGAATTTGGTTGCCTGCAGGACAACTGCTTCATACCCATGATCGACCCTATCCAAATGCCTTGAACTGATCGAAATTGATCGGCTTGCTCGTCGTCTTTTACACCTTCCTTGATAGTGCGGATCAGATGCAGGTTGTCCTGAATAGTTCTGCCCTTCACAGAACGTCTGATCAGGTCCCAACAGAATCTCGGCAAATGACTGCAAACGCTCCGTCATAATCTTGGTCAAATATTTAACTCTGTGTTTAGCAGAGGTATGGGCCTGTAATCATCTAATTCTCTCCTAACAACCTTGACTTTTTTCAACAACATGATCGCACCCCTGGAAATCCGTTCGCGGACGGACCCCTGCCAGAACCAGTTGTTGAGCACCAACATCAACATTGGTATAAAGATATGCGATAGTCTCAAGTACAATTCATAAGGTAGGCTACTAAATCCTGGAGACTTGCCACTGGCCACCCTCTTCAATGTCAAATGATCTCACCGTGATTTCCCCCTTGCATTTAGCTGCTTCAGTCGGCCCAAGCCGAGGAATTTTAGCCAAGTAGCTGCGGAACTCCTCATCCCAGAGTCCAGGCTCCTTGGTGAATCGGCTCGCGAAATGCCACTGAAACGCATCACACATACCATTGGCCGACCTCTTAGTACGCCCTTCCGGGGTTTTGATCTCTCGAATATATCGATCGCCGCCTCGACGGATCTCTTCCTTGCAATTCAGCGCCTAAACTCACGGCTTCATCAGACATCTTTTTTAACCAATGTCTAATTACCTGACCTTGGTACTGCTTGCTAGCCACATGAGCCAAGGTCTGCCAAGCTTACTCTATCTCTAGGTCATTCCCCCAACCTCCGCCTATCTATAAAATTCTTCACCTTGTTATCCTTAGTTAGGGCGAGTCGATGGCTATATTCAGTTGTGAAAGACCTAATCCTATACTTAAGCATCTCCCACAACCTATCTTTGATAACCTCCCCACCAATTCCCGCTGCACTAATCTAGTTAGCCTTTCTCGAAGTCCAGCTTGTCTAGTACAGAGACGCTGAATTTTCAGTTACCAGCCAAATTAGGCCTGCCGTCTATCGCCATCCGGGCACAAACGAGTTTGTGGTCCGAATAGCCTAACCAGTCAAACGTGGGTCAATTTAGCAAATCTAGATCGACTCTTCTCACTAACATTCTATCCAGGTAGCTAAGTACCTGGGTAGACAGCCAATTAAGTGCCCACGTTTACGTCTTCTCCTCAGGGTGATCGACCAGATATCTATCTATCAGATCAAGCAGGCTTCGATCACGTGCCCTTCCGCTAGACCCCACAACCTATCTAACTTGGGGTCCAATCCGCTTAAAACTAGGCGCGAAAAATCCACCAGGAACGGCCCCAACTGACTGAAAAACGAGACGCACGCCTCCCGGTCGTTTGGCGCATGGACGGAACGATCCGAAACGACCTACTTTTCACGGCAATATCGTCCACGATAAAGTGGCCATCTCGCGCCGACATGGACAAGGTCTACCCTCGCACCCAGGGTAGGTTTAATCACGAACGAAACATCTCTGGCCTGATGGTGTCCTCCTGTTGAGACTCTCGCTGTATTTTTGGCAAAAGTTTGTTTGGTGACGGCAGCCATCTTTGTTGCGAGGTCCCGCTGAAGAAAAGGGGAAGCTGCTTTTCTAATTCTCCTTATAATATCCGTTCATCCATCTTTTTTTTTTTGGATTCTCTGCCACCACCATCGCTTCTTTCACTGTAGTAGTTTTTGCAAGCACTGGTGCTACAAGTGTTGCCATTGAATTCCTCTACAGGCACACCTAAGACACGTGCTCGGCAGCTCCATACTTTCAGCAGTGTAACCTCCACCACCACACAAAGCTTTCTACCCCGGTACAGCAGAACGTCTGGAATACTAATTAAATTCTCCCGGTTAAGGGTAATCTGGATACAGAAATCTTTTGCTTTCACCCCAGTCCTGCGGGACACTCGCGCTACCTATTCGACAGATCCAAACTGGGCGAAGTACGCTCTCACATGATCACTGCTGATGTCACCATGGACAATCACTCTAGTCCGATGTGTGCCCACATACTCTGTTTGAAGTCGTATTTGTTACCATCACACTTCCGGTTAACAACTTGGCCTCCTCTGTCGATGCAAGCAACACGTCCCACATGGCCCTAGACTTCCTTGCTTGTATTTGGGACACACTTTTGAGGTTTTTATGGCCTTCTTCATCGTGTAAATTGTCCTTGTTGAAATGACATCTAGTGCATTTGGACCGGTCAAAATTTAATTCGCTTTAATATAATCTTCAAGTTCCTGATGCTTTTGGCTTGTAGTAGGGCGCATCTTTTTTAACTTGTGTTTGGTTCCATACAGACGATGAAGCTTTCTACGTAACAGTTGGCTAGAGAGACCCTTCCATTTTGAATGACGTCTCCCAGCAACACGAAAACAGTCCAACAAAAAAAGACCCCACAAAAAATTACACAAAAATGTACAACAAACAAACATTGTGACGGGGTCCTTCAAATTCGCTCCCATGTCGGACTGATTTGACCGGTCAGGACCCGTGGTTTAAGCAGTGAAATTTATCACGTGACTGGATCAAAACCACATATCAATACTTTATGTATGAAGGAAAATTGACCGGGATCATAGATCAATTTGCTATTTCCCATCCAATACAAATCCAGAATCTTAATTTTTCCGACTGACTTGCGAAATTTGCCTTGGTCTGGTTTTTTTCAAAAATGTTTTTAAACGTTTGGATCCGATTTTGCAAGTATGCAATTTTACTTTTTGCGTTTGAAATAATTCTTAGATCATATGGGATTTGTATCCTATAAAATAAAACAAATATTCGTCCATGCTAAGAATATTGCTGCTGCATATGCTCCGCTGTTTCTGCTAGCTATCCTTAATAAAACCAAAAGAATAATGAAAAATATTCTTGACCCCGATCTGTTGCTTTGTCTTCAGTGACATTCCAACCTCCGTAAGGTTTGCCTTCTCTTTGCCATTTCTATAAATAGCTCTTTGCTATGGTGTCCCGACTTTTCGTATTTTTAGTGCATTAAATATCGGCTTATAAGGAGAAATCATTTTGAATTCCAGTTGAATTCGTTGCATTCACGTACGCGAAAATGCCATTATGAAAGGATTTGAATCCGTCGATTCCTCCTCCAGTTATGGGTTAAATTACAAGACAGATTGGGAAACAATCTACTGCAGAAATTAATAACTGACTTGACTGGTGACGAAGTTTCATCAATTTATAGTTTGGCTGGCTAGAGTTAACCCTAAATCCTAAGCTATGTTTCTTTTTTTCCACACTTCTTGCTTTTTCGGAGCATTTGATCCAACCTTAGTTTGCAAGAGTTTAAATGAAATGTCATTCGCTATTTGTTGTCCTCCTGAATACTCTTGCTTCTTAGCATCGTTATTGCTTGCATCTCTTCCACATCCTGTAACTCCTTGCATCTCTGCGTCATTACTGCCTTGCTTAGAGTAAACTCAACTAAAAACATGCCCTTTTTTTTCTCATTATGTGACTCAGAAATTTCGAAAATCTCATTTTGACTGCATACTCTCTCTTATCAAGCACGTTTTGTCCATAGTTTTGTAAATCTCTTCGATTCTAGTTTTTTTTGATCCGTGAAGAAATTGCCCAGAATTCGCTGCATCATAAGAATGCTGATATTGCATAGCAAGTCAGCAGTCTTTTTCTTATTTGTAAGAAAATTTTTCAATTTCTTAATGCGTTGCTTAATATCGTTATCTTTAGACAGATTTCGGCATTGCAAAATGCTTTCCGATAACTGTGATACATCTTTTGTCACCTGGTAAGACACTACGCAGATATTTTAATCTTTGTATTTGCTTCATTTCCATGACACCAGGACATGGATTACATTGTCTTTTAGTGATGCTGCCTTTTCCTATGTTAACAAATCATATAAAACATAAAGCTGCATTCAAAATACAAAATATACATACCACAGAAATATAAGATCGATTTGGCGGCTGATCTAATAAATAACATAAAATCTGCTTGTAATATGTGCCACTATAAAGACATCATCTTTTTTAAAAGACGTACACTTTTACTTGGTTAAATATTTCTTCTTCTATGGCTTTTTAAAATCAAGATACCAAGTAAAAATCATGTCTTTGATCTTAAATACATCGCAACACAATCAGATGCTTCAGACCATGGCTATCTACAATACTCTATACTTTGTAGTTTTGAGTTATGTATTTTTTTAAACTATCTCTCCCCGTAATTTCTCTGCCATCCATCTACAAAAATCTTACTAGGTCTGTTGGTCGTCGCTTTCCATTACTCTTTGTGGCTTCAGTTTATCCTATTGCAAGCCTTCTTTACTCATTATGGGGTATCCAGAATTTCAAATGCACAAGCCCACAATAGTAGTAAACCTACCATAGTTGTTTTGGAAATAGATTTTTTTCAGCAGTATCATCATTTCATTCCAATATAGTTTTGCATTCGTTACTATACAAATAGTTTTCTGTATCGATTTTAGTGTATTTCTTCGCCAAACTAACATATTTCACTTTCTCATATTTATATAAACGTAGCCGTTTTCATTTCCCATGTCTTTACTCGCACTTTTGGCGGCATAGACCCTGGGCGGATTGAACCAGATTCTTCTCTCGAAGGAGTTTCATGGGATATTTTTGCGGCTCCCCCCCCCCCCCAATGTAGTGCGAATATTTTTCCGCAGTAGGTTTCCTATTCATACTGCGGTAGTCTATGGTTGTTATGAGGAAACACACCTATTCCTCAGATAATGGACTCTTCCTCCGATATTAATAAAAGTTAACTGGGAGTTCTTAGAAGTTCATGGGAGTTCCTTAGACTTCTATTTGAGTTCAGTAGAACTACTAGGCAGTTGATATTAGTCGGTAGTTAACTGAATACTAAGGATTCAGCATTCAGTGGAAGATTACCAAGTTCCTAAAATTTTAGCAACCGACATAGTTCGATTATAAACTTCACTGCGAAAACTACTCCCCAACAATGAATGAGACTGTCCTGCTAATTAGAGATGGATAATAAATAATAATAATTTCCAAGGGTATTAACACCCAAGTGAATGAATTACACTGGAATTTTAACGTGGCTCACCCCGTTTCCTCAATCCGAGGCGCTATCCATTCCTCCACTGCGCCTCCATGTCTTTAGCCAATGTCCTTAACTAATATCCAAATTTAGTTACCTTTCAAAATATACTTTATAATTATAATTCTGATAAAAAAAGAATATGGTTTAATATCAAAACGCTTTTGCTGTTTACATTAGCACGACCATCAGGTATTTTCTAGCTGGTCAAGTAAAATTTATTTTTGGACAGGGTGCGTAAGGTATTAGAAGACACATTGAAGATTTTAAGAAACAATATACAGGCCTTAAAACAACTATTTTTACTCGCGGAACCCGTGGAATTTCCACAGAAGAATTATTATGATTTCCTGGAAAAAATTACTTTGTCTTACTACAAATGATAGTAGCGTCTTCAAACATAAAGGTATTAAAAAATAAAATAATGATAACACAGAGTGTAATTTTATTAAAATATCTACAAAAGTAATGTCCATAGAAGCTACTTTACTGTGATCTTATACTATATTAAGCGGCTTATGCACAGACCATAACCAACAAACTGTACGCTATGTTGTGAGAGATTTTGAAAGAGAATTTTTTTATTACTAAAAAATCATGGCTCCTGTGTCCATTGTAAACAGAAAAGAACAACTGAGTAATGGAAAAGGGTATAGAGGCCAGAAATTTTGTTATTAGGATACGACAACAAACCTTAACTATTTTTACTATATTGTACAGTTCACAAAATTACTGCTACAATCACCAGCTTAAGCTGCTACGGTAATGCTATAGGCTCTCTCCTCCTACTCTCTCACTCTTTACTGCCCTTCCGTTTGGTAAAAGTGAGAGAAAGGCCGAGGAGAGTAGTGTTCATAGAATATAAAAAGATACAAGGGAAGGGAAAGCTCGTGTAGAAAGAAGTGTATTATGTTTCTTCATGTGCGTAACGGACGGAGGAACTAACTAACTAAGGAAAGATAAAGCAGAATTATTATATGATTGATTCAAAACTTGGTACAGAGATTCAGTAATGTTTGAATTACATGTTTATTTGATGTAATTGTGAACAGCTGTAAGGTGGGCTTCAATGCCGGAGAGAAATCCTTGACATGTACGCTTGATATTGGACATTACTAGGGTAATGACGGTTTTTAGATTTTTTTTTTAATCATTTCATCCCAAGCAAAGCAGTTTTATTGCCAGTGTTGCGCAGAGGGCTACATAAGGGAAAATGATGAGAAAGAGTGCTAGTTATAGGGGATGTCAGGAGGAGGGTAATGGACGGATGAGAATACCTTTTGTAAAGGGGGTGGAGTGGGTAGAGAAAAGAGCTTGAGAGAAAGGATAGTTAGTTACGGAGATAGGAGATGTCTATTGACCTTACATTTAAATTCCTGGAGATTGTAGCTCTCGGGGAAGCAAATATATGAAAAGGAATTCCACAGGCGTGAAGTGCGAGAAAAGAAGCTGTTTGAGTAGCAGTTGTGGTTATATTTTATCGGTTTCACTGTAAAAGTGAGGGACCTATTTGCTAGTCTAGTAGTTCGTGTAAATTCATAACTGCGGCGCAACAGTGATCTAAGTTCATTGGAGCAGAAACTATGAAAATATTTGTAGAAGAGGCACAGGGAAGCCAGTGAGAGAGCGACTGTAGCCAAGCTGCCAAGTCGGTATCGATCACATTAGATTCTCCGTTGTATTTTGTCAAGAAGTCCGAGGTGAATAGCAGGGTCACCCAACCAGATGTGGCAGCAGTATTCAATAAACGGGCGGATGGTAGATTTATATAAAGACATAGCCATGTTACATGACCATATGTTCGGTGTGATGCCATCGTGCATATTGGCAGAGCTCTAGTCTTGTTTCTCTAAAGTTTCGCTAAAACATATACGGCCATCATTAGCATAAAGGATATATCCGAAGCTTCAAAGTTGTTTCCATCGATTCAATGTAGCCAATAATCCTGGATTATCGTCATATGACGTTGAATCACCGGTTCCGTGCAATCAGTGAAATTAATTAACGTTGATCCTGTTAAAAACACAGATCGGTGAACGCTTGCCTATACAAGGTGTTTTATGCTTTTGCAGGGGGTTTAATAGATAATGGCTAATATATATATATTAGCTTCAACATCTTGAATTGGACTCTAAATGACATCAGACTAATGTATTCTCAGACAAGAAAGCTTTTTTCTAAGTATAAGATGCATCAGTCAAATGCTGATATAGAGCGTCTATACATAACCCGCAAAGAAGATGTAAGGGGCCATATTCATTTAGAATTTTCATTCAAGGCAACAACTATTGGCTTACTAACATAAATGGAAACAAGAAAAAACTGGATGATACAATTAGACACCAACATGAATTATTAGCAGGAGTGCCGAGTTCTAATCCCAGTTGTGTAGGGTATAATTACATACGAACAAATAACCTTGGAAAAGGTATCAATCAGTTTTTTTCCAAACTATGGGTTAACTAGTAAGATAACTAAAAACATTTATATCTAAAAGAAATGTGCAAAAAATATTTAGATTTCTGCATTAAACAATCACTAAAGATGATGTTAAATGTGCACTTAAAAAAACACAACTAAACATTTCCAGGAACTGATAAAATTTCTAAGTTTTGGTTATAGTATTTAAATACAGCACACAAACAACTAAACAAAAAAATCAAAAAATGGGTTACCATCTCATTAAAATTCCGGCATAGAGGGGCAGCGGAATTGCTTTTCTTCTAACCAGGACGAGTGGAACAAATATTCCGAAAAACAACAGACCAATTACATGTCTTCCCACAACATACAAATAATTGACATCTGTTTTAACAAAACATGCATATTTCTTCTTTGTAAAAAAAGGACATACTACTGCTTCAACAAAGAGTTTACAAACGTGGCTGTTACGGATGTAAAGACCAATTACTTATTAATAGGATGATCTCGGAAAACTGCTTCAACCCAAAGAAAAATCTTAGTACTGTCTGGATAGACTATCGTAAGACATTCGATAGTATACCACATTACAGGATCTTAATGGTTTTAAATATTTACAAAGTATCACCCATTATCTTCAATTTCATCAAACAATAAATGTCGATATAAAAAACAACACTTTGACTCAATCATATAAATGGAACCTATAAGTCTGATTATATAAACCTCAACAGAGGAATTTATTTCAAGGTTACTCTTTGTTTCCCTTTCTATTTTACATATCATTAATAGCATTAACCAGCCAACTTTACAGGACAGAATGTGGATATAAACTCACTCAGACGAAAATAAGTCATTTATTTTACATGGATGACTTAAAGTTGTATAATTAGAATGAACATGAACTCGAAGGTCTTCTGCAAATTATAAAATGCTTCAGTGAAGTTATTGGAATGAAATTCAATTTGAATAAATGTGCTAAAGCTAGAGTTTACCAAATATTGCTACAACAAACATTCTCTATTAGCTTATACTCTGCTGCAACAATAAAAGAATAGAATTATGGCCATTAATAACCTTGACATCTCAGCGGTCCAATATAGCTTCAACATCTTGAATTGGACTCTAAATGACATCAGACTAATGTATTCTCAGACAAGAAAGCTTTTTTCTAAGTATAAGATGCATCAGTCAAATGCTGATATAGAGCGTCTATACATAACCCGCAAAGAAGATGTAAGGGGCCATATTCATTTAGAATTTTCATTCAAGGCAACAACTATTGGCTTACTAACATAAATGGAAACAAGAAAAAACTGGATGATACAATTAGACACCAACATGAAAATAGAAAGGAAAATATTCAATAATTAAAGATGGCGCTAAATACAAACAAGATTTACATTTAGTAAATTCTGTAGAAAAACAAAACAGAAGTCAAGAACCAACTATTGCGACAAAAAATATGAAAAAGAAAGTCAAGGATAAAGCTCTTGAACAGATGAAACAACGCTGGCAAGGCAAACCTCTGCATGGCCAATATCCAGAACGTGCTAATAAACCCAATGTTGATAAAGTTAATACTCATCGATGGTTGCGAGCATTTGGATTAAAGTCTGAAACTGAAGGCTTTATTCTTGCAGCGCAAAACCAAAGTCTTTTCACTCGGAAAATTCAGGCAAATATCATACATAATAATGTGGAGCCAAAATACAAGTTCTGTGATAAATACCAAGAAAAATAGACCATCTAATCTCAGGATGTTACGAACTTTCCACAAATGAATATAAATGTAGAAATTAAAAACAAAAACAAGAATGTTATCAATAATAGTAGGTGCGCTTGGGATGATAAAAATGGCACATATTGAAAGAATCCTTTGAAACCCCAGCTTAAGATATATACAAAAAATTGTCTTGTTAAGTACAGCCCACATATTAAGGAGAATTGTGTCTATGTAACGCTAGGGATGTAATGAGAGAGAGAAAAAAGTGAAATGTAGCCATAACTGAACATTACGACCTACCTGAGGTCATTCCGCAGACTTGGCAGATTGTGAAGATTTGCGGCTTTAAGTCATATCTAAGCTTTAGTCACTAGATAAAGGTTAAATATTGCGCGCTTGCGTCGAGTAGATAGACCTGATTTTGACGGCCACCCGACGTCAATATGATATATTAAGGTCGGATAGCCGTCATTTTTTTTCTGGTTGAAAATTGGCATCCTATTCCGTGATACGATAGAGCTAATGTTTTCTCTATTTACTTCTTTTACGTTAACTTTACTAGTGGATGGTTTTTAAGCTTATCTTAGACAAGCACAACGCCAAAAGCATGGGAGTTTTAGTGAGTATCGAACTTTATATTCAGTCATAACTGATCTAGCGAAACAATTTCGCTAACCATTATACCACTTCGAAGTGCCCAATCTTAGCTAGGATATTGTGATTTTGCAGCTTACATGTGGCACGAGGCCGAAATTATGGGACACCCAGTGAAGCAAATAAAAAGTTAAAGACGTCTTCTGCGTGTAAAAACCTATTAATCACATCGATAGACATATGTCTATCGATGTGGTTAATTTGATTTAGAACATACATGGTTATATTATAGAAAATAATTTGTATTTTTAACCATAAATCTGGAAATGTGATTGAAGGAATGGACAAAGAAAATGAAATAATAATATTAAAATTATATATATATATATATATATATATATATATATATACACAAATTAGTGATAGCTGTAAAATATGTTATTTCATAAAATAATATGTAAACTTATAAAATAAATGGAACTTTATGTGTGTGAGTGTGTGTCTTTGTGTGTATCCGTTACCTATAGACTCCGAAACGGCTGAACCAATTTTCTTGAAATTTTACATCCTTGTACTATAAGCGTTTGCAAGTGTTCTTAGCTAGGTTTTGTGTCGAGGTACCCCCGATAAATATCGAAAATCTATAATCGAAAAATACGAGTTATAGAAGGAATGATCCGATTTTAATCAAATTTTATACACTCATAGACAAAGACATAAGAAACGATATTCAGAAGTTTCAAGGTTGCAGTTCTTACAATAGTGCAGAAACTCTATAATATATATAAATAAAAGGCAAGATGTTTGTGCGTGTATCTGTTTATCTGCCTGTATGTCTGTATTTTTTCAGCACTTTTATTTTAGTTCTTGCTTCGGGTTTGGCTCTAAGTAGGTATAATTGTAGTTTTTAGTCTCAGCCACGTACCATTTACTCAGAGGACTTATTTAGAATTCAAAATTCAGTTTATGACGAAAAAAACTTATTTTATATCGATACCAGGAAATCAAAATTTGACTTACATCCATTCATTTTTCTTTCAGTCTACGGTTTCGCTTTAACTGGAAACAACTATTGCATTTTAGTCTTTCAGGCCAACGTCCAAACAGTCTGAGCTCCAGGATCATGGATTAGTTTTAAAGCTTTCATTACACCCGAGCAACGGCGGGATATACTGCTAGTTTCCATATAAATTATGTATCAATATATATTTTAAAGCCAACAAATTATTATTTCATTGATATCATTATAGTTTTTAATTTATTTTCTATTTCAGTGTTGTTATGACTGTCCACATTTTTGTTGGTGTCTTCTTACACCTAAGCTCGAACACCGACCTCTATCTCAACTCGATAATACAGAACTATCATAGTCACGTGCCTTGCCATTCCTTTTCTTTTCTAGCGAGTTTTAATTATCAAAACATTTTATCTCCCTGAAAGCTTCCTCGTCGCTTTTTTCTTTTCCATATTTTATTATCGTTTCTTTTTATTTTCTATCTCTTTTTTTGTACTTAGTTTTAATACGCTAACACGGTTTCATTTTTCGCTGTATATTCTATCGATTTCTAGCTCTTAAATCTCGCATTCTTTAAGCTCCTCATTCATTTTCTCGAGTACTTTGCCTCCGTTTTTCCATATACCGACATTTCTTCTCGGTAATTCGACATTTCATTACTCCACTTTTCCACATTCGTTGCCTTCGCATCGAAGTTGATTAATGAGATAAACAAACAATGTCTCGTACACACGCGCTCCACAGGAGAGCTATGGCTTAATGGCGACAGAGCATCATTTATCACGAAAATATGCGAGGTTTTGTAAAGTGAAAGAGACACGCGAAATGAATTGTCCCACACGAACATTAAAAATACAGACAAATCCTTACAATACAACATATCTCCCTCGATCTATTCATATATATATATATATATATATATATATATATATATATATATATATTTGAATGTGTGTGTGTGTGTGTGTGTGTGTGTGTGTGTGTGGATATCTCAATATCCTCAATCTTGCCATCTCAACAATTCTGATGTTTGCTCATTTGGTTAGAATGTGGGAGGCGAGTTGTCTCAGGAATTTTTCAGCACCCACTTCGTAAACTAGTTTCGTTTTAAGTATATTTGTTCTTTGCTATCTATCTATCTATCTATCTATCTATCTATCTATCTATCTATCATGTTTGATAGTTCTCTTTTAATTTACGTATCCGATATGTTCTGATCTTGAAATTGGAAAACTGATTTTTGACCCTTGAAATTACGACCTCAGAGTTATAATTGTTTTTGTCTGAACCTCACTATTATTTTTAACTCTCTTTGTTTGTTTCCTATCTATCTATCTATCTATCTATCTATCTATCTATCTATCTATCTATCTATCTATCTTGTTTGTTAGTTCACTTTTAATTTACGTACCCGATATGTTCTGAGGTTGAACTTGGAAAACTGATTTTTGACCCTTGAAATTACGACCTAAGTGTTTTTGTCTGAACCTCACTATTGTTTTTTTAACTCTCTTGTTTTGTTTCCTATCTATCTATCTATCTATCTATCTATCTATCTATCTATCTATCTATCATTTTGTTCGTTCCTTTTTTCTTTCACCTGGTTTCTTTCTTACTTTTATTTTCTGCGAGTTAGTCATTTAGCTGCTTTCTAGTGATCCATATCCTCATTGATATTTTCTAATATCCCAGATTAAGCCAAGCTTATTAAATATATTATGAGCTGTCTGTTGAAAATTCCGCGAGGCCAGAAATACGTCTACTTGTCAAATATAGGTCGCTTGCGATATTTGCATAAACCAAATAAAATAATTTTTACCCACTCATTACCTACATGAGTCCGTGTTTGCTTTCTTTATCATCAGTGAATTTCTATAGAATTTGAGAAGGGAAACTGAAATATGGTTCTACAGAAGGATGGTGAGAATGCCATGGAATGAACATCTGAGCAACGGTAAATATTTTCATGTTGAAATGTTTAGGAACGGGAAAAGAAGGCTTCAAGAATGTAACACGTACATGACATATTGCGGGCTGGGGTGCAGAAGAAAGAACATAACCTAACTAAAGTGCCTCTGTAAATGCTGGCCAAACAGTGACTAGGAGGGAGAGCTAAAAGGAAAACCTTACTAAGAGCAATAAAGGGCTTGGAATTGTGGAGAGTCATGATCGTGTACGTCAGAAAATGTGGTTTTCTTTTGCCTTCTCCTCGATTTTCAATCCAGAGTATAACTTTTTTGACTGCAAATCCAAGGTTAGAGAGTTAAATCAACCGTTCATTTTAACTCATAAGTAAAGAAAAAGATTTAAAATTTTTCCAGGGGTATTTGTGTGAGAGTGAGCTCAAGAGGCGGGAGGAAAACTTGAACTCGTCTATCACTTTTCAGTCTTATTATTTTATGGAGGTATTTCGATATCTATCGGTTGGAAAGTCATTCAATTTACCTCAGTAAATTTATTTACAAATGGAACTTTGTCTCTGTGTGTGTGTGTGTGTGTGTATGTGTGTGTGTGTCCGTTACCTATCGACTCCGAAACGGCTGAACCGATTTTCTTGAAAATTTACACAGTTGTACTATAAGCGTCTGCGAGTATTCATGGCTAGGTTTTGTGTCGAGGTATCCCCGATAAATATCGAAAATCGATAATCGAAAAAATCTTGTTATAGAAGGAATGGTCCGATTTTAATCAACTTTGATACACTCATAGACAAAGACATAAGAAGCGATATTCAGAAGTTTCAAGGTTGCAGTTCTTAGAATAGTACAGAAAATCGATAATATATATATATATATATATATATATATATAAAAGGCAAGATGTTTGTGTGTGTGTCTGTTTGTCTGTATGTCCTTTATACAAATCCACAATTGTTATCCGATTCTCACCAAACTTCACACAAATATTCTTTAGGCTGAATCTGAGCTCCAGGACCATGGATTAGTTTTAAAGCTTTCATTACAGCCGAGCAACGCCGGGCTATACTGCTAGTATTTCATTAAAACGAAAACACCGATTTTTGACATTTTATTGGTCGCATTTTTCAAGGGTTCGGTTGGATTCCATCTTGGTAATAACATTGGGCCATTCCAAGTTTGAAACTCTATTTGGAACTTAAATGCAAGGCGATAATGCCACTAAGATATAAGTGGGTACTGAGGATGAAAAACAACAGAGTGACGGAGAAAAGAGAAAACTTTTCTGAGTTGAAAAGACAATAAAAAGAAAAGGATTCAAGAAGGTATATTCAAATGACACTTGACGCTGTATGTAAATTTTTTGGAGGCTGTAGATGACAGGAAATCAGAATGAGAGTTCCAGATGCAAGAATCACGATATGCTTACATTTATCAAATGAAACAATAAAAAGATGTGACCTAGTGGTCATTCTAGTACTACGCTTAAATCCGTAAACTCGATGTATCAACGTGGAAAGCTCAGAAAGAAATTGCTGTGAAATATATACGGGGTGTTTTAGCAAAATCCGACATTTGACAAAAAGAAAACGAAATAGGCAATTTTGAAAGAAGAACTGAGGTATGACATCCCTCACGCTCGAGATGATGCCAAGGACCATTACGGAGGAGAGAACCTTCGTAGGCTTCACGACGGGAACCTCCTTGATGTTTTTGCAGACTGACCTATCATTTTGCCTGTTGCACGTCTTGTTCTGGATGAAATTCTATTCATCAGAGAAGAACCTCAGCATTCTTTCAAAAGGGACTGAGCGTCACCGCTTAGATATACCAGGAGGTGCTGAGGAGTGTGATGAAGCTCTGGATCGCCACTGGATACCTTATGTCTTCCAGGAGGACTCCGCTCCTACACACAAGGCTGCTCAACAATGTTCTTTACCACTGGTCAACGGACTTATACCCGCCCTTCTTCCTCGACTGCAACCCTCTTGACTATTCCTTCTGGGAGCGTGATCGAGTCCAAGACCATCAAGCACGCCCAAAACACGGTCGATTATCTGAAAGCTGCCATCGTGGAAGCGTTCGCCGCTATAGACAAGGACGACATGGTCGCCAAAGCGTGTGACCCATTTTGCGCCCGCCTTGAGATGGTCATCGCCGCCACCGGCGGTTACATTGAAAAATAATGTAGTATGTAACTCTGAATGTTGCTAAATAAACTGTCGGTTCTTTGCATATACAACTTTTGTCTTTATTGCTTATTTCGTTTTCACTTTGTCAAGTGTCGGATTTTGCTACAACACCATGTATATATATAAGTAAAACACAGTGGCTGAAATTCGGAACACGGGTTGACACAAGTAATTGTCAGTGAATATTTTATAGACTAAACTGTTCTGGGCCTGCCAAAAATTGCGCTAAATAGAAGTGACATGTAATCGTGGATGAGTGTTTGAGTCTACTGATCTTGCCAAACTAGCGAGCCTGTTTCTTCGTTAATGATTTTGTACAATGCCTGTATACTTATATATATATATATATATATATGACGGTAAAAAACTTGTAAATTGCTTTAAAAATCATAAACGGAAACATCTCTCAAGCGATCCCTTTCGCCAACAACACATCAGGAGAGAACCGTGGGTTTTGATCAAAGAAAAACGAAAAAATATTTACGTGATCAAAAAAGGTGGGGAACAGAGGCGTATAAAAAATTAGCGAGGGAGATAAAATCGAGGAGAAATAACTAAATATATACAATTGGATAAAATATGTACAAAAATATGTACAAAAATAAATAAAAAAAGGGGAGTTGGGGTGAGAGTTAACAAATTTCCCCGAACAAGTCTAACGACTTATCGAACTCTTTCTGTCGACAGAGAGATGGTTTACGCCAAAGAAACGAAACCTGCTCCAGAATCCTTAAATGGTTAATGAAGTCAACATTGTGTAGCACACTGAACCAATCACCTTTATAGGTCTTGGCACAGGCTGGATTAACCAAAAAGGTGCTGGCCGATGGCCGATTCCACGAAAGGGTATAAAGGCGACTTATTTTACCCAGCCGAATTTGTGAAGGGATGTGTTGGTTGATACGGGTCAGCAAATGTAAGGTGGTTCGCCTCACATAGCCAGCAGCGCACTGGCGATTAAATTCACAAACTATAATACTCAATCTGATGAAGGACAAACTATCCTTCAAGGCCGAATATACATATATATTCCTGGTGTTTTGAACAGGAATGTATGTTGATTCGTTGGTTTCTGATTAGGAAGTGTTTTTCAGTTGTCTATCATCTTTCAATTTCAGTAGCCCACTTGTTAGGGGTGAACTGATTATTCACACACACACACACACACACACACACACATACGCACACACACATGTATATATACAAATATTAATTAGTCGTTGAAAAATATGTATCTGATTATCGATAGTCTATGAAATATTTCCTTGAAGATATTTTATATTCGATAAATAATTTTCCTATCTTAGTGCAGCCCGAGAAAAAATTATTTTAGCATATTTTTTGAATCTCTCTTTAAGCAAAATAATTTTTCTGCTTGTCTAAAATAAAAATCTTCGCAGTCCTTTTAAATGCAAAATTTTTTTCAGGGACACAAAAGGTCGGTAAAACCCAAAATGATAATAAAAAAATAAAAAAAAAATAAACGATCCGTGTTTATTTAAATATATCTTATTTCTATAAGATTTTTTTAACCTTAAATAAGATGCATAGTTTTTTTAGCTTACTTTAAATAAATATTTTTGAAGTATCTTTAAACAGGAAATTTTTGCCTACGCTGAGCACCAAGATAAAAAAAGAAAAATGAAAAAAATCGCTTTCTTGTCTTGAGAATTTTTTCCTGGTTATATCTTTCAAATAAACTGTTTATTTTTTTTTCATCCGTCGAAAAGGTCTTTTCTATAAAAATCTGAAATATAAAAATCTTGTCGAGGCTGCCTAATATTTCTTGAATTAAGCGAGCAAAATCTGCTTCATTTGTTCAGAGAAAAATTTAATTTCTGTACGTTTGTTCATTTCGTTTTTCTAGTGTGAAATATCTTGAATAAACTTTGTCTGTAACAGAAGAATAAGTTTTTTCTGCAATAACATATAAAAGCAAAACTAACTACAGTAAAATACTCAACTTGTTTTAAGGAATATATAATTCTTTATAGAAATCTGAAGGTGTGTTGGAAATGACGAAATTTTTCTTCCAAATTCTAAAGTAATAAGAAAGCAAATTCTCTTTTATCAACAAAAAAAATAATCATGAATTTTTATGCAATATATGCCCTTCTCACGTAGCAATGAATACTGAACGATTTTCTCACAGCTAAAGAGGAAATTTGTGGCAAAAGAGAGATAATTTTACAAACGAATAGCAAGTATACCATGGACAGAACATTTCATAAACTAGGAAGATATGAAGAAGAAAAAAATTCTAGAAACCACACTTGGAAGAATTAAGAATGCTTATATTTTAGGGCGATTAAGGAAGAAAGGACGATTGAAGCTGTACTAAAGGCATGATGGGCAAATGGAAAAGTCGAGTAACTTAAGTCTGTGTAAAATAAAAAAGACAACAACGATTGGAACTGAAAAACGGGTTCTTTATTTAGTTACTTTTTTTTTATTTGGTGTACTAAAAGTGTTCTGCGTCCCAGATGTAAATATTGCATTGAAACGGATTGGAAAAGTTTTTATTCAAGAAAAAGTGAGAAAAATTAAAGATAGGTAATTTCAATCGGCCATCATCGGGTACGTCTTAAAGGGACACGTTACATAAAAGAAGAACGTTTATTTAAAAAAAAAAACTTTCAGTATTTCACTTGCAAGAAACAAGCAGAATAGAACTGGTGTTTTTTGTTTATTTGTATCAAAATATTTCGTGTTTCTGTTTCTCGTTTCAACCCAATCTTCAGGCCTTCAGAAAGCCTGAAGATTGCGTTGAAACATTAAAAAGACTGTTGCTGCTTAGTGGTGCCCTCAATATTCATTTGTATATTTATATGTGCTCTATCGCTTATATTGAGCACTTTTGTTCATAATATACCATATCTTTTTCACACACACACACACACACACACACACACACACACACACACACACACACACACGCATATATATATATATCGGGTGTGGTATGTAAATTGTCGACATTTTATATTTTAATTCAGCGCATGCTCATTGTTTGTTTTTTTTTTGTTTAGGTCGGCTGCAAAGAATAATAGCATCAGTTAAACAGCATGACACAATTCACTCTGACAGATATTTGGGAACGCCATGCTGTACTGTTTGGCATTCGCACCGGAAGCTTCAATACGAATGTTTCAATTTCAGGGTGTTAAGGTGTAAGAGAATGTTGTCTTAAAGGAGTACGTTACATGAAAGGTTTATTTAAAAAAAAACATCTTTCTGTGCTTTCCTTGCATGAAGCAATTTTTTTTAAACAAACATGTTGTCTGAAACAGCCAACAACATAAGAATAAAGAAATAAGAAAAACAGGTTAACGATCAAGGTTACGCACGTATTTACTTTAAAATACTATCTAAACCTGAATTAAATTTGTTGATACTCTGAATACAGGAATCCGACAGCGTTTGGCAACGGCGCAACACCGATCTTTTTTAAAATCGAAAAGCATCAAGGTGATAACGGCTCTTTGTGTTTTTCGTTTTTTTTTTAACATCGGATGGATGGTATTTTCAGAAGCGTTTCAACAAGAGACCTTTCATTTGAACTAAACAAAAAGCAAGAACAAATGAAACGAGTTCAAAAGGATATAAATTCTTGTGATGGCTGAGAAAAATAACAACTTCTGAAGATCAAGTCCAGAGAGAAAGAGTAGGAGGTGAGAAAGAAAACCAACATGAAAAAAAAAATAATGATGTTTCTTTTTCTCTGTACTCTGCTAATTTTTCAGACATCCAAAATCTTTTCATATATGGGTATTTGCGTTGTTTTATTTTGTTTTCGACCGAACAAAATGTTTGTTAAATTTGAGTTTTATATTTCTTCTTTTTTTTTTTCAGAAAGCTTTTGGTAGTTCACTTCTTCTACCTTCTTCAGAGGGATAAATAGTTCCCCGTAAAAAAGGGTAATAGAATAATTCAGTTGTTCTGGTGAACGAGAGATTACTTCCCGAATCACTACAATATTAAACTCTCCAACTCTATACCTACTTATAAGAATCATTAAAGAGCCATACGTGATACACGCTTGGGCGATCATGCCTCGAAAGAGATAAAACTGACAAGGCAGAAGATTTTCCCGCAGTAGGTTGCCATTACTTTCTGCGGTAAACTGGTTGTCAACCAAGGTTATAGAACCCAATCTGTTCTGTAGCTGGAGGGATGATGCAGATTAATAGCTTTCCCAAGGGTATTTGCCTATAAGTGAATGCAACGAATTAACTGGAAATCAAACTCGGCTCTCCGATTTTTCGTTCCAAGCCGATATCCACTGCACCACCCACGCACATAATATAATTTACATATACTATACTCTTAATATACCTTTCTTATTTCCTCCATTTCTGTCCTTACAAAAAATTGAGATGTGTGATAACAATGTGCGATCTCAGTATAAAGTAAACAAATCCATATATTCTGTGGAACAGACTTCCTTAAATCATGACAATTTTATACTCTCCAAAACTCTTGTCAAACGTTGTCTACCCATGTATACCCGTAATATACCCCTCTTATTTTCCTCGTTGACGCCCATACAAAAAATTAAGATGCGTGCTACGAAATAGAGATCTCGGCATCAAAGAGAAAATTCCCGAGTGAATAATTCCCAATCACTACTTTTTTAAACTTTCTATCTATAAGGTTAAGCGTTATCTACCCATGTATCAGTCAGTTAAGTGCCTTACGTGATACACGCTTGGGCGATCATGTCTTGAAACAGACATGACTGACTTGGTAGAAGATTATCTCGCAGTAGGTTGCCATTGCTTTCTGCGGTAGACTGGTTGCCGACCAAGGCTATACTATAGAACCCAATCTGTCCTGTTATTTGACCCATAACTGGAAGGAATAGACTGATTAATACCTTTCCCAATTGTATTTGCGCGTAAGTGAATGCAATGAATTCAACTGGAATTCGAACTCGACTATCCGATTTCTCGTTCCGAGCCGATATCCACTGCACCACAAGGTACATCCCACGTATACTTGTAATATACTCTTCTTATTTTCTGCATTTACGTCTTCATGAGAAATTAAGATACCTGATACAAATGCGAGATATCAGCATCAAGAAGCAATATCAACTCTCATTTAATGCCGAAATTACTGAGAATTTATTTTAAAATCCGTTGCTTTTATTTTTATTGTTTGTTTTGTTTATTGTTTTTTTAGATTAGTCTGTGGGTGCAAAATCTTATGTATCTGGAACCGTAAAAGGTGCTACCATCCCCGGATCAGGGTAGAATTGGGAACAAAAGAAATTAAGTAGTGGTTTCCCACTCCTCAAAATCTCTTGATCAGAAGCCTTGCTGCTGGATGTTTTATTTTCATACCCAGGATGTTTATTTATTACAGATGATGAAAAATGTGACACCGCCATCCGAAGATGCTTTGGAATAAGGGAAGATGTATATCCTAACCGAATCAAAGTCTGCTTCGTGTTTTTGTTTATGTCTTCTTCATTTGCCGTGGCTCTTTAGGACGTAGGAGTTCATGAATTAATTTGTCCCTATCACCTTGTCACTCTTAATATTTTTCCTCTTGGTAGCTTTTCTAAACCCCGCAGTGTCAACCATTTGGTCAAGCCAATCAAATATGACCAACGCTGCTTCCCCACTCTCTTTCCCTCTATCCCTCCGGTGAGTATCATATTCTCTAAAACCTCCGTCCTCATTGCCTGTGTCAGGAAACTTATCTGTTTTTCATGATTTTAAGTATAAGCTCTCTTCTCGTTACATCGTAGGTGTTCACGTGCTTTGTTCATGGTATCCTCAGCATTCGTCTGTAGAACCACATTTCTACTGCTTAGAGCCTCTCCTTCATCCTTAATGACATTGTCCAACATTCAATTCCATACAGAAAGACAGATCTCGCATAGCAGTCCAGTACTGCTTTCTTTGTTTCCAATTAGATTTTCCTGCCTTTCAGTACTCTGGTTAGCTTTTGAAATGCGTCCTTGGCCATGCCAATGTGTCTTCGGATCTCGGTGTCAAACATTCTGTCCTCTGTCAGAATGCTTCCCAGGTATTTAAATTTCTTACTAGTTTTATTTTAGTATACTCGACCTGTAGTTGGCATTTTGTGGTCTTCTTTGGGCTGATGACGATATATTCAGTGTTCTTGAAATTTATGCTCAGTCCTTCCCTTTTTCCCGCTTTCTTTCACTAATTTCTGTAGGAGGTCTTGCATTTTCCTTTCTGTGTCCGCTATCAGCACTGTATCATCCATGTAGCTTATATTGTTAATATTGTGGCTGTCAATGATGAATCCTGGCAAATGCTTCGCTGCACATATTGAATAGATCAGGTGAAAAAACACACCTTTTTCAATTTTTTGTATGCCCACTGAATTCGTCTTTTGTCCGTATGCAAGCGGTTGGCTGTCAATATAGGTTCTTGATTACCCTAATACTAGCAGTATAGCCCGGCGTTGCTTGGGTGTAATGAAAGCTTTAAAACTAATCCATGGTCCTGAAGTTCAGACGCTTTGGACGTTGGCACGAAAGACTAAAAAGCAACAGTTGTTTCCAGTTAAAGCAAAACCGTAGACTGAAAGAAAAATGAATGGATGTAAGGTAAATTTTGATTTCCTGGTATCGATATCAAATAAGATTTTTCGTCTTAAACTGAATTTTGAAGGCTAAATAAGTTCTCTGAGTAAATGGTATCATGGCTGAGACTAAGAACTACAATTATACATACTTAAAGCCAAACCCGAGGCAAAAACTAAAATAATAGGGCTGAAGAAATACAGACATACAGGCAGATAAACAGACACACACAAACATCTTGCCTTATATATATATATATTATCGATTTTCTGCACTATTGTAAGAACTGCAATCTTGAAACTTCTGAATATCGTTTCTTATGTCTTTGTCTATGCGTGTATCAAAGTTGATTAAAATCGTATCACTCCTTCTATAACCCGATTTTTCGATTATCGATTTTCGATATTTATCGGGGGTCCCTCGACACAAAACCTAGCTAAGAACACTTGCAGACGCTTATAGTTCAACTGTGTATATTTTCCAGAAAAATCGGTTCAGGGGTTTCGGAGTTTATAGTTAACACACACACACACACACACACACACACACACACACACACACACACAAAGTTACATTTATAAATAAGTTTAGATCTTTCTTGAAAATATCAAGCTTTCTGAGCATATTTTAACAAACATTTTTACCCTGTTCACTTGAATGAAACAAGCAGAAAAGAACTATTGTTTCTTATCTGTTTATATCGAAATATTTCATGTTTCTGTTTCTTGATGCAACGCAGTCTTTAGATGGCCTGAAGATTCCGTTGAAACATTAAAAAGACTGTAGCGGCATCGTGGTGATTTCAATGTTCATTTATATATATATATATACGTTTTATCTCTGATATTGAGTAACACACACACACATAAACACACATCCATCCGGTTCACACTCCCCCCCCACATCTATTGAACAGGTAAAAAGGCTCATCCCTTATTCCCTGTTTAGGATGCGGTTTCCGGTTTTCTCTTTTCCAATCTTTTCACACTTTTCTCTCTTTATTTTTTTCAATTGGAGTAGATAGACTAAACTATCGCCCAGTTCACACTCCACCCACATCTATTGAACAGGTGAAGAGGCTCATTCCTTGTTCCCTGTTTAGGATGTGGTTTCCGGCTTTCTCTTTTCCATTCTTTTCACCCTTACGTAGCCCCCTGCGCATCAGTGGCGTTATCGCCTTGCTTGGGGTGATATGATTAATATATATATATATATATTGATTGATTGATTGCTTCATACTTAGTTTTTCGTCCTAATAGAGTTAGACCAGTACACATTTGAATTAAAAAGTGTTCTATAAGAAATACCTCTTAGGTTCATACAACCATAGATGAAAACGTCATAATTCGTTTGAATTTAAATAATGCGCGTTCATAAATTCACTGTCACGTGAATGTTCAAATGAAACACCGTTACAAGAGTGTTCTTAAAGAAAAAAAACGGTAACAGGTAAAATCAGTTTTTAAAAATCGCCTAAAGACACCACTCATGGAAGAAACCTGGGTAAAGAAATAACTCGTTTAAAAATGGAATATATATATATATATATATATATTGTGTGTGATGGGTAAATTTTTTGTTTTTGATTCTGTTGACTGCATAGTATTGTTGGGTAAGATGGGAACCGTGTTTGAGAAAAGACTATCACGACGCAATTCACTCATCTAAAAATTTGGCAATGACAAACTGTTCTACTTGGCATTCGCACCAGAAGCTTCAATACGAATATTTCAGTTCGTTTATGCGCCAATCTGAAAACAGTGCAGTGCATTCGTAAAAGTTGTGCCGTGAATTATGAAAACCAAATATCCGGTTAACAGCAAGGTGTATAGAATGATAACTGGTAATTTCGAGGTTATGTCCCTTTTCATCAGACTCAACAGTGAGGCCTACATCAAGCGCCTTGAGGAGCTAGTGCTGCCCTATGTTAAGAGGATAGCTGATAGAAGAGTCTGTGCCTTGCAGGAAGCACGAGAATCCAATAATGGCTGTCAGAAAATTTTTGAAGACACATCACTCCTTAAATCTGGCCACTTAACTCCACATACTGCAACTTCCCTTAATAATTATGTATTGAGGGCATTTGAGCAAAAAACTACAAAAAAGACTCCTTATAATATGAACTGGACTAACTAGAGGCAAGGATTATGACAGCATTCATCAACTTAAGCAGGGAGACCGTCCAGAAGCTTTGCAAGAGTTTCTAGAGGCTGTGATTGAAGTTAGTTGCGATTTTATTGAATAGATTTACTAATATTTCATTATATTTTTGTGTAATCTTGATAAATATGTCTGTTAAAATGTGACATCAGTGTTATTTTCCTTTTCGCGTAATTTAGACGACAATTTTTCAATCTCATTATATATATATATATATATTTAGTGTATCGAGGCAGCAAGTAATCTGCTAAACATATGCTGTTAAATATAAGAGACAATGAATGTCTATTATGTTTAATCATGAGCCGTTCTAAACGTCGTATTTTTGCTTTAATTTCAGTTGAAAATAAAGACAAAAATTCTGCAACATTTGGATAATTATTTATTGATTTTCTTCTAAGCTTTCGGCTCACATGAGCCATCTTCAGAGAGGTTGTTTAGACTGAAATATTATAACATCCACCATCACCGACGATTTTATTTTGTGTTGACATATAACTCCGTTTGGCAACGGCAATAGTTACCAAAATAATAAACGCAGTTCTTAAATTTGCGATGTGGTTTTATTTAACAGCATATGTTTAGAAAAAAAAAAAAAAAAATATATATATATATATATATATATATATGATGAACATTGAGAGGAAAAATTAATAACAATTATAATAAATTTTATTGCACATTATTGCACATTATCCAGCCATTATACTAAATAGAATACACCATGAGCACTAAACTTTATGTATTTAAGTGCAATACAAGATTGGGATGTGCGTTGTGGTTCATTGGATATCGACTCGGAACTGACAAATCAGGGAGCCGAGTTCGAATTCCAGTTGTATTCCTTTTATTCAGTTACGCAGAAATACTCTTGGGAAAGGTATTAATCCGTCTCTTCCCTCCAGTTATAGGTTAAATAATAGGTCAGATTGGGTTCTATAGCCTTGGCAACCAATTTACTACAGAAAGTAATGGTAATCTACTGCAGGATAATCTTCTGCCCAGCCAGACATGTCTGTATTTACTAGCCTTCCCACGCAAGGCTGGATGTGACACATGGTCATTTTAATGTGGGTATTCCCGGCCATATAGCCGGGCCAAAAAATGTCTGTCTATTTTTTCCCAGTTGTGGTTCTACCCTTCGGCGGAACCACGACTGGGTTAATGCTCTCTGCTCGGAAGCAGAGAGCGCCCTCTACGCGAAGGCAGAGTGCTGACAGTGTCGTAGAGTCGTCAGTGACTCTGTACGACTCCAAAAGTCTCGAAAGAGACATGATCGCTTAAAGCGTGTATCACGTATGCCACTTAAATGACTGACGAAATTTGCAACAAGATCTTCAATTTAATTTTTCTAGATACGATCGTAAGTTTTATGTTAACTCTTTTTCTTTTTGTAATTCTCGTTTGTGGAACTCTTTTCCGGTTCCATATATTTCAGTTATCTTTAAAAAAAATGTCATTCATTATCTACCGTCTTTTAAATTCCAGTTTATTATTATTATGTTGTCATTTTTCATCATATTTCGATTTTTGCTTTGGTCTCACTACCTGCCAAGTCTGCGGGAAGACCCAAGGCAAGTCGTGTTGTGTCGCTATGGCTCCATTTCATGTTTTTTCTATCTCCCTTATCAAACTTAGCTTTACACAGGCAAAGTTTTCCTTAGTGTGTGGGCTGTACTTAACAAGAAAATTTTTGTATATCTCTTAAGCTGGGGTTTCCAGTGATTCTTTCATTTTTTTTCCATATTTTATCATTTCAAGTGCACCCACTATCACTAGTACGATACATATTTTCAATTTCTACAATTTTCTATTTCAATTTTTATGTCATTATATTTTGATAGTTTTTCGAATTCCTTGGTTGCTATGCTAAAATCCGCTTTACAAGCCATATCAATTCATAAGCAAGATTTTTTTTTGATTTTTAACAATAATGTCCGGCTTATTTGCTTCAATTTTTCTGTCTGTATGAATGGTTTAATCCCATAGAATGGTAACATCTTCTATTTCTGTAACCGGTGCTGGGTGATGTTCATGAATGTGTTTGTTTACATATTTTCCATAGTGTTTGCACATTGTCCAATGTAAATATTTTCCCACTCTATCATGACGAATTTTATATTCATTTTGGGCAAGTACAGAACATCCTGAGATTAGATGGTCTATTGTTTCTTGGTGTTTATCACAGAACATGCATTTTGGATCAACATTATTATGTATAATATTTGTCTGGAAGTTCCTAGTGAAAAGACTTTGGTCTTGCGCTGCAAGAATAAAACCTTCAGTCTCAGACATTAATCCAGATGCACGTAACCACCGATGAGTATTAATTTTATCAACATTGGATTTATTGGCACGTTCTGGATATTGGCCATGCAGAGGTTTGTTTTGCCAGCGTTTTTTCATCTGTTCAAGAGCTTTATCTTTGGCTTTAATTTTCATATTTTTTGCCGCAATAGTTGGTTCTTGGCTTCTGTTTTGCTTTTCTACAGAATCTACTAACTGTAAATCTTGTTTGTATTTACTTCCTTCTTTTATTATTGAATATTTTTTCTTTCTTTCTTCATGTTGCCTTACTAATTGTATCATCCAGTCCTTTGTTGTTTCTATGTATGTTAGTAAGCCAATAGTTTTGTCTTGTATGACAATTCTAGCTGTATAAGTTCTATTCCAACTTCTTTACGGAGTATGTATAGACGGTCTACATCAGCCTTTGGATGATGCATCTTATGCTTAAAAAGAAGGTTTCTTGTTTTAGAATCCATTTGCCTGATGTTGTTTAGAGTCCAATTTGAGCTGTTGAAACTATTTTGGTCAACTATGATTGCAAGGCTATTAATGGCTATAATTCTGTTCTTAGAATACAATTCAGTTTTTAATATCAGTCGTAGCCTTCTATAGTACTCTTTACGCACTATTTCTTTCATTTTTTTATGGTGAATTTTTTCACTCTCATTTACACCTAGGTAACCTCTCACACATTATTTTTCTTTGAAAATAGACTAAAGTATGAAGAAAAGTTCAAATAATTTACGATGTTCGGTCATTTGTTTTCACTATTATTGACATATTCAAGATGTTTCGGTCGATGTACACTCCAGCCTTCTTCAGATACTTGGGATTTTGAACCGAATCCTTCATTTCGATCAGTGGGGTATATCATTCTCGTTTCATGTGCTATGCATTTTCCGGATGTCATATAGTTATCTCACTTTAACTATACTAAGTTATTTGTTCACCACTGCTGTAGACAGATATTGAACTCACAATACTTTGGGTCAAGTCACTGAATCTAACCAACGCTTTTATCCAATGAACAATATGTCCTCAAGGACACATGGTTCGGTTCGAAATTCAAAACACCTGAAGATGAGCGTAGTTTATAGCGGTCGAAACTTCGTGAGTATAGCAATAAAGAGGAGGACAACAGACTGAACGATGTAAATAATGTAAATAATGTACCACATCTCAGAAGTATGGACAATTATTAAACATTCAGATTTTTAAACTTTTTTTGTCAGCATGCTTCTAATTGGCCTAATAGAATATACCAATAATAATAATAATAATAATAATAATAATAATAATAATAATAAGATTAATAACAGTCATAAGAATAACAGTAATAATAATAATAATAATAATAATAATAATAATAATAACAACAATAATAATAATAACAATAATAATAATAATAAACCCTATTTCTGTTGCTGTTGAGGTTTCTAGTGAGGATGTTTCCAGTTCTTGAATTTCTTTTATCGTTTTATTATACTACATTTTATAAGAAGGATGGAGAATACGATAACAGTCATTCTTTAATATATATATATATATATATATATATATATATATATATATATATAAGAATCATTGTAGAAAATTACATAAGAATGGCAACACTACTTTTCAAGCGAATGCCCAGAATCCGCTATGAATTCAAAGACCAAAATAGTCCTTTTATCTTTCCGCCTTATGTTCTTCCATCCTTCCTTTCCTTCCTTCTTTTCTACTTTCATTCATCCACCCAGCCATTGTGGTTTTTCTTTACTTACTTTTTTTCCCTTTAGCCCGAATCCAAAATTTTGTGCTGTCTAGATAAAGCTGTGTTTCCTAAACTGGATATTTTTTTTTTCAAAGGAAATTTCGAAGAGGCCGATTTTTATCCACCATTCTCTAAGACGAAAATCTCGAGTAGCCGTCTCATTTAACTTTATAAATCCTTAAGGTGCTTCGTATCTTCGAATTGTCTAATCCACAAAATCCGGTTTAGGTTGGACTCTATGCCGATGTCCCAGATTGTGTCGTTAAATTCGCATTGCGAAGGGTCAGCCTCAAGCCTAAAACTGACGTTTTGTGAAGAAGAGCTTAGACGAGAAATATGAAAGAAAGAAAAGTAGAAAAAGAAGAATGACTAACAGAAAAAGGGAGATGAATAGAAACAAAATAGAGAAAGGATTCCGAAAAACAATGGCAAACAAAACGGATTTATCGATTTTATTTATTGTCAGGTTAATTTTTGTTAGCCAAGTATAGCACAAGGGTAGAGTAGATAGCACCTAGGAAGAATAATACACTAGTGAAGTCACCTGTAATACGAGCATATTCATATACGCGCCAATTATCTACTGGGATCCATTTCGTATAAGACAACAAGTAGCCCCTAATAGAAAATAAACTTTAGCAAATTAGCGGAAATTACTTTTTAATATTTGCCCTACAACACATTTGATAAGCAGTATAGGACGATAGACCCTTCCCTCTCGGAAATAATATAATATTAATTATATAATTAATTAATATAATTAATACTGAATGTTGTTAAAACAGTGTGTAAGATTTCTCAGCAGTTGGAGACAAATTAAAATTTTAGTATTGTGGAGTAGATTTTGCACTGAAGGTTATAATCAGGCTATGTCGGTTTCTAATCTACTTAACGTACCCAAAATGTTAAGAACTTGGTAATCTTCCACTAAAAACTGACTCCTTAGTATTAGGCTAACTGTCGACTCATATAAACTGTCTAGTAGTTCTACTGAACTCAAATAGAAGTCTAAAGAACTCGTATGAACTTCCCAAGAACTTCCTGTTAACTCTTATTAATATAGGAGAGAGAGTCCATTATCTGAGAAATAGGTGTTTCCCCATAACATTTCGAACACCCAAGGACATTTTTTAATTCGATTTAAAAGGTGTGTCATCCAATAATGTTATTTTTCAGAGTGAATCGATACTATGTCTGTAGTTCAGAGTTTCTGAAATTTATGCTACGGTAGACGCCTGTTTATTTATTTTATTTTCCCTTGTTTAATTTACTGTAAATCTCTTTATCTATAATAGCGTTACAAATGTAAAAAGAAAAAAACTTATTCAATATCTAACACACTAAAAGAGTAAACTTTGGAATAGACTAGCTGAACATTGCAGGATTACGCGTCACCCAAGGTATACGAGTCACCTAAGTGTACGAGTCACCCAAGGGATACGCATCACCAAAGGAGTACGAGTCACCCGAGGGCTACGCACCACCTAGAGGTACGAGATTCAGTCTGTCTCGCTCACGGCACTTCACTCCTTTTCCCGGACATTCTGTCCTTCTTCTCGAAATAAAAATAATAGAAATTTTTTTCTGTGTAATCTCTTGGATCATGAGCTCATTCGTAATTTGTGGAAGAATTTCTAAATTAATTTAGTGAATTAACAGATATTTAAAAAAATATTTTTTGAAACTATTCCATACAATGTTTTTTAGTAAAAAAATATACCAATCTGACAGTGAGGTATCGTCTTAAATTATGTTCTTTTAATTTCTCTCTCTTTAATAATGTTTTTCTTTGTTTTATTAGATTTATTGCCTTTCTTTTGAAAACATACCAATATGAGAATGAGGCAGCAAGGTTTTCTGTCGCACAGTGATGAATAGAATATTGGAGCTCCTACCTAAGTTATCTCTGAAATGCTTTCCAAATTATATCCCTTTAAATTACAATAGCAAATAACCAATTATCCCTTTACCGAAAGCATAAGTAAAGTGCCAATGACATAACTGTACAACTGCAACAAACTGAATTAAACCTAAATACTAGGAAAATTTGCAATTCGTTTTAAAAGTTGTCATCTAATAATGTTATTTTTCAGAGTGAATCGATAGTCTGTAGTTCAGAGTTTTGAACTCGCTGAGAAAACTTATTCTTTTGTGGTAGGCTCTGTTAGAAAAGATGACAGCATCTATTTTAGTTTAGATTAAAAAAAAGAAATTATAATACTTATATTTATTTGTTGGCTTCACTTGTTTAACATTTGTAATCATTAGACAATTTCTTGTTTTACCTGTTATTTGTGAATGTTTTATTTGACATCTAACGTAATTTCAAACATTTCCAGACAATGACGAAGAGAGGACAGTGACTCCATCTTTAGCTTAGTTGCTGTTCAGTATATATTGCTAACAAATTAATCCTAACTAGCGGAACCCGTGGAATTTCCACGGAAGGATAATTATGATTTCCTGGAAAGATTTTACTTTGTATCACTACAAATGATAGTAACGTCTTCAAACATAAAGGTATTAGATAATAAAATAACGATAACACAGAGTGTAATTTTCTTAAAATATCTATAAAAGTAATGTCCATAGAAGCTACTTTACTGTAATCTTATATTAAGCGGCTTATGCTCATACCATAACCAAAATATTGTACGATATTTTGTGAGAGACTTTGAAAGAGAAAATCTTTGTTTTATTACTGAAAAATCATGGCTCCTGTGTCCATTATAAACAGAAAAAACAAACTGAGTAATGACCAAGGGTGTAGAGGCCATAAATTTCGTTGTTAGGTCGCAGGATACGACAACAAACCTACATATTTTTACTATATTGGATAATACACACACATATACACGCACACATAATTACTGCTACAACCACCAGCTTAAGCTGCTAGTGCTACGGCAATGCTATAGGCTCTCTCATCCTACTCTCTTACTCTTTATTACCCTTCCGTTTGGCAAAGGTGAGAGAAAGGCTGAGGAGAGTAGCGTTTATAGATTAAAAGGTGTAGGGGAAGGAAAAGCTCGTGTAGAGAGTAAGTGATTTATCTTTCTTCAGTGGCGTAACGGATGGAGGAACTAAATAACTAAGTAACTAAGTAACTAAGGAAGGAACATGCAGAATTATTATATGATTCTTAAGCTAGTTAGGATGCAAATATATTAAACCTTATACAAAAATTGCATATTGTTGACAAGTTTTCTCAAAACGTTGTAGTTGTCTTGCATATAATTAATACTGAATGTTGTCAAAACCGTGTGTCAGAAGGTTTCTCAGAAGTTGGAGACAAATTACAATTTTAGAACACCCAACATAGTTTTGTTTTGAGATATGTTTGTTGAATAACTACTTTTTGAATGACACTAACAAAGAATCAGTTATTACTTTTCCCAGGTTAAAAATAAAGTCTTTTAAACACATATGTAAAATTGGAACCAATTGAATTAAACCTATATACTGGCATAATTTACAAGTAAATTTTAAATTCATGTCATCTAGTACGTTACCTTTCAGTGTAACAACTTGAGTAAAAACTGGATATTTATATTTTCAATTTATCACAATTCATGTGACCCCAGTTTATCAAAAGAAGAATTATCTATTATTATTTTTTATTTTCAATGTAATCTTAATCGGGCATAATTGTTCGCCAAAATCTATCCTAAATATTTATAAGTCTGTCATTCGTACATGCATTGAATATTGCTGTCACATCATTTCTGGTGTTTACGTTACGTATTTAGAGATACTTGATCAAAAGTACAGAAGAATATGCAATGTTAGCGGAATTGAAATGGCATCTCAGCGTCAGTAACTTTTTCCATCTCTATAAATACTGTCATGGTAATTGTTCACGATGAGTTTTCTTCTTTTGTACTTCGACTTTACGAATTTAAGCGTAGGACTACATTGGTTGTAGTTGCTGGGAGATCAACCCGTCTGGTGCCGTAGCTAGGTGTCCAGGTATCCAGCGTAAGTATTTGTTTTTCTTGCCAGAAATGTCTTACATAGCGCAATCTGCGTTCACATCTGGTTGACGAAATGTCAGGGATGGGTCCGTAGAGTTGTCATCTAGTTGGATGATGTCTATAAGAGGTAATAAATATAGAACTCAGCGTCCCAGTGTAGGTTCCATCAAGCTTAGACTTTAAGCATTGGCACCAAACATTGGCACCAGACATTGGCACCAGACACTGTAAAGTCAACTTTACAGTGGCATGAAAGAAGCTCTTTTTGAGGTTTTCTGGTAGATAATATTTCCAGATAATATCAATTTAATTCAAGACGGCTTAAGATTTAGCTATGCGATTTTTCACTTGCCTAGTAAGCGAAATGAATTTTACTGAAGACATTAGGATTTACTTCGCTTCCTAGGTACGTAAAAGATTTAAATCTTGGAATGTAAAAAACACTTATTAACTAAAATAGTTAACATCACAGCGCATCTCTAAACAGAAACAAATGTCGACATGACAAAATATTTACTCGGTGGAAATTGTTAGAATTCGCGATTTTATGTTTTGTTTCATTAAGAAAAAACTGAAGATTTATGTAATGGTAACTCTCAATTCCTTAAAATCCCTGCTGAATTAAATCTTGTTTAAACGATCTATAACAAGAAAGAAACAATGTAATGACATTTAAAAATTGATAAACTAAATATTACAGATTTATAATTGATTAATAAAATAATTATTCATTTGAATTTTTTCAAAAGTAATAAAAAAACAAAGCAAAATTAAATGACGACAGACGAAACTTAAATGCACTATTTTTTTTCAAGAAAAAAAAATGTATCGGGATAACCTGGGACTGTTTTCGCATATAAATAACCAAATTGTTTATATGGTCGATTAGAGGAAAGTGCCACTCGTACAAAAGAAATATCGATTTTGTTTGTTAGTACTTCGATGAAGCGAGCAAGGTCTTTTGTTTGAAGGCGACAGTAGTGATCTTTAACATCAATTTTCATATGATGTTTTCAAAATTGAAGTTGATGGTTGATTTCTTTGGTGAGTGATGGGAAGCTTTGAAGATATTTTTTTTTTACTGGACCTCTACACAATGGCAGCAAATCATTGAACTAATTTGATTGTTTTCAAGTCCATTTATATTTCATCTTATTTTAATTACTGTCGAAGTTAATTTTTCAGCAGGTCATTAAACAATGTGTGTTTTCAATTCGTGATTGGGGCACTAGGGTCGTTGTTTCGTAGTAGACTGTATTTGTTCTGTCACTGAATTAGACGTGATGATCTTACGAAACGACCAGCCGTCCTTTCAACAGTTGCAATAAATAGCTCAACGCATATGATCCGCATTAGTACTTACAATTGCCGATTACTTGTCAGTGATGGAGAAAATGAGATGTCGAGAGAAACTCCCTAGCGTCTTGCAAAGGCTGTAATTACTATGAAATTCTTTCCTTATCAGGAAATATTGCGTTCTCCCTAGTTGCTGATACTCCAATTCACAGACCATTGAAAAGACACCGCTGCATTCTGCTTCTTTGTATGCTTTTATTACTTGCGAGTCACGTGATCGTTAAATATATCCTCTTTCAGAATTGTATGTTTCCACAGCTTGTGTGACTAATTATTTGTTAAGAGATCTTAATTCTTAGTCTTAAATTATTTTCCTTTTTTGACACACAATATGTTACATAAATTATTTTTCTATATGTCGTCGCCCTTCAGAACGTTAGCGATCGTGGCTCTCCACAACTTTCTTTTATAGCTTTTAACCCTGGATCACTAATCATCAGTTAAAATTACACCACTACTAACCATGGGTATATCATACTCGAATTTGAAAATATAAAACAAATATTAAATAAAAAATTTTATTTGAAAGGTACTCCAAAACTTGTACTTTGAGTTAACATTAATAGGAACTAAAAAACATTAAGGTGAGAAAATCAGGTATTGAAAATTTAATTAAATTGTAATTAAATTGTCATCATTTGCGCTGGGTATTATATACC
This sequence comes from Ascarosepion bandense, assembly GCA_037127315.1. Classification (NCBI taxonomy): domain Eukaryota; kingdom Metazoa; phylum Mollusca; class Cephalopoda; order Sepiida; family Sepiidae; genus Ascarosepion; species Ascarosepion bandense. Next base: position 364,255 of record JBBBDQ010000813.1, read on the forward strand.
CATGGTTAGTGTTCTAGGGTTAATAACATTTATCTTGTTGCCATCTCAGATCCTGCTCCAATACTCATTCCCTCAAGCTAGATTATGTACTAATTTCCTTTGTTCTTTTTGTCTTTAACCTGTTATTTTAGTATTGAATTTTCTAAGCCGACTTTCCTCATGATGTAACCCAGAATATTCAACTGTTTACTTCTGATATGACGTAGAAGTGTTCTTTGTCTCTAAAACTTTGTTGTTACCTACATGGTTGGTCCACAGGATTTTCAAAGTCTTACTGTGGAACAACATTTCTTCAAGCTTTTTTTTCATTTGTAATGAGATTGTCAAGTATTCACTGCCATTTAGGAAAACTAATATTATATGACATTTCAGTACTCGTTTCTTTGGTTTTGAAGATATTTTTATATTCCTTAATATTTGCTTGGCTTTTAAAAAAACATCTTTGGCTATTCCAATAAGACTTCGGATTTTGGTGTCGCACTTGGCTATTTGATTATAAACTGCTACTGTACAGATAACTTCTATTGTGCCACAAGTGTATATGTTAATATTCTCCAAATCTTTTCTTTCTTTCCTTTTTTAACGGTCCAGCCTAAGTAATTTTTCAAAGATACTCCCAGAAAAAACAAACAAACAAACAAAAAACAGCAACAAATACCGGAAATATCGAGTTGGCCTAACAGTTAACCACACGGAAAATAGAGTCGGTGACATGAGTACAGAAACTGGCAGAGGTAATTTGTTTACAGTATTGCTTTTGGGAAAGGCAAAAATTCACTCCCGATAGAACAGATCAAAGATTACACCCTGCTGTAGACTATCATGTCAGCCAGTACAAGTTGTCTCATGTCATTTGGAGAAGAAAGACTTTGAAATGTAACCCTCATTGCCGTAAGAAATGGCATAACCGACCTTGTACTGCAAACATCTCAGAGATTATAAGAATATCTATCTATCTATCTATCTATCTATCTATCTATCTATCTATCTATCTATATATATATATATATATATATGTATGCATGTATATTTAAATTTGAACAAAACTTCTCGTTGAATGAAGGTCAGCTAAATAAAACAAGGTCTTTAATCAAATTATATCGTCGAAGAATTTACAAATTTAATATCTGCCAAGATAAAAAAAGAATCTGAGATAATAAAGTTTTTCATTGGAATAATTTGAGATTTTCAAGTGAAACCCATGGAAAAAATCATTGAGGCGAATCGCCGGAGCGAATGATTTAGTACAAAGACAAACAGATACAAAAATTGTGTGTGAACGTCAAACTCTCCCGGAGCGTTGAAAATCAATATCACCCCCATATATATATATATATATATATATATATATATATATATATATATATATATATATACAGAGAAAGAACGATAGAGTGAAAGAAAGAGAAGAGGAAGAAATATACAGAAATAGATAACTACAGAGAAAATAAATGATGGAATCATTCCAGCTTCCACGAATTCTTATAAAGATGAGATAGCAAATAATTCACTAGAAGAACTACCAATCATCCGTTCAGTTTTATGGCTGACGCAAATTTCTCCAGTCATTCTTTCTACATTCGATTATGGTTCGTATTATCTTTTTTGTTTGTTATTCATTTTCGCAGAGGGTTAAACTTATCGATCTGCAAACTTGCTTGTCACATTGTGGTACAATCGAAGAAAACCGATGCTAAATTTTGTTGCATGGTTTTGGCTGAATTTTTTTTATTACTCTATCGACAACAATAATATTTGATTTTTTTGCTTACTTCTGCAAGCATATATTTTGTTTTTAACCCGATTCTGTAACACATCTATGTAAGAATGTATATACAAATAATATAAATATATGTCTTTATATATATATATATGTAAGGAAATAGATTACTGTGGGCCTAATAGAAATACGACTGCATTTATTCAAACATACATACCAATGATATATATATATATATATATATATATATATATATATATATATATATAGAAAGAAGGGAGAGTATTAAGGGCATAATAGATATTCAAATATACATATCTATGATTTGTGGGTCTTTCGTGTACAACCGCGTATAGTTTTCTATTTTTTCAATTTCTTGTTTATAGGTTCTGTCACATTATTTCCTTTAACATTTGGATCGATATTGGATACAGTGCTATTGTAATTCCTGTAGATCTTTCATTGTACACTCCCAATCTATCTATCTATCTATCTATCTATCTATCTATCTATCTATCTATCTAAATGTACGTCGACATACATACCCACCTCTCTCTCTCTCTCTCTCTTTATATATATATATATATATATATACATATATATATATATATAGAGAGAGAGAGAGAGATGTTAGTTTGTAACTCTTGCGATCGTCTTTGTCTGATGATCGCAAGAGCGTGAAACCCAGGCTTACAAACTCACACCTATCTATATGCATATGTCCACTCTACCACTGATATTGAGCGCTTTCAAATAAGTACCAGGCATATATAATATATAAATAGTATAATATATATAACAAAGTGCATATATATATATATTTATATCTATAATTATATACATACACTTTTCATATACATATATATATATATATATATATATATATATATATATATATATATACGATAAGCTTGTAATTTTAATGTAAATAAAATTGCTTAATATTGGGGATAGATGTAAATGAAATATTAGTCACTGTGGTCAACACCAATTCGCGGCAGTCCGTTTCATCCGTTGACACTAGATATTGACTTCAGTATCTATTTTCATATATATATATATATATATATATATATATATATATATATATATATATATGTGTGTGTGTGTGTGTGTGTGTGTGTATGTGCGTGTAAGTGTGGTTATCGATTTTCTCTTGCCATGATTTTATTCATTGTCTTTTTTCTTCATTCTTTATTCTTTCATTATCTCAGCTTCCAAAATTTCTTTTTCAAATTTTCTTTGCTTTTATTTCTCTTCTAATTTTACTTGACTAATATCTATCGACTTTCTTCGAAATTTTCCCTCTTTCTTCGTTCTCTATTGTGTCTTTACATTTTATACTTTCAATATTTATTTTCTACAAATATATTGCGTTACTTTTCATTTTTGTTTTGCATTCACATATACTGAATCTTACTCTCTACGTGTGTTTAACCTAAACTTGTTCGTTTTTCTTTTATTCTTTTTCTTTCTTTTTTTTCTTTCTCTCTTTCTCTCTCTCTCTCTCTCTCTCTCTCTCTCTCTCTCTGCGCTTCTTAGTTCCGTTATTTAGGTTCTCTCTTTCCTTTTTTTCCTTTTTTTCTTCATTTTCAGTGTTGCTTTCCATGTTATTTTCCTTTCTCTTTTTTCCTTATTTAATTTTTTCTTTCGGTATTACTGTATTAGCAAATTTCCATTCCCACACATTTTACCTGTAATACATATATCATTAACATCTCCCTAACTCTAATTTTCCTTCCTTCCTTCCTTCCTTCCTTCCTTCCTTCCTTCCTTCCATCCTTCTCTCTTTTTTCTTAATTTTTCTTTCATTTCTAGTTGTCGGTTTACATCCATTCGATTCCAATATCCGTCACTCGCCGCTTCTTTCTCTTGAAGATAGGTATGTGGATTTTTGTTTTGATTTAATTTTTTGATTTTATTTTCCAGTGTTTGTTTGACATTTTGTATGTCGCCGAACTCGGAATGCATTTTCGATTGGAAAATTCCTCACAAATAAATAACAGATCAAAAAGATCAAGAGAAAAATAAAAGGTAAAAATACCTTTTGAAAAATATATAACTAAATTTTTTAGAAAGCAAACAAAAAAGGGGCAAATAAACCAAGGAATGTAAGAAAATTAAAGGGAAGTTTACATGAAAAGAAATTTATAATCAAATCCGAGAGAAAAAGAAACGAAAAGCAGAAGAGAAATGAAAATTGCAAAGAAGCTAAAAAACAGATAAAAAAAAAAACGAAGAAAAAATATGGAAGTGAATGAAAAAAATCACATATATCAAAGGGCTAAATTAAGAAAAAAATAAGTAAAAAGTTCTAGTTGAAGAAAGAAAGAAAGAAAGAAAATAGAAAAAGGAAGGTAGGAAGGAAAGTAAGAAAGAACGTAATAAATGAACAGAATAGATATGTAAAGAAAAAAAAAAGAAAAAAGAAAAATAAGAAAAAAGTTTTAAATATAGAAAGAGGGGAACGAAATGAAAAACGAAAGAGTAAAATAAAAAATGAGGAATGAAGAAAAAATCTTAAATAAACACAAATTAATTGAAACAAAACGAATAATGACTTCCTAGAATCTTTCACACTTTTCCTGATCACGTATACGTCGTCTCTTGGCCTTGTTTTTCTCTTCCGACCGCATTTTCGTTTACGTTTTGCTCTGATGCATCCTTTTTTTTCTTGATGACACGACTAACAAGTAAAAGACTGACATCCACAATATCCGAGAGCTTTCTGGAAGGCTTGCCAGTGTGTTCGTGCAGCATTACAATTTTCTTACTCTTCCTTGGAGTAACGTCCATCGCAGACAACCGCCGTAGAACAATCGATCGACAGTCGAAACAATAGTGTATCGGCGTCATAAAAATCTGATGCAGTATTTTTAAACAGATTCCATCAAACAACCCTAAAATAAATTCATATTGCTGCACACCACTGCAAATGATCTAATCTGAGAAATCGATTACACCCTGTCACTCCATATGGTCTAAAACTAACTGTATGATGAAAGAAAGCAGTTGTTTCAGTTCATTTTCACAAGGGTGTATATACTAGGGCATTCCAGAGGTTTTGAGACTTTTATAACAGACGCAGTTATAGTTATCAGAGATTATTGTAATTTTAGTTAATCATTACCATATATCTAATAAACCTACCTATCTTTTTTTTTTGTTATTCCAGATTGAAGCAGACGACGGTAACAGCAATTTGAACACACCGTACTACCTACTAAACACTGTTTGTCACAAATGAATGCAGGCAGGAATGAAGGCAATTAAAAGTTTCGCTATGAAACAAAGTTTTGTATTGACACAGTGAGGCATCAGAATTGTTCCTCCCTTCTCTAAAATACAAACATTTTTCCCATAATTTGTGTTGATTACTGCAGGTGAAGGGAAACCTCGGGGAAGTCGCTTTTAAGACATTGAGAAGATGAAGGGGGTCGTGACAAGTGCCCAAGACCCTCCCCTTTGGATAAATTTTATGAGGCCTCCACGATTAGGCTGGAGAGCTAGAACAATTAAATTGAAATCAGCATCTCCCAATTTGAAGGAGATTAGAGTTTTGTATTTCTTTGAAATTAATAAACGCCTCTCCTTAAAGTGTCTCAAAATTACACACACACACACACACGTGCATAGACGCACACACACGTGCATAGACGCACACACACAGAGACATATATATATATATATATATATATATATATATATATATATATATTCTAAGTTTGTTATTACAAGGATTTATAAAAACATTATATCACTACACAAAAACTTTTATGCTTCAATACACTACTGTTCTTTTTCAGGTGATATGTTAAAATAAACGGCGACAATGATTATAATTTGAAAATATAAGATGAATTCATGGTTATTTGGAGATTGAAAGAGTAGTAGCTGCAGAATATGCTTTTAGGTGTGCCAATATTGTTCAATCAAAAATGAGAAATAAGTAAGTATGGAGTTGAAGATCTAGGTCGCGAAAGAAAGTAGGATGGCCTTGTGTCTCGGCATGCAACTTTTTAATTTTTTCTGAATAAGACACCTAGTCGGATCATAGATTATTTAAATGGGTAAACAATATTTTTTAACAGTTAGGTTTTTTTTTCTTTTTTAAAATTAGATTTTGATCTACATCATGAGTAAATGGGCTGGAATGTTTAGGTTACAATTAGGATTAACTAATTGTGGTAGACTTAGGTATATTGTAGTTAAGAAGAGCAGTTAAGTATTGTAAGGCTCATTTATTTTAGTAAAATAAATTTTAATTTTGAAGTTATATTGGAGCATTAGTTATAATTGGAATATTGTAATTAATTAAATTTTAAAAATAATTATTTTGTCTGGGTAGGATACATTGAAGGACTATACATTATTTAAATGGTTAGTCAATAACTTTTAACAGAAGGTTGGATGTTAGATTCTTTTGTTATTTTCAATTAGGCTTAGTAACTACCCCATGAGTAAAGACGTTTGAGTGTGTGTGTTTGAATTAGGATTAATAATTATGGTAGACTAAGTTATATTGCAGTTTTAAAAAACAATCAAGTATTGTGTGAGTCAATTATTTTAACAAAATGATATTTAATGGTTAAGTTATATTAGAGCAAAGTTCTAAGTGAAACACTGCAATTAATTAAATTTAAAAGAAATTTTAATTCATTAAATTACACTGCAATTAATTAAATCTTAAAGCAGTTTTTACAAAATCGTTAGCACCAAGTTAGGGATGAAGTTTCTCGATTTAATTAAAAACGCATCCCTAATAATAACCCTCTAAGTAAAATTTTTAATAAAAGTACCCTTAAATTAAGTTATAGTCGTACAAATCATTTAGACAAAAATCATTAAAAATCATAATAATAAAATCTTAAATCATCAGAAAAACCAAAGTAACAATAACTATCCAAATAATAAAAATAACAATAATACAAAATTATATATATGTCTATATCCAAACAATTGCTCACCGGAAAATAGGTGTACCAATTCTATTGTGTACCAGTGTAATATATCATCAAATGTAAACCCAACCATTAAATAAATGTACGTTGGATCGACTAAAAACTCTTTTAAACAGCGTTGGGATAAGTGTTGACTTCCTTAAGAAAAACAACACATACCAAACCAAACATCTCTCTCTACGTATTTTTGGAAGTTAAAGGATACAGACAAAACCCTCAAAGTAAAATGGAAAATTCTGGAAAAAAAAACAAGAATATGTAAGTCGTTCTACGATATCTACCCTCTGTGCCTGTGAAAAAAGCGGCAGATTTGGAAGATTCTCTAAAAATAAAAAATTACTGAACCGTAGAGATAAATTGCCCATTTATGTAAACATCGAAAATATTTTTCTATAAAATTTAATTAATATAAACTATCGCCCGGTTCACACTCCACTCACGTCTATTGAACAGGTGTAGAGGCTCATCCCTTGTTCCCTGTTTAGGATGTGGTTTCCTCCTTTCTCTCTTCTAATCTTTTCACTCTTACATATCCCCCGGCACATCAGTGGCGTTACCGCCTTCCTCGGGGTGATATGATTAAAAAAAAATACCTCCATTATTTATGTTTTTTACATGTGAATGATACTGTTATATTCGATTCACCGACGTGTGTGTTACGTATAGTGTTTGGCAGGTCTCCATATGCATTTAAATGAAACCTCTTAGAGCTATGTTCAGAGAGATGCAACGTGAATAGTCTTGTGAAATACATCGTAAAATATCTAATGTAATTATTGACGAATTATGATTGATCAAGGGCACAGTTCTTTAAAGGACATGTAAATTTGTATATAGTATTTGTTCTCTGTAATTTAGATCTTGAAAGGGAATTTGATGATTGATTAGTCTGTATTGTGAGTTGTTTAGGTAAATTTTTGTGGTCTTTAACTGTTGCTTGTGTAATCTTGATATTTTATCATCCATATTTTAAGTCCAGTAGTTAGTTTTTGGCGTCTCTGTTGATGGTATTTTCTCAGTGTTTTAAAGATTACGAACTTAATATTAGCACCACCACTTACGCCAAAGTGATCAAATTTTTTGGTGTAAAATTTGACCTGAATAATGACCAGTATAAACTACTAATCAAAATTAATACAATCACGAATTTGTCAGCAAAATATCTAGCCATCACTGTAGAATTTTAAAAATCTTCCGTAAATTAATCCAATTTATATATTTTTGACAACAGTAATTGAATATACAAAATTAAGTATATATATATATATATATATATATATATATATATATATATATATATATATGTATGTTTAGATTACTTAGATAAATAAAACAGTGAAGGTAAAATTAAGCCAAAACAGCCTAAACGTAATATATGGTTCAATTCACTTTTTAGTCGTAATGTCCAAACAAACTTCGGAAGAGTTTCCCTAAATTTATTTTACAATAATTTTAACCATCCACCTACACTAAAATGATTTTCGACAAAACAACATTAAGATTAGCTAAAGTTGCGTTATAGAACATCGATAAATACATATCACAACATAACAATATGATATTAAGTAATCATTTGACCAAGCTGCAAAGTAATTGTAACTTTAATAACAATAATTGTAGCTGCCGAAAAAATATAACATGTCCACTAAACGGTTATTGCATGACCGAAAGTCTAATTTACAGAGCTAGCATCCATTTTCAGGGATTTTTCAATGTGTTGTTTAGGTCTATTTTTTATCATCCCAAACGCACCTACTATCACTGGTACTATTTATATTTTCCATTTTCACATTTGTTCTATTCAATATCCAGGATTTTGTACTTTGATAGTTTATCAAATTTCTTGTTTGGTATATTAAAATCAGCTAGACAAGCCAGATTAATTAGTGACACATTTTTCTTTTCGGTTTTTTGACAATAATTTCCGGACAATTTGATTTAATTTTCTTGTCTGTGTAGGTAGTGTAATCCCATAGAATGGTTGCATCTTCTGATTTTTAACAGTTGCTGGGTTATATCCATACAAGCGATTGTTTATATATTTTCCAAATTGTTTGCACAAAGACTAGTGTAAATATTGCCCTACTCTAAAGTGAGGATTTCTATATCCATTTGTACTGAAACTTTTGAGATTAGATGGTCTATTGTTTTCTGGTATTTGTTACAGAACCTGAATTTTAGATCCACATTATTAGGCATGATATTTGTTTGAAAGTTTCTCGTAAAAAGACTCGAGTCTTGCGCTGCTTTTCGTTTCTGAATTTAATCCGGATGCTCGTAACCATCGATGGGTATTAACTTTATCAACATTAGGTTTATTAGCACTTTCTAGATATTGGCCATGCAGAGGTTTTTCTTACCAGCGTCATTTCATTTGTTCAAAAGCTTTATTCTTGTCTTTCTTTTTTTAATTTTTTGATGCAACTGTTGGTTCTTGTGTTCTGCTTTGGCTTTTCTACAGAATCTACTAAATGTAAATCTTGTTTGTATTTACTGCCTTCTTTCATTATTGAATATTTTTCTTTCTGCTTTCATGTTGTTTGACTAAATGCATCATCCAGTCCTTACATGTTTCCATGAATGTTATTAAGCCAATAGTTGTTATCTTGTATAAAGATTCTAACTGAATATGACCTCTTACACCTTCTCTATGGGGCATGTATAGACGGTCTACATTAGCCTTTGAATGATTCCTTTTATGCTTAGAAAGAAGCTTTCTTTCTGAGAATCCATTTGCCTGATGTCATTTAGAGTTCAGTTTATATGTGGAAACTATACTGGACCACTGAGATGGCAAGGTTATTAATGGCTATTATTATGTTCTGAGAATTCAATTCAGATTTTAATATCAGTCGTACCCTTCTATAGAACTGTTTGCACGCTATTTCTTTTATTTTCTTATGGTGAATCTTTTCATTCACATTTACACCTCGATACTTATAAGCTTATTCTTGTACTAAATCTTTTATTGTTACAGCAAAATGTAAGCTAATAGAGGATGTCTGTTATAGCGATCCTCTTAAACTTTAGACTTTAGAACACTTATCCAAATTGAATTTCGTTCCATTATCTTTACTGAAGCGATTTGCAGTTTGCAGAATACCTTCCATTGTCATTCCTATCATACAAAATTAGTTCACCTATTATTATTATTAATAACAATAACAATTTATTTTGATTTCTCTAAACTAAAAACAAGTTATCCCCTTTGAACCATAGGCACCAAAAATATATCCTCTGACTGATTAATTTAAGTTTCGAGATTTTATTTATCAATTTGATGTTTAAGTTTTAGTTGAAATTTAATCAAATTATATGATTAAAAAAATTGAAAAATTAACATTGCATCATTATAAGATATAGCTACAATGAACAACGCAAAAGCCGAAAATACAAATCCCAGAATAGTCAATTCATGATCTGCACCTCATCATTGCATAATGCATGAAACCCCGTGTCATTCTATAGGCGTAGGATATAGACAAGAAAATAATAAACGGACACTCAAAATCCTGGAAGCTACCTACAGCAAACAACTTAAACCTGGCTTGAATACAATAAATTTTGATATCTCAACTAACATACTCCAATGCCTGTAATCGGATCAAGAACCTAATCACTACCATTTTGTCACTGTCTGCGGCCAGCAGTCACGGTAAAATTGAACTTGTCGCTTTGATTTAATTTTCTTTATTTAATTCCACTTTGTTAATAACTTAAATGTTCTATGTTCACTATATGGTTATGCTCATTCTTTGATAATGGCTTATATAAGCCGATAGCTTAGACCTGATAAAAAAATCAACAATTACTGTGATTTCTTGTCGTCTTTCAACGAGAGCACCATCAAGCTTATCAGACTATACGAACGGATCCTACACAAAATATATAGACAAACTTGTCTATATCATTTAACCAAACCTATATATATATATATATATATATATATATATATATATATATATATATATAAAGTAAACGAGATACTGGGTATAGCAATAGACGATTGTTCAAAAAAGTAATAAATGCACAAAAGAAATACTGATTTTGCAGAGCCAACAATATGTCTAAAAAATGGTAAACTTCACCTGCTAGCCAGACTTCAACCATACATTTTCGTAAGGCAGTAAATCTTAAATTACAGAGAATCCATATTTCTGCCTGACGCAACAGGTATGGTTGAAACCAAGTAAGAAGTAAACATTTCGTTCTTTCAAGTACACACACGCACAGCTATATATATATATATATTACTCCATAATTTACAAGCTTTAAGAAAAGATTTGGTTGAAAATGCAAAAATACTATGTAAATCGCAAATCAAGAGCACCTTACTATAAGAGAAGAACTATATATCAAACAATGTTCTCCTACCATCAGCCTTACACTATTTAACAATGGAAGTGGAGTTTTAAAATATTAAAAAGAATAGACAGACAGTCACGCGTTATCTAGCCACGCACGTCAGGTGATAGCTTTTAAAGAACGCTTCCTTTAAAAAACAAAAAAACAAAATTATGTTACAGTCAAAACATGAAGATATAATAATAACATCGGAAAAAATAATACACTTGAAAAAGGCCAGTGAAGTGGCTGAAAGCGATTTCAAAGTATAAAATCATGGAATATTTTTACATTGCTTATCTCAAGCAAAAAGTTAACTTGTAAGGATACTAGAAATATTAAATATAAAAATTAATAAAATCGTCCTTGTCGGTCGTTTTTAACGAAATGTCTAAAAGAATGAATGCTACCCATATATATATATATATATATTCGCCAGTCAGGTTTCCAGGCACTATACTCCCAGTAAAAAGATATTTCATATTTATATTAATGACATCTTCGGTGCCGTTAAAAGAACAGTTCTTATATCTCAGTAGACAAGGTTGGGTTCGGATGTTTTTTGTTGTTTCTATTGTCACATCAGAGTTTTATTGGATATTTTTGGACTTTTAATAAGAAGAATAATTACTGACACGCGACAGTAGCGTTAATTACAGCGATAAAATTCCTCAATTACCAATTTAGAATATGTTACTAATGCAATTAATGCAAAAATTACTTCAGCCTCGGCGTCAATTTTGACAGCTTGGTTAAAGAATTCAAATACATAAATATACATCCAAACGCACGCAAAACATATATGGAGGAATATATATATATATATATATATATATATATATATATATATATATATGCATAGATGAATATATATTTATACAAATAAATCCAATTAAAAAATCAGATAATGGAGGAATGCAGACCAATTTGTACAGAAGCAATCCATTTAAAACATGCGTGTATATATATATATATATATATACATGCACACGCACACACACATATATATATACACGCAAACACACACACACACACACACACACACACACACACACACACATATATATATATATATATATATATATATATATATACGATTTTAAGTGTGTGTGTGTATATATATATATATATATAGAACTTAATACCCCATAAACTAGTTAGATAATGTTTGGGATAAGTAGAAAGAAATTTATTCCTTAATATTAGGATCCTTTTGACTAACATTTCGTCATAACGTCGGACTCTTAGACTTTGGACAGAGAAGAACCTAGGCCAGGTTCCACCGAAGTTCAGTGTCCCGTCCGGGAAAAGGCAGACAAAAGCACGACTAGGGGAAGTTTTTACCAGGACTTAAATATCCCATAATAAAACTCGGCCTTGTACGACATCTAACCTCAGAGGAGAGGTCGGTAAATACCAAGGATAACGCAGTTTGCGCATGGCACTGAAATGGGCCAGCACTTCCTGGACAGTCCAGATTGTTCTAAGGCCTATGCAGACAGCTGGTTTATTATATTGCTCAAGGCTCGGCCTGAAAAATATTTATGCCTGCATGAATCTATTTATATGAAGCTACACAGATCGGGTCTTCGTAAAAAACAACAACAAAAAAACTAAACAGAAACATAAACAAAAACAAACAAAAAATATGCGTTCTCTGTTGTTATTTAGAGGGCTGTGAGTAAACGTTTTTTACTGTTATACTCTGTAGGAGACTTTTTTCTATTATTCGTAAATTCCTTTTGCTATAAATCATTTTTAATTTGAAATTTTACAAAGTGCGTCCAGTATATATCTATGACTAGTCTTCTGACTTTAGTCAATCAACCATGCCACCAGTATTTTCTAAAGAAATGTTGATATATATATATATATATATATATATATATATATATATATATGTATGGTTGTAAGTCCGGAAATGGTGAGGATAATCCAACAAGATTTCCTTAATATAAATTATTAATAGGTAAATCCATATAGAGAACTCGATGATTGTTAACCAGAGCGATATGAAGTTTATAAAGGAAAACTCAACAAGTCATATTAGTTATAAACTATAGTTCATTTCAATGAGCTTAACTAGCGCATCATAAATTTTATGCCAGATGGAGGAAATATTGTAAAAGTGTCTGATGATATGAGCTATTTAAGCTCATTGAAATGAACTATAGTTTATAACTAATATGACGTGTTGAGTTTTGCTTTATAAACTATATAGGTGATATAAAAACTCGATGAATTACTTACTTACTTTATATATATATATATATATATATATATATATAATGTCTTAAAATACATAAAGGTGACAAAATGGACAAAAAATTGTGCGCATGCTTGGAACAGATAGTTCTACCTTCTCTAATTTTTATTAGAAGCATTGAAATATTCTTGATGTTTCGTTAAAGGTGAAAATTGATGTATGCATGTCTGTAGTACTGACATGACTACTCTGTGGTGTAGGATATTGTATCCTGTACCTATGAGCCATCAATCAACTTAGTGTCTTCCACATATGTTGCCATCGTACAAACCTCAACGGAAAACTGGGTGATTGAATTAGTAAAGTTCGGACTAAATTTAGCACAATATGTCTTGGTACCATCGTAATGAAAATCCAACTCAGGTGCACAGGATGTCTTTCTCATACCAGAAATAGCACACTTCTAAAGCAACTTCTCTTTAACCAGCTTCTAACAAGCAGATTAACTGGAAGTATACTCTTGCGTTACCATCTGTCAAAAAGTTTGCACAACACCTGTAAATCATAACTCAAAATCTTAACTGTAAATCGTAGGTTATACAATGTATTAGTTTCTCAATGAATTTTAAGATCGTTGAGGGCTAGAAATAAGTTACTAAATAAGTTCATCAAAGATGTATGGGGGATGCTAGAGCGTCTTAAGCATAGTGATACGGAATAAAAATATTTGATCAACAGCGAAAATATCAACTTTCAGTGTTTTCCTTAAGGTAAAATATTTTTTAATTTGTAAAATTATTATTTATTAGTTATTATTTTTTGTATTATTTGAAAAATGCAAAATGTCAAAGTATGTAGTTAGTAAATAGTATTGCTGTCTTTGGTTCGAATAATTTCCTCATTTCCATGTGACATTGAATGGATTGAGAATTTTTTATCCAATCGTCTTAGCAGTAATCCCAACGTTCATGAAGATTGAGTGCTTTTCGTTGGAGTATTGTTTCTTTTTTGTTTTTGTTTTCATCATTTTACCGAAATGTTTCATTTTACTGAGATCGGGACATTTGCTTGCCAGTCTTACAAAATGTAACCATATTCATCCACATACTCGTTTCGATGTGACTTGTGATGCAGTGGATGTCGGCTTTCAGTTGAATTCGGTACATTCACTTATGAGCAAATACCATTGGTTTTAAAGGTTTTAATCTTTCGCTTCCCTTTATCTATGGGTTAAATAGCAGGACACTGTAGGTTCTTTAGCCTTGTTTGGCAACCAGTCTACTGCAGAAAGTAATGGCAACCTACTGCAAGAAGCTCTTTTGCCCAGTCAGTCATGTGGCCTTCGAGATATGATTGCCCAAGCGTGTATCACGTATGTCCCTTAACTGTCTGAATGCGTTGCAATAAGCATATTCATGTCGAACCAAATTCTCTATCTTCCTAGTCAGACAGAAGATTAGACTAATATAGTTTTTGCTATTTAGGTTTTCGTCACACTTTACAAATTTTCTTTGACCATCTCTTTTGATGCAACCACCACGCCATTACGTGTATACAAGCAAAAAATACCGTATTGCATTGTTCCATTCTTACACTAGCAGTACAGACCGGCGTTATTCGGGTAAAATTAAAGCTTTAAAACTAATCCATGGTCCTGTAACTCAGACTCTTTGGACGTTGGCACGAAAGACTAAAAAGAAATAGCTGTTTCTAGTTAAAGCAAAACCGTTTACTGAAAGAAAAATTGAATGGATGTAAGTTAAATATTGATTTCCTGGTATAGATATCAATACCTCCTTAGAGCCAAACCCGAAGCAAAAACTAAAATAAAATGGCTGAAAAAATACAGACATACAGGCAGATAAACAGACACACACACAAACATCTTGCATTTATATATATATATTATCGATTTTCTGCACTATTGTAAGAACTGCAACCTTGAAACTTCTGAATATTGTTTCTTAGGTTTTTGTTTATGAGTGTATCAAATTTGATTACAATCGGACCACTCCTTCTATAACCCGATATTTCGATTATCGATTTTCGAAATTTATCGGGTGTACCTCAACGTAAAATGTAGCTAAGAACACTCGCAGACGCTTATAGTACAACTGTGTAAATTTTCAAGAAAATCGGTTCAGCCGTTTCGGAGTCTATAGGTAACGGACACACACACATACAGACACACACACAGAGACAAAGTTCCATTTATAAATAAGTTTAGATTAGATAAGCTGTTCCAATTATTTTTGACAGTTTCCTGCATACTTTTTAAAAGGTATTTCGACCATTTCAATCTTCTATTCCACGTTTTTTTATTAATGATAGGATTTTACTGCTATACGTCCTTTATATTTATGTTAAACTCTATTTGAAACTGTACTGTTACGACTAAATTCATTCCGTATTTGATTAGTTATTAACTTTTATTGCCTACTGAAACGTTCGAAACCTGTCTTTCATTTCTCTTGTCAAACGTTTATGGTCATCCGTTCTTTTGTAATAAAAAGACGTTTTAATGTAGCAAAAGCTTCATTAAATGGTTTTAGCACCACCTCTGGTAATTGTCAGTTGTTTTGCAATTTCTTGGTGAGTCTTAAAAGGTACAACTTTCATTTTTGTTTCTGTAAAAATTTCCGACATGATATAAGTATATAAACCGAGTTAATATTCAACTTCTCAGACTTGCCAAGTGAACCTTACTCTGATGTTAATAAGATGGAATAATTCTTATATAAAAGAAAAGAATATTATTATGACTAAATCAACTCAGATCTTTTACTGGCTCAGTAGTTTTATATGACTTTTTTTTCAAAATCAACCTGTTTAAATATATATATATATATATATCATCAGTAGTAATATATATATATATATATATATATATATATATATATATCAGTCAGTAAAGTATAATACGTGATACACGCTTGGGTGATCATACCCCTATCGATAGATGGATGGCTGGGCAGAGGATTTTCCATCAGTATGTTGTAATTACGTACTGCCAACTTAACGGTTGCCAATGACAATATATATATATATATATATATATATATATATATATATATATATATTCAAGGTGTATAAAAATTAATTTTAGAGGGTGAGTTCTTCAAACCCAAGCAAGGGAAAAAATCCATATAAACATATGTCAGATAATCTTTTGTGTTTAAGTTATTAAGTTTAAATTTACGATAGAAGCAGTTAAATAAACAATCCAATATACAATCCAAAAATTGTATATATTCATATAAATATATGTCCCAAAGGCCATCCTTGTATCTTGTTGTATCGTGGAATGAAGAGATACACATAGAAATGTACATAAACTACTTTATTAACAGAGTTGAACAACCAAAATATATATACAATATTTACAGTCTCTCGCAGTAGTAGGTGTTACTTCCCGAAGTCCGTAATAACGACAACAACCCCCGTGCGCACATTTATATATACATCCGGGCGACGGGATGTCACATGGTACGAACCACGACACAACATACATCAAAATAGGAATTTATAACAAATGATCAAAATATCCTTCTCTTGTTTCTACACACGCATCAACCCGTTGGATCATTGACTCATAGACATTTTCACATACTCCTGCACGTTGTCCAATAGTTTAGCAGGCCTCGTGATATGTTGATAAAGCGTCTCTGGATTATTAATGTCTGTTGCATAAAAGATTGATTTAGGTGGTCCCACAGATAAGAATCCAAAAGGATTAAGATAGGAGAAAGATGTAGGCAATAGAACCGGTCCTCGTTTAACTATCCAGGTTTAATAATAGGTTTCAGCCAGTCAATTGTCAATAATTTGACTACTATGTACTGGAGACCTATCAGGTATGAACCATGTGAGTCTACGTGTTAGCGGTGCTGTCGTTTCTTTTTTTTAAGTCCCAGTAATAAAAACGAAAACGACAACAATGAATACGTTTAACTATGAACACAACCACAATGTCCTGGCTTCAGACAGAGACATAAAACGAGCATATTCAATTAAAAATTAAAAAAATAAACATCGCCCTCGACATTGACGAAAAGAATAGCCGTAAACATTCGGTTATGCGGAACTTTTAACAGTTTATGCACATTTTGGATTCAGAAAATAAAATAGTTTTGTGACGACAAGAAAAAAAATGATTTGCATTACCTTATCAGCCGTGTTTAGAGATGTATAAATGAGATAGACATGTATAAAAGAGAGATTTCTGCTCAAATAAACAAACACACACACGCGCGCGCACACACACACACACACACACACACACATATATATATATATATATAGGTATGGATATCAATAAATATGTATATACATATATATATATATATATATATATATATATATATATAAATACATATTTTTTTTTTTTAATAGAATATTGCTTTATGTAATATGAAAAACCTATTAAGTATATATCAATAAATATATATTATCGTACACACGCACACACACACACACACACACACACACACACACACACACACACAAACACACACACACATATATATATATATAAATTCAAATCTAGAAACGATGCGTTCATAATATGGACCTGATAATTGCATAGGGCATGAAAGTCCTTGTCGTTATATATATATATATTGTTTTTTTGTATTTCTGTATATATGTGTAATGTGTAAAAGTAGAACATGTCTGCCTAAATCTGAGTTAGATAACTTACTGTGTCGTCTGCCGGGACTACAGGCAGAAGCATGCTGTTCTTAACCTGATGCACTAAATGACTTCCTGCATCCAGCAAAGGCCCCGAAGTCCTTTTCTCCACATTTACTAAGCAGAAGTCCTTCCCAATTCCGAAATATTTTGAAATTTCGTCATGTGTACAGGGGTTTTAGCAGGAATTTTGTTGAGATGATGCGATGATGTTTTTGATTTGTAAATTTGAAGTAGGTTTGATAGTCGTGAGACTTCTAAGTTCTCTATACGAGCATCACTTCTAAACAAATCATTATTACTCTGTGCATACACGCACACGCGAGCGCACACACACACATACACACACACACACACACACACACACACACATTTATATGCTGGTCTCTCCCGTCTTTTTTCCGCGAATGATGTGTCTAAAATTCAGCGCCTAGAACTCAAATACCCGCATATATTATTTGGTTATAGTAATGAAGGCCTGTGCATGACCAGGCAGACTTTTCGGAAAAACTGATGGCAGACAACTGGTGCTCACAACGTTCCATGATGTACTTTTTCACAAACAGCCTACGTTTTTAATTCAGTGTTGATTTTCGGCTAGAGTGCTTTTAAGACATACCTGGGAGAAAACGTAGTTGATTAATAGCTTTCCCAAGTATAACGTATATTAGCACGTAAGTGAATGTAACGCTACTACAAATCGAAGTGTGCTCTCCGGTGTTTAATCTCTGAAAGTGCGACACTGAGATCCGAAGGCGAATTGACATGGCCAACGATGTATTCCAAAAGCCGAATAGAGTATTTAGAGATATGAAAATCTCGCTAGAAAAAAGGAAGGGAGCAATAGATTGCTATGTTATTTCTAATCTTCAGTATGGCAGAGAATTCTGGACAATTTCTTCAAAGGTGAAAGAGATATTTTTAGCAACCGAAATGTGGTTCTACAGAAAGATACTGAGAATACGATGGATCGAACATGTGAGCAACGATGAGGTTTTGAAGAGGATGGACCAAAAACTAATACTTAACATCATGAAAAGGCATCTGAAGTTCCTGGGACATCTAATGAAGAAGGAGTGCTTAGAGAATCTGATACACACAGGTCAGATAGAAGAAAGGAGAGACTAGAAATCAAAGTGTAACGTACTTGACGGACTTGAGCAAGTGGATGGCAAAGAGGGGTTAGGGTGCGGTAGCAGTAGAAAAGTATAGGTGATGTGGAGGGCTATAATCACTTCCGTCCTAAAGGGACAGGGCACATCGAATTTTTAATTACGTGCATACGCCTTGGTTAATTTGGATTTTGTTAAACACACATTAGAGTCGGTCAGCTGGGCACCGTCTGTAAAAACAAAATCACTAAGACGCGAGTTAATCCGCCTGAAATTTGGAAAGGTCATGCGGTACTGCTTGGCATTAGCGCCGGAAGATCAAATACGAACATTTCAGTGTGTTTGGGTTTAAATCTGAGAACAGTTCAGAGTACATGGAAGGAGTTGGCTGCATCTAATGGTGATTACGAAGATGTTTGGATTGATCAGTAGTGATTGAGACGGAATGTCTATATTCATCTTTTCACACTGCCTCAAACTCAATACGTTGGCCTCTATCAAGTGCCTTGGGGAGATAGTGCAGCCCTATATCGATAAGGTGGCTGCTGGAAGTATATATATATAATAAACTAAATCTAAAAATGAGCCAAACGCCGACCACGGTTTCACTCAACAGATCGTCAGGACTTGGCTCTGACGATCTGTTGAGTGAAACCGCGGTCGGCGTTTGGCTCATTTTTACATTTAGTTTATTGTATTTTTGCTCTACTTTCGTACTTTCGTATTGAGCTCTCTACTGTTAAGGTTTTCGTCTTGGGTTTTTTTTCTTTCAAACAAGCTCTTCACCCATTGTTATTGGGGTTTGTTCGTTTCTTTTTTTCTTCCTCTTTAACCCACGTGGTAGTCCTTGTTGGGTTGTTGACGATTTACGTTACTGATTTGTTAGCGTTAGTTTTTCTGACTTTAGTTTTTATTAGTGCTACTTTATTGTTGGTACGTATATATATATATATATATATATATATATAAACAAAGTTTACTCCACTTTGGTATTGAGCGCTTTAATGTTAGGGTTTTCGTCTTGGGTTTTTTTCTTTCTTACGAGTGCTTGACTTTCTGTTCATGTACTTCGTTTGTTTCTTTATTTGCTTCCCTTTTTTCCCTCCAAGTTTGTTCTTGGTGGGTTATACAAGACGATTTAAATTATAGCTTGATTAATACTAGTTTTACTATTGGTATTGTTGTTGCTACAGTTACTATCATTATATATATACATATGTATATATATATATATATATATCCTATTGTGTTTTGCGTTGTGGTGCAGTGTATATCGGCTCGGAACGAGAAATCGGGGAGCCGATTTCAATTGATTTCCTTGCATTCACTTACGCGTATATACCCTTGGGAAACGTATGAATCCGTCTCTTTCATTTAGTTATGTGTTAAAAAACAAGCCAAACTTGGTTTTATAGACCTGGTTGGCAAACAGTTTACTTCAGAATTTAACGGCAACCTGCAGCGGGAAAGATTTCTGCCGAGTCAGTCATGTCATTTTTGAGAAATGATCGCCCAAGCGTATATCACATATGGCACTTAACTGACTGCCTGATATATATTGTAGGAATATAAGTGAATATTTGAATAGAACTTTCGGTTACATCTAGCCATTCAAATAGCACAACTGTGATATCCTGTCACCTGTCTAGTCAGTTAAGTGCCATCGATTCTTGTCGATTTCTTATTTCAAGCCGATATTCGTTGTACCACAACGTACATCTTCTTAGTATCTATTCAGTCAGTCAATTAATTGCCATACATGATACACACTTGGGCGATCATGTCTCTTTCGATATATGACTCAATAGGCAAAAGATTTTTCCGACTGGTTGCCATTTGTTTCTGCCCTAGACTGGTTGCCCACTAAGATCAATCTCTTTTGCTATTTGACCTATAGCTGGAGGGAGAAGAGATGGATTAATACCTTTCATAGTGGTATTTGCGCGTGAGTGAATGTAACGATTTCATCATGGAATTGAATTTGGATCTATCGGTTTCTTATTCTGAATCGATATCCATTGCACCACAACGCACATCCTATCATTATCTATTAGTATGCTTAAGTTTATGCGGCGGAAGCATCAAGAGAAAATGTAAAAACAATTGTCGTATAATTTATTAAACAAAAGCCACAGGCAATTCGGGTATGTGAAAATGATTGAATTCGATATTCCATATCAGGTCTGATTGCCAACCCTTGTTTCTTTCATTCTGTAGAGGATATGGTGATAAATAACAGGATAACAAGATCAGATTTGGCAGCAACATTCACGGAGGTATTCTATGTTTATTGCATGCAAGATAGATCATGTCTACAAAAATTGTTTGACACGCTCAGTGAACCAAATTAACCATTAGCAAACCTATCAATTGATTCAATACAATTATTTTGCTTTATGTTAGTGAAAAATGTGAGACCAAGACTTCACAATAGGTTGCTCACCTGGAGTTTATCAGCGAACATAACAGATAGATCTGAACTGAGCTAGACAGATAATATGTTTTCTATGTACAAGCATCTATCTATCTATCTATCTATGTATCTATCTATCTATGTATCTATCTATCTATGTATGTATCTATCTATCTATCTATCTATCTATCTATCTATCTATCTCATTTTCTGGGTATATAGACGAATAGATAGATAGGTTTGTATACTTATAAATAGAAAAAGTGATTCGACAGATGTATGAATAGTATTGGTAAATGAATATACGCTATATAAACTGTCTTGACAAGTACTGATTTATGAACAAAATATGTTATGTTAATTTACCCATGCACAAATAAATTCTTTCAAATTATAAAATAAGCATCAGTTTCTGTTTGTGCAGAGTAACACTTCACTCAAAACATCCTCGGTCTAATTAATAAAACAAAACTTTTTAGGCAAAATTCAACTTTATTCATAAACATAGTCTCCTTCTAGGGTGATACACTGATTCTAATTATTCTCTAACAATTTGATGCATTTCTTGTAGAATGATTTTTCCTTGGCCTCGAAATACGCCACAGTTTCAATATAACTTCTTCATTGGAGCGACATTTCTTTCCGTGGAGCATTCTTTTGAGGTCTGCAAACAACCTGCTGTCGCTGGGATCCAGATCAGACAACAGGGTGGATGCGAAAGTAATTCGAAGTGCAATTCGTATAGTTTTTCCATCGTTGCGATCGACTTGTGATACGTTGGTTGTCTTATTAAAAAATCACTTTCTTCTTATACATTTGTGGTCGGTTTTTGGCGATTTCTTTCTTTAAACGCACCAATAATGATATGTAATATTCTCTATTCATTATCTTCATTTCTTAAGGTAATCGATGAACAAAATACCTTGTGCATCCAAAAATACGAAGGCCAAAACCTTACCTGCTGATGTTTGCGTTTTTGGTAGCTTTGGACAGCTTTCACTTGCTGCTCTCCTCTCAGCTGACTACCAATTTAACTCTGGAGTAAATTAGTGGTTCTGTGTTTCATCCATTGTTACATATTTACGCAAAAACTTCTTCTTGCGTTAAAACAGTCGCAAACAACGCTCTGAGTCGTCGACGCGTTGTTGTTTTTGATAGACTGTGAGAAAACGCAACACCCACTTTGAACACAGCTTTATCATTAAGAAATGCTAACGTAAAATGGTGAATACACTGACTTCTGATAAGTTCAGCTCCTCTGCTATCTAACGGAACTTCAATTTACGATCGGCGAAAAGGAGTTTGTGAATTTTTTGGCGTTTCCCGGGACAACAGTCGATTTGAAGCGACCTAAGCGTTTAAAGTCAAAATACCACCTCTTAACCGTTGTTTCCGATGAAGCAGAGTCCGGATAACACTTCTCATACCATTACTTTGCTTGAATAATATTTTTCCATCAGAAAGCAATGATCTATCAACACACGAAATTAAGGTTTTTCCATTATTTTAAAAATTTGCAACAGTAGCTTCACTTAACTAAATTTACTTTGTAAACTAATAAACCGATTGTGCCCAAATTTTATCCAGTGTCATTTGAAGGTTAGTACTTCATAAAAATCATATGGATTTTTTCTTAGTGGCCTCTTCTGTATGTCAGGCCTGGGACTTAGTGAGTGATGTGTGTTCCAGCAGATGGCTCTGAGAGCCGGACCAATATGACCACGCTAGGGATTCTTCTCATGTAATATCTGTTTGTACTAGTATTTTTTTTAATATATTTGTGTATCTCTATTCCGTGTTTGTGTCTTTATTGCTGTTTCCTAACCAGACCA
Organism: Ascarosepion bandense; assembly: GCA_037127315.1. Lineage (NCBI taxonomy): Eukaryota > Metazoa > Mollusca > Cephalopoda > Sepiida > Sepiidae > Ascarosepion > Ascarosepion bandense. Next base: position 387,532 of record JBBBDQ010000813.1, read on the forward strand.
AAACAATTTGGCCACGGCAACTCTTAAGAATACTTGAAGACCCTAAAAGAACTGCGTGAAAATTATCAATATTGGTTCAACCTTTAGACGCATGGAATTCTAGTTTTCGTCATATTTTATTCTGTTTAACAGTATTTGGATATCCAGAAAAAGAAACCAGACAAACAAAAAAGATTCTATTTTCTTCACATCTTATTCTACGCAACAGTACCTTGTAATCCAGAAAAATAAACTGAACGAAAAAGATTCTATTTTCTTTACACATTGTTCTACTTAACAGTATTTGATAATCCAGAAAAGGAAACCGAACAAAAAAAAAAAGATAACTTACTTGCACTAAACTTGAACGCGAGCCGCTAAACTACGAGTATTTATGTTTTTCTAAAGAAAAACAGCACTCGTGATTCCCTAAGTGAGTAAGAAATTAAATTTATTTTTATTCATTTCAATTTAATGTATTGCATATTTAGTTTACTAAAGTTTATTCTCTTTGGTAATTGTATTCGGTTTAATCCAAAAACAAAAAAAAAGACACGGTGAAAAATGAACGAATTTAAATCCGTTATTCTAGAAATCCTTAAGTTTCAACTTGAACAGCAAAACCAACGGGAACTTAAAAGGCAACAGAAACGATTTGAAATGTTTAACCAAGCTGAAAAAGAGCGCCTTGAATTTCAAGAACAAACCGAGACCAGGCATAAAAAATTCGAAGAAATTATACTTCAAACTCAACAACAGGGAAGTAACTTGCTTGAACTGGTAAAAATGGGGACAAATAAATGAAAACGAAAAATGCTTTCTCACAAAACACGATCTGGGGTGCAATAGATATTTTACATATTCTCCGGACAAGGATACAAGTTTCACCTCTATTTTAGAAGATTCGGGGTCAATACGTCACAGATTGCATAAATTGATCAGCCTGTAGGAAATGTTTTTCTTCGAAAACTGGGCACCACTGTGCACAACAAATTTGTGAATTATATTTTAATCCGTAAAACAAGCACACTGACATTTACTGAAGCGATTAAACTTCTTACAGAGCTTTTAATTTCTAAAATTTCACTCTTTCATATAAAATAGAAGTTTATGAATTTAACCCGAAAGTATGGTGATGATTACACTACATTTGCGTCGGTCGGAAACAGGCATTGCGATCATTTCAGACTGTCATAATTAAGTGCGAATAACTTCGAGTCTTATATTTGTTCAGAGACTCGTTTCAAATAAAGACGCTGAAATTAGACGTAAAGTTTTGAATAAATTGAAGAATGAGTCAAACCTTGCCCTCTAACAAACAGCGGAAGACTGTCAGAGATTCGTAAGCGTGTGCTAAGATTCGAAAAATATGAAGAAATCTAGCAGAGGTCAAAAAAGATAAGTACGTCAGAAGAAAAAAAAACAATTTTATTCTCCCTCTAAATTAAACCAATAAAAAAAGAAACCACTCAACTTACCCCACAACCCGTGTTACGAGAAGTTCTATACAATGAATCTATCAGGCAAACCAAAACCCAAATTTGTGGAAAGGACAAACAGACTTCAGATATTTTTCTTTATGAGACGAGGTACTGCTGTATAGTGAGCGAGTCGTCATTCCCACAATACGCCAAAGAAAAAGTTTGAAAGATTTCTATGCTGGTCACTAAAGAATTCTTCTTCTATGTGCCTTGTTCTTTCAAGACGTAGGCAATCATGGCTTTCCACGTCTTCCTATACCTAGTGGCTCTTAGCACGCATTTTCCTGTTACACCACACAACCTCCGTTCTGCGATCTAACCACTCAGACTCGTCAAGTAAATTACGTGCTGTTTTCCTCTGTCTCTCTTTCCCTCTATCTTGCCTGTGAGTATCAGATTATCTAATCCCGCATTCCTCATTGCGTGTTCCAAGAACTTTAGATGTCTCTTTTTGATGCTCAGTATTAATTTTCTTTTCGTTTTAATCCTTCCCAAAACTTCACCATTGCTAACATGCTCGATCCATGATATCCGCAGTATGCTTCTGTCGAACCACATTTCAATTGCTTCAAGTTTTTCCTTCATCTTCGATGAGATTGTCTAGCATTCACTGCCATATTGAAGAACTGATGTCACATACCAGTCCAGTACTCTTTTCTTTATTTCTAGGGAAATGTTCCTGTCTGTTAATTCTTTACTCAATTTCTGGAATGTTTCCTTCGCCATGCCAATTCACCTTCGGATCTCTGTGTCACATTTTCCATCTCCTGTTATAACATTTTCCAGGTATTTAAATTTTTGTATCTGCTTGATTATAGTATCCCTCACCTTTATTTGGCATTTTGGGCTGCTCTTTTTGCTCATGCCCATGAATTCGGTTTTCTTGCAGTTTATTTGTAGTCCTTTCTTGTCACTCATTTCAGATATCTTCTGTAGGATGTCTTGTAGTTTTCATTCCGTATCTGCTATCAGCACCGTATATCTGCGTATCTTATGTTGTGAAAATTGTGGCCTCCGATGACAAATCCTGGCATAACATCTAGGGTCCTCAAAATATTCTCGCAGTACAAGTTGAACAGATCCGGTGAAAAGACACATCCTTGTCTAACGCCCCTTTCTATCTTTGTATATCTGCTGAATTCATTACCTTCAACTGAAATGCGGTTCTACAGAAGGATGCTGCGGATACCATGGATCGATCATGTTAGCAATGGTGGAGTTTTCGAAAGGATTAAAACGAAAAGGAAATTAATACTGAGCATCAAAAAGAGACACCTAAAGTTCTTGGAATACGCAATAAGGAATTAGGGCTTAGATAATCTGATTCTCACAAGCAAGATAGAGGGAAGGAGAGACAGGGGAAAACAACGTATAATATACTTGATGAGCCTGAGTGGTTGAATAGCAAATCGGAGGTTGCGTGGTGTAACAAGAGAAAGAGTGCTAAGAGCTACCAGTGATAGGGAGTCGTGGAAAGCCATGATGGCCTACGTCTTGAACAAGGACAAGGCACATAGAAGAAGAAGAAGAAAAATCCCTTGGTGACCGGCAGTTTGCTGCCAGTAGAGATTCTTGATTACTTCTATGTCTTTAGATTATTGTTATTAAATAGCTTTTAAACTCTTTTCCCTTTGTATCGTAATTGTCTTATTTGTTAATTGTTTGTTTACTTTTTAGAAGTCATCTCTTCCTATTCCAATGTGGTTTTGAATATTACTTTCTAATTTCCGATCGTCAGTTACAATACTTTGAAGGTAGGCAAATGACTTTAATTACTTGAAGTTTCATGTTGACCGTTCGTTGGCCTTCCTTGCCCCAGTGTCTTTGGTGAACCTGCACTATTCTTGTCTTATCTTTGGCTTGATTCTGCTTCTTTATATCTTTTATATATTCCTTCTATAGCTGAAGTATTTCCTTTTTCTCCAATATGATTGTTCCATCCTTAGAATTTATACATCTTGTTCATGTGCAAATTTTTTGTACTGTATGTTTTCTTATTTCTTTATGTGTCTGCTTTAGTAATCCTACTCAATCTCTTTACTCCTGCACATTTGTTGTTGAGCCATTCCTCTTTAGCCTGTTCGCATTTTTCCTTATTTTCTTTGTGTAGTTTTCTGTATTCTATTCCATGTCTTGACATCGTTTCCTGTCTCCTTTGCATCATGTCGCAAATTTCTTCAGTCATCCACTCGTTTTTGCTTCTTCATCTGATTTTTTTTGCACAATATTGTTTGCTGATGTCAGTAGCGCTTCGTTTAGTGAGCCCCATTTTGAATTTCCTTCTTTAATTTATTCTTTGTATTTGCTTTTCACGCTGTCAGTGTAGTATTTCTGCTGGTTTAAGTCATTCACGACCGTGCTGTATTGCAGTTTTGGTGCTGCACTAGGCTTCTTCAGTCTCCATAGTTTCAACCTTTGTTTGCAGATGACTATGAGGTGTTCGCTTCCCCAATCGGTACTTGGATAGGTTTTGCATTGAACCACTGCATTTCTGAATCTTCTATTTATGGTTATGTAGTCTATTTGGTTTTTCCTGTCGCCTGCTGAGCTTCCATAGACGTCGGGATGTTCTTGAAACCAAGTGTTTGTTATTATCTGGTCATTTACTGTGCACCATTAGACCCATTTTTCTCCTCGTTCGTTGCGGATTTCAAATTCAAAGTTGCCGGTCGTCTCGCCTTCCCTCTCTTTATATTGGCATTCACGTCAACCGTTATGATTCTAAATTCATAGCTGTTACACTGAACTTTGGTATTGTCCAGTATGAAGTAGAAAGATATGAAAAGCCTTATGCGCAGTTATGTATACCTGCGAAACATGGATAAGGATGTCAAAAACATCGTAAAAACCTGTAAAGGCTGTGTCTTGGCAGCTAAGTACCTCTAATCAAATATAGCCCAAAACGGACCGTCCATGGTTGCAGATTCATAGAGATTTTGTAGGCTCGCTAGACGGATTCTATTATCTTACAGTATTAGATAATTTTTCTAAATGGTCCGAAGTTCTTAGATGTAAAATTATCACTGCAGACGTGACAATCAATTTTCTACACAACTGTTCGCCAGCTTTTGGGTAGTCAATTGTTTCGTGTCAGACAAGAGAACACAATTTATGTCCATAAGTTTAAAGGATTTTCGTGAGTCCTTCCAGATCAATCATATCACGATGGCTTCATATAACCCAAGGTCCAATAGACAGGTCGAGCACTTCGTTGACATGCTGAAAAGAGTCCTGAAGAAAGCTAGGGACACATCCACAGAAAAATCCCTACAACAATTGTTCCAGGTGTATAGAATCATGGGCAACGTCAGCATAACATCATCATTACCCCCAGCCCAGACAATGTTGCGCGTAAAATCAGGTCTGTGTTCTTCAAGCAACTTCCCAAACAAACAAAACCTGGACTAACAAACACGGTACCTTCAAAACGATACCAACCCGGAGAGAAAGTTTTTTTTTTCCAGATGTTTCTGAATAATAAATCTTTCTTGGAAATAGGTACAATTGCGAAAAAATAGGAAATATGGTTTAAATAATTAAGTAGCGCCAGTTTAATCACAAAATGCATTTAAACCAAATCAGGAAACGCCTGTCGGACGATACTGACAGCGGTCCTCCTTAAGAGAAAGAAGTAATGGATGTAATTTACGTTATTTTTAACATGCCAATACCACAAGCGGTCCGTAACAGCGACGCTTAAAAAGAAAAAAAGATAAATAACGAATTTCTTCGTAGTTAATGCAAGAATAAAAATTGTTAAGACTCCTTCTGAGTTGATACTTAGGGGCGGGGTGTTATGGTAATTTACCCATGAACAAACAAATGGACTTTTCTAAACTATAAATATGATTTGTGCAGAGGAAACATGTTGGAAAGAAAGTCTTGTTTTATTATAAACAATTTTAAAATCAATATTTTATTACATCGGTGTACTACCATTTTTTAGGCAATAATGGCAGACCGACTGCAGTCACTCTCTTACCGGCGTGACGAGGCTTCCCTGGGCCTCTACAATAAATACTTTCACGACTTCTGCTCTGAAGAACTTAGATCACTGGTAACCTCTAGATATGAATTTGCACGAGATACTAGTTTAGCAACTAGGTCCCACCCTTTTAAAGTGAAACAGATAAGATGTAACCGCAATTTCTACTCCAACAGCTTCTTTTCTCGCACTTCTCCCCAGTGGAATTCTCTTCCATACACTTGCTTCCCCGACAGCTACAATCTCCAGCATGTAAGGTCAATAGACAACTCCTAAAACACTAACTCGCATCCATTCTCTCAAACACTATTTCCATCTACCCAACCCTTATCCTCGGTATCCTTACCCGTCTATCACCCTCCTTCTGACATTTCCTATATCTAACCACTCTTTCTCATCTCTTTCTCTTATGTAACCCCCTGCGCAATAGTGGCAGGGGGATGCCTTGCTTGGGGTGAAATGATTAAAAAAAAACTGAAATGAAGAAAATGAGATAGATAGATAGATAGATAGATAGATAGATAGATAGATAGATAGATCAAACTGTGATAGATAGATAGATAGATAGATAGGATCAGACTGTGATAGATAGATAGATAGATAGATAGATAGATAGGATCAAACTGTGATAGATAGATAGATAGATAGATAGATAGATAGATAGATAGATAGATAGATAATAGGATCAGACTGATAGATAGATAGATAGATAGATAGATAGATAGATAGATAGATAGATAGATAGATATACGATAGATAGAAATAGATAGATAGATAGATAGATAGATAGATAGATAGGATCAGACTGTGATAGATAGATAGATAGATAGGATCAGACTGTGATAGATAGATAGATAGATAGATAGATAGATAGAGACAGATGATAGATAGATAGATAGATAGATAGATAGATAGATAGGATCAAACTGTGATAGATAGATAGATAGATAGATAGATAGATAGATAGATAATAGGATCAGACTTGATAGATAGATAGATAGATAGATAGATAGATAGATAGATAGATAGATAGATAGATAGATAGATATTAACTAAATACGATAGATAGATAGATAGATAGATAGATAGATAGATAGATAGATAGATAGATAGATAGATAGATAGGATCGACTGTGATAGATAGATAGATAGATAGATAGATAGATAGATAGATAGATAGATAGATAGATAGATAGACAGATAGGATCAGACTGTGATAGATAGATAGATAGATAGATAGATAGATAGATAGATAGATAGATAGATGTAGATAGATAGATAGATAGATAGATAGATAGATAGATAGATAGATAGATAGATAGATAGATAGATAGATAGGATCAAACTGTGATAGATAGATAGATAGATAGATAGATAGATAGATAGATAGATAGATAGATGATAGATAGATAGATAGATAGATAGATAGATAGATAGATAGATAGATAGACTAGATAGATAGATAGATAGATAGATAGATAGATAGATAGATAGATAGATAGATAGATAGATAGATAGATTATCTCAATAAACAAGCAACTCTGTATATAGACAATGCTTCTCAACAAGAAAGAAATAAAATATAATGATAATACATGAACATTTTGCCTATGTATCTACTGAAATATTTTAGGTCAAATGGAAACCTTGTATAAAATTATTGTAGTATATTCAGTTTAAGTAATCTTTTTAGAATTTAAATCTCAAACGAAGTTGGCTCTCTTATTTTTCTCGGCATCCACTTGTAAAGCTTCTGTGTCTTCTTTATAACCATTCAATTTCAACAATGTGATGTTGCTAAAGAAGAAGGCTGAGAAAAACATAAACGATTTCCAATGTTATTTTTACCATCTTGTTTATGGCATTCGCCGAAGCCGTGGGCATCTTGTTTCGATCAGCTTGCTAGTGACAAAGGCCACCAAAATACATTTTTCGATGCATTCGATCTAGAAGTAGAACCAAGAAGAAAAAATAAACAACCAAGAAGTTTTTATTTTTGGCTTGCTTACAAAGAATTAAAGTAACTCCGATAAATATTTCTCCGAGCAATTCGCTTAAACAAAAGCCATACATATATTACCTACAACATTGTGAAGTCGCTGATATCATAAATGTTTTTCGTGCATTTCACGATATTAATGTAGTAATTTGTTCATGCCATGAAATATCAGAAATTTGAATCCAATTTAATGTCCATCAGGAAGTTTGATCTAAGAAGAGTTGATTCGTGTTGACCCCAGTTTATACTGGGTTCACACTAAATAAAACCAAATTAAGCTTTTGTAGTAAATGCCATATGAGAAGATCAAAACAGCTTGGTATTTTAGATGGATGATCTCGAGCTTGGATGTGCGTTGTGGTGCAGTTGTTATCGGCTCGGAACAAGAAATCGGGGAGACGAGTTATTGACTTTACACACACTTCACGTATATATTTGGGAGTTGATGCGATCTACCACCAACCACCCCTATAGTTGTGTTCGATTCTCATTCGGAAGCTTCTCTAACGAAAACAAAGTTCCACAATTTGAAGCATACTTTATTCAGGGATTCTAAAGTTTTATTTTCCCATCGCATTGCTTCATATGATGAAAAACTGGTTTTGCAAGTCAACAGAAATTAAGAAAAAAACCCTTGATTCGTATCTGGTGGAATACGAAAGATATCGTTTATTCCGACTGTGAGGGCTATGGAAGGACCATCATTATAGAGGTCTGTTGCTAATAACTTAATCGAGTTTACGAAGTATTCGATCTAACGTATTCTACTTCTGAAAAGAAAAAAGTCGTTATTCTGTAGCATAAAAAAACATAAGCGATTAAATTGAAAAAAGAAATCCAAGTAAGATATGATCGCTACCAGAGAAAGTTATTCCACATCGTTCATAATCACAAAATATAACCCCAAGTGATTTTTATTTATTTTGGATGCCAGAGTATTTCATATTCCGGAAACAAAGAGGGAGTTGCAAACATTTATTTGAAACATTTTTCGAAGAAAAAACAAAAACGAAAATGAAAACAAAAAAAAGTTTCTTCATACATGGGGTCAAAAATATTACTTCAAGTTACAATTGCTGATCATATTTTTTAAAAATAATACTTATCCTTGTTTTTGTATCTTTTCTGGTAAAATGTATTTTTTCAGACCACCCTTATACACACCGTGGCAGAAATACTTCCATATTTTAATGTGTGGTATGAATTAAACAAGTATCAATACTGTCTTTATCTAGCTAACGGCTTACCTGCTTTTGTCAGATATCATCAGTTATCATCATAACTTGGGCTGGTGAACACCATGCATTTGGTGTTAGGCTTCACTCTAAATGTAATTTTATAAAAACTGAACAGGAGAACTCTGATTAAAAGGTTGAAATTAAGGGTAGAACATGAAAGTTACAAAGCATGCTAAATGTCATTTTATATTGACAGGCAAAGAGTACTCAGATTAAAAGTGTATAAATAAAGACAGCCCATGAATGTTAGTCCACGTGCTAAATGTAATTTTATATTGAAAGTCAGAAGTCTGTTAAGTGTTATGCGTGATACACGCTTGCGGAAGATTGTCCTGCTGTAGATTAATATTACTTTCTGTAGTAGACTCTTGGCCAACAAAGGCTATAGAACCTAATCTGTCCTGTTATTTAACCTATAGCTTTTGTAGTAAAAGTGAAGAGACGAACTAATACATTTCCCACGGCTATATGCGCGTAAGTGAAAGCAACGAATTCAACTAGAATTCGAACTCAGCTTTACCAATTTCTCGTTCCGAGTCGATATCCACTGCTCCACATCGCGCATTTTGAGCGTCAGAAGTACACAGGTTAAATATAAAGGATGTACATGAAAGTCAGACCTCATGCTAAATGTGATTTTTTATTGACCGGTCAGGAGTACTCGGGTTAAAAGGGTAAAAATAATGGAAAGCACATAAAAGTTAGTTTACATGTTAAATGTAATTTTCTATAGACCGGTCGGAAGCACTTTAAGTTTAAAAGAGTAAATATAAGGGAAGCGCAGGAAAATTAAACAGCGAGCTAATGATCAATTAATATTGACTGGACAGGAGCACACTGATTAAAACGTAAAATTTAAGGGGAGCTCAGGAAAGCTAGATCGCAGGCTAAAGGTATTTTTTATTGACCTGTCAGGAGTTCTAAAGTTAAAAATGTAAAAATGAGTCATATGACGGGCAGTTAAGTGCCATACGTGATACACGCTTGGGCGATCATGTCTCGAAAAATGTTATCCCGCAGTAGGCTGCCATCACTTTCTGCGGTAGAATGGTTGCCAGCCAAGGCTATAGAACCCAATCTGTCTTGTTATTTAATCCATAACTGTATAGAAGAGACGGATTAATACATTTCCCAATGGTATTTGTGAGTAAGTGAATGCAAGGAATTCAACTGAAATTCGAACTCTGCTCTCCCATTTCTCATGACAGTTAGACTACCCACTAAAGGGCTATTTACATTGACCATTCAATGAAACTCATGTTAAATGTGTTAAATAAGGGAAGCATTAAAGAAAATTACATATAGAAAGTCAGGTGTACTCAGATTCAAAAAGGTAAATAATGTTAAACACAGGCAAAGAAATATTATGTCATGAAACGTAGACTGCATACTGAAAATCATTTCACAGACAAGTGAAGAGAAACTAATGAAGACTCCATGCTAAAGTAATGCCAACAAGTTTTTTTTTATCTTGAGTTTCATTAGCCTTTTTAAATCTTTAAGTTAAAAAAAATATGTTAATTTTAATAAATATTTTCAAGCTCGTGACGCATGCCTTACTTAAGTATTTAGGTAGGTAGACATGACAGTATTGATATACAAAATGATATTGCTGAATTTTCTTATATAAAAACAGTCAAGTTCTCTTGATTTTTAAATTTGAATAACATTTTTTTATTCGACTTTTCCCTTTGTTTCGTACAAATAACCATCAGAGCAGAAAAAAAAAACCAAACGCGGAGAAAATTGAGGAATAATTGAAATTCCACTATGACAATAATTTTGAGTTATGAGTCTTTTCGTTTTTATTAGTAACGGAACATTAATTTCATGTCTGCTGTGTGATATGTTTATCCGCGCTTCTCTCGTCATGCGCTCGTGTCGAGCTTGTAAAACGAGATTCTATGAACAAAATCATAAAAAGAAGACGAAAAAGAGGAATTGAAAAAGAAAAAATCGAGCACGCAAGTCACGAACAGAAAGAAATCAACATTCTCTTTCCGATTGAAACACGCTTCTTTGTCGCCACACCTGCACAAATCTTAAGTGCACATATCAGAATAATTCATGTTAGGCGATGGAATGGCACATTGGCATAGAAAACTGGAAAACGTCCCAAAGATTTGAAATAACGGGGTGCTTTTGAAAACCGAATTGAAAATTAGCCATTTTCCGGCGTTGTTTCAAGTCGACCGTAAAATACGAGGTTTGTCTGGGAAGAATTCATCCGATCATCAGCTTATAATTCTGCATGTAATTTCCCTCCTTGGCTAGTTAGCACGGACGCTACACCTTGTTAATATCTCGTAAATAATGGACTATTCCGTCTTTGTTGTCAGGAAAGAAAAAAAATTCGGGAGAAGATTTTTGATTTTAGTGAATGAAAGAAAGAAAGAGAAAGAAGCAAGATGGAGGCGATAACACTCTCATGTTTTAATGTCTGCGTCAGTGAAATGAAAAACTTTTCAGTTTTGACGCTTTTCATTTGTACTGTCTTTTTTAAATATTGACCTGCCTTCATACATATAATTTTTAATGTATTATGTTGTTAAATTTATCAAGTTTAAACATTTAACGATGCAATAGGGGAATTTCCACCGATTTTCCATCGTAAAACTCGCAAGTAGATAACACCGGTTGACATTTTTTTCCTACCCAAATATTATTGGGTAATGGGCACATATCTCTGGGCTATTTCTTTACGCTAAATCTGAATAGTAAGTCCATCTTCCCTTCCCATCATATCCCGTTTTCTCAGTGCATATAATTTCTATTTTGCTTAAAATAAGCCAAAATGTCAAATTCACAGAGATATGCCATGGCTTAAATATGCGAGTGACCATAGATGAATCATTTCGTTTCATGTCAAAATGATTCATCATTCAAAAACAAGTATCCAAACAACTTCCAAAATTAATTCTACGCTCTTTTAGTTCAGATAAGATGACCTGAAAATGCTTGTGATATGAGATGTTTGACTTGAAAATGTTCTTGTGTCATCAATGTTCTTAACTTGTTAAAACTTTGTGATTTCTGTTTCTTCTCTCCTTTTTATAGAAGAAACTCTTAAGAAGTCATACAAGAGATTTTAGTTTTTATTAGTAGTACTTTAAGCCTGAAACCGTCATAAGAATTTATATAACTTGAATTTACGGCGTTCTGGTATTGTCATGCAGTCTCTTTATAACATGCATACAAACATTGATAAACGAGTGCTGTTAGGGTGCTTGGTGTGGGTATTAGCAAGATTAGAATTTTCTTTATCAGCCTTAAAAATATCCGCTAAAAATATGCTGGGCATAGCCGACCAGATACGTTTCCTACTCCTCCCTAACACCACTAGCATCTTGTCTGATCAAAAAATCAGTTTCACACCCTGGTGCTTATTAACACAATTGAAAAGGATTTGTTTCCTTTTTGGTTTGCTTTTTATGCTTCTGTACTCATCAAAGCTATTGCTTTCAGGGGAATAAAATCTAACAGGTAGACAATTCATTTACACACAAATAACCTTGGGAAAGGTACTAATCCATCTCCTCCCTCCAGTTATGGGTTAAATAATAGGATAGATTGGGTTCTATAACCTTGGCTGGCAACCAGTCTACCGCAGAAAGCAATGGCAATCTAATGCGGGATAATCTTCTGCCCAGTCAGTCATGTCTCTTTCGAGACATGATCACCCAAGCATGCATCGTGTATGGCACTTAACTGACTGAATCCTAAATTATAATTTATTAGGCATTTCGTTTGCTATGTTTGTGGCATAATGAAACATTCGGTATTTATTAACCGATCAGTCAGTAGTGCTTTCGGTTGAAATTTGTAAAATCTTTCTCTACAAACAATTTTTCCAGAAAATTGATTTCTCAACTCCTGTAGCTATTATGGACCTTTGCATTATTAATGGGAATTTTCTTCGTAACCTTCTATTTGAAGAAAGGTGGAACGTCAGCATCTTGCTTGTTTCGCCATTTTCTGCTCCAGTTACATATATCCATTTCAGTGCAGTTGATAATGTTAAAAATGTTCAAGAGATGTGGTTTCTACTATTTGATACTTTTTTTTGTTCTTGGGTTTGTAGCGCCAAACCACAAAGTTTTAAGAATTGTAGAATTTGCCAAGATCCACAGAATTCATTTGACTGAAGCTATTTAAGCATTTATCTGAGAAAGCAATCATAAAGTTTGTTCTTTTTTAAATAATATCTTAGACCAAGGCTGCAATTGTTAGGTTACTGTAACGATAGAAATCACGATACTAAGAAATTGGCCCTTGTCATGAGATTGTTAACCATCATGACGAATTATGAAAATATGAAGTAATAAGTCTATTAATTAGTGCTAAATATATTCAGGTTATAATAGAGATACTCTTAGCCTTGGACTATTTTGATATTGATGACGTTACCGAAATAAAACATGAGATATATGACCTGAAAATAAATAGCACAAATAGAGCGCATTAGATCCATCCCATAGCGTTGTTTATGAGTTCATATGTAGAGCTCCATCGGACAATCAGTTTAAAAAGCAACATAACTTAACATAATCAAAAGTCGAACAAATAGACGAATCAGCTGAAAATGCTCAAAGATAGAGAAAATGAAATTTCTATGAAATTCCTGGTAGCTCTAAAATATATAATTAACAAAAAAAAAGAAAGAAAAAATGTGATATCATATACATGCGAATGAATATTTAACTCGTAGGAAAGCAGTAATATTACAAGTATGCTTGGAGTTACAAAGTTTCTAAGTGGAAGAAAAGACTGGGAATAGGGAAGAAAAGACTGGGAATAGGGAGGAAAAGACTGGGAATAGGGAGGAAAAGACTGGGAATAGGGAAGAAAAGACTGGGAATAGGGAGGAAAAGACTGGGAATAGGGAAGAAAAGACTGGGAATAGGGAGGAAAAGACTGGGAATAGGGAAGAAAAGACTGGGAATAGGGAGGAAAAGACTGGGAATAGGGAGGAAAAGACTGGGAATAGGGAAGAAAAGACTGGGAATAGGGAGGAAAAGACTGGGAATAGGGAAGAAAAGACTGGGAATAGGGAAGAAAAGACTGGGAATAGGGAGGAAAAGACTGGGAATAGGGAAGAAAAGACTGGGAATAGGGAGGAAAAGACTGGGAATAGGGAAGAAAAGACTGGGAATAGGGAGGAAAAAACTGGGAATAGGGAAGAAAAGACTGGGAATAGGGAGGAAAAGACTGGGAATAGGGAGGAAAAGACTGGGAATAGGGAAGAAAAGACTGGGAATAGGGAGGAAAAGACTGGGAATAGGGAAGAAAAGACTGGGAATAGGGAAGAAAAGACTGAGAATAGGGAGAATTGAGAAAATAGCAGAAGATTAATGGGATTCAAGAAGACAGAAGACGGCGATTGACGTTACATTTAAATTTTTGAAGTCTGTAGTTATCAGGAAAACAAATAAACGGATATAAATCAAAAGGTATTTCGTAAAGATGATGGTGATTTTTTAGTCATTCATGTTTCAACACGTTAGATCACGTCAAATTTATCGACATATATAATATGCCCACATTTCTGGTTAGATAACACTTCAAGCTAAATCTTGATAAAGAAAGTTTCAAATTACTTAATTCATGTCGATTTTGCATTCCTATGAAAATGGAAGACTATAAAACGCATTTTTGACGATTGAAGATGAAGACTAAATCAAAATGCTGATTAAGAATAACCCGTACTACACCGCCCCCGAATTGGTAGAAGCATTTAATTATTCAAAATCTACCTTGTATGAACGCTTAGTAAAGCCTCAGTACTTAAATCGCTACAGTTTTAGGATACAACATGATCTGAGTGAAAATACTTTTTTGGGTCGAATTTCTGTTTGTAATTTTCTGGATAAACGCAATTAAATTTCAATCCTTTTGAAGCAAATGTTAACGAAAAAATCCCAGGGTAAGCATCATGAGCCAAATTTCAGTTAGTCAAGTGCCACATATAATACACGCTTGGTTGATCATGTTTCGAAAGAAACATAACTGACTGGACAGAAGATTATCCCGCAGTAGGTTGCCATTACTTTTGGTGGTAGACTGATTGCCAACCAAAGTTATAAAACCAAATCTTTCTTGTTATTTAACCCATGTCTGGAGGGAAGAGACGGATTAATACCTTTCCCAAGGGTATTTGCGCTTAAGTGAATGCAAGGAATTTAACTGGAATTCGAACTCGTCTTCCCGATTAGCCACCCCATATTCATTCATTCTAAGAACGTCATGTTGTACCTCTGATGGGATGAGAAAGGTATCCTGTACTAAGATCTTCTGCGAAGTCACCAGTCAATTGATTCTGGAAATTACTGGTCGTAACTGGAGAAATTAAAGATAGCAATTCAAGAAAGACGCCCAGAATTGGTGAACAGGAAAAGTGATGTTTACCATCAGAATAATGTCAGACCTCACGTTTGTTTGCTGACAAGGCAAAAATTGTTGCAGCTTGATTGTGATGTGTTACCCAAACCACCATATTCAACAGACATTGTTCCTTCCGATTATTTTTATTCAGATCCTTGCAAAATAATCTCAATGGTAAAAATGTTAATTCTTCGTCACTTTTTCTCATGTCCAGTGGGTAGATTCTATTCAGAATTGAATTTCTTCAATGTAAGTCATTTGTTGTAGTTCTCTATGACTATTGTTTTTTTGTTTTTTGCTCAATTGAACGTTCTGATATTTACAAAAACTAACTTGTCAGACATTTTGGTTGCAGCTAGTTTGGACATTAATTCCATTATTTTATTTTATTTTTTTCCTTTATCACCCGGATGAAAACCCCTCTTGTTGTTGGTCACTCCTTTTAGTTAGGGTAATGGTGTAGTAAGTTATCTGATTCCTCAGTCCTGTTCGATTATTATTGGCATGTGCTAAAAAGTGAGAATAGTCTATTCGTAAAACACTATCTAGATTCTATTCAGAGTTGAATTTCTTCAATGTAAGTCATTTGTTGTATTTCTCTATGACTATTTTTTTGTTTTTTTTTTGCTCAATTGAACGTTCTGCTATTTACAAAAACTAACTTGTCAGAAATGTTTGTTTCAGGTAGTTTGGATTTAATTCCATTTTTTTCCTTTATCACCCGGATGAAAACCCCTCTCTTCTACTTGGTCACTCCTCTAGTTAGGGTAATGGTGTAGTAAGATATCAGATTCCTCAATCCTGTCCGATTATTGGCATCTGCTAAAAAGTTAAAATTGTCTAATCGCAAAGCACTTTTATCGAACTAGCCGTTCCCGATTGTGTGGGCTGTGTGTTGAATATTATTTTACTACTCCTCTCCACCCCTAAAAAATTCATCACTTTTTCACATGTCCAGTGGGTAGATTTACTATTCAGAATTGAACTTCTTCTATGTAAGCCATTTGTTGGATTTCTCTATGACTATATTTCTTTGCTCAATTGAACGTTCTGCTATTTACAAAAACTAACTTGTCAGAAATTTCGCTTGCAGCTAGTTTAGATTTAAACTAATTTGAAACTTTTACATTTTTTTAAAGTTGGAGTGGATAGACCCTTCTATTGCCCGGTTCACAATCCACCCATTTTCATTTAACAGGCGTAGAAGCTCATCCCTGTTCAGGAAGTGGTCTCCGGGGCTCTTTTTCTTCTCAAACCTCAGGAATGGTGCTTCTGCGATTTCTCTGCCTTGTGCGTGGTCGGTGGCAACGTCTCTTCATTGTGAGGGTACCGTGTTGGAAGTTTTCTGGTTGCTGTTTCCGACTGGTAGTGAGGAGCCCTACCTCTTGTGTAGTGTCTAGAGCGGCCGCCCTGATCAACAGTTGGAGTTTATCGGAGTTCTTGCAGTGCCATACCGCGCATGGATACGTGACCCTGCAGGCGCTTTCGGTGGGCAACCCGAGGCCACACTTTGCTGCAGCCCGCGTCCGTTTCCTTCCAGTGAATGTCGCAGCTAATGACCGTTTGCCTCCTCTACTCGAGGTCTCTCTACAACAACAACATTAAACATGAACATCCATATATCCGCTGAAAAAGCTAGATTAGACAAATTAAAATCACATAAACCTTTTAACATTTCCTTTACTAACATCCGCGGTATCCGAACCAACTTCAATAGCGTTGAATCTTTTTTTCATCAAAAGTCCCCCGACATCCTAGCTCTCTGTGAGACTAATCTGAACCCCTCAATTCTCTCTTTTGACTTCTCTATCCCTGGTTACCTTCCCCTCTTCAGAAAGGACTCCAATATCTACATGCATGAGCTTGGGGTTAACGTCAGTGAACGCCTTCCTTTAGCTAAGATGATTTCTCTTGAATCCTCACATCATTCTTATATGTATTTCCGTCTCTCCCTTCTAAGCTCAGTAAGCTATCTCTTCTTTCTCTATCGCTCTCCGTCATCTCCCGACTGCTCCGTTCTTGACAGCATCACCAAAAATATCGACAAGGCCATTTCCTCCCACCCATTTGCCCATATATTTGTGTTTGGCGGCTTTAACGCCCATTATGCTGAGTGGCTGGATAACTCCGTCACAGATCTTGCTGGTGTACACACTATGAAATTTTCTATCACTCAGTCCCGTACGCAGGTGGTGGAGATTCCCACGCGTTTCTGTAATAACTCTAATGGACACGACTCACTACTAAATCTGTGCTTTACCTCCACCCCTGATTCTTGGAATGTCAAGCAACTCGGTCCTCTCGGAAACTCTGACCATGCGTTCGTTTCCGTCAATATCTCCTTCTGCCTCCACCCCATCCAAGAATCAAAGACCAGCAGAATATCTTACTGCTACCAAAGAGCCGATTGGGACTCGTTCCGCGATTTCCTGACTGGCGTCCCTTGGAATAAAGTATTTAGCCTTCCTGTTGAAGACTGTGCGGCTGATGTCTCCTCTTAGGTTAAGGCTGGTATCGATGCTTTCATCCCTGCCAGAAAGTTGAGACTTAAATTCCGCTCATCACTCTGGTTCTCCCCTGCCTGCTCAGCTGCAATCGCCTACCGAAATCACTCCTTTCGGCTTTACCGGAGTCACCCGTCAGACCATAACAGGCGCCTTTTCGCCTCGGCTCTCAATGAATGCAAGAAGGTACTTAAAGGAGCTAAACTGATGCTTGCAGCCAGAATGAAGCAGCGCATAGCATCCCGTAAGTTCGGCTCCAAAGACTACAGGAGGCCCTGTAAAAGCGTGCTGAACACCAGTAAGCTCTCAATCTTCCATCTAATCATCGAATATGAGGTCCTCACCTCTTCAACAGACAAGGCTGATTGCTTCGCTCGCAGATTCTCCACTAACTCGACAATGGACTCGTCTGGAGTTTCTATACCTGACTTCCCTCTTCGAACCCAGGCCAAACTGACTGACATACTAATTTCTCCCTTCGTGGTCTCCAAAATAATTTTTAAGCTTGACCCCCCATTAGGCGAGCGGTGGCGACGGAATACCCATCAGTGTCCTAAAGAAATGTGCTCCTGAACTCTCCTCTGTTCTCTCTAAACTCTATAACTTCTGCCTTTCTGCTTCCTGCTTTCCTGCCTGCTGGAAATCCTCCTCCGTGGTTCCTATATATAAAAATATTGGAGAACACTCTGACTCCGCTAATTATCGCCCTATTAGCCTCCTACCGATCTTTTGCAAAGTGTTTGAAACCATCATCAACGCCAAAGTGGTACAACATCTCACAGACCACAGACTCTTCTCGGATAAACAGTATGGCTTCCGCTTCATAAGGTCTACTGCTGATATGCTCACGACCTTCACTGAGTATATACACCATGCCCTCGACAAACCGACGAAACCCGAACTGTAGCCCTTGACATCTCCAAAGCATTTGACAGAGTCTGGCATGCCGGCCTTCTATGCAAGCTGCAGGGCTATGGTATAACTGGACAATTGTTTGATCTAATCCATTCCTTCCTTTCAAACCGTACAATGACGATAGTATTGAAAGGACAAGCCTCCCAGTACTATCACATGAATGCGGGTGTCCCTCAAGGCTCTATTTTAGGTCCTATGCTTTTCCTTATCTATATTAACGAGCTCCCTGATGTAATAAGATAACAAGTGGGCATATATACTGACGATACTACGGTTTACTCTCGTCTCGATCAAAAATCTACCGAGGTTGACAAAACAAACCTCGCTGCCGAGCTTGAAAAAGACATCCAATCTGTGGTGAACTGGAGTAAGAAGTGGCTCGTTAAATTTGATGCTTCTAAAACGACGCTGCTATCTAATAACCACCACAGACAATCGTTCTACCTGCCCATTACCATAGATCAGGCTTCTCTCCCTGAAAGTAAAACACTGCGTCTTCTCGGTTTAAGTCTCACATCAGACCTCAGGTGGAATGACTATACAGAATCTATAGATGAAAGTCTCTGTGTAGGGCCAGGGAGTTTTTCCCGTCCGAAAAATCCTACACCTATACAACTCTACCATCCGCCCGTGCATTGAGTATTGCTGCCCTATCTGGTCGGGTGCTCCGACTATCCCTTTAGGTGTCCTCGATTAAATCCAACGAAGGATCTGTGATGTGATCGATCCCGACGTGGCAGCCAGAATACAGTCGCTTTCTCACCGACGCTGTATGGCTTCCCCGTGTCTCTTCTACGAATACTTTCACGGCTTCTGCGCCGATGAACTTAGCTCACTGGTACCCCCTCTATACGAATTTCCTCGAGCGACAAGATTAGTAAATAGGTCCCACACTTTTACTGTGAAACCAATAAATTGTAAACGTAAATTCTACTCCAGCAGCTTCTTTTCTCGCACTTCCCGCCTGTTGAATTCCCTTCCGCATACTTACTTTCCCGACAGCTATAAAATCCAAGAATTTAAATGTAAAGTCAATATTCATCTCCTGTCTCACTAACTTACATCCTCTCTATCTCCCATGCTTTTTTCTTCGTCCATCCCACTCTCATCAGTATTCTCTTCCTTCTCCTACTCTCTTCCTGACACTCTCTGCAACCTCTCATTCCTTCTCATAACATTCCTCTTATGTAACCCCCTGCACAACAGTGGCAGTAAAATGCATTGCATGGGACGACACGATTATATGAAAAAAAAAAAACGTAGGAAAACACTTTAATGAGTTCTTTTCAGAAAAACCACCAAAAATCTTGGAAGAAGAAATCTTTAAGTTAAAAGAAAAATGGAGAAGGTTGTGCAACAAAATGTTTCCTATTGAGTTGAGTAAATATTTAATCAAATAATTTTTTTGGTTTAATTTCACATAAAATCGCCATGAACTCTCCGAAAAATCCAATATTATCTGTATATTTACTCTAGAACACAAAACTGTTGCTAGCAGACTCAGAATGGAAACTGAATGACATGACAGTAATGGAAAGTGAAAAAAAGGAATATTGTCCATAAGAACACAGAAAGCATTGTCGTCAATAAAAGAGATAGACCAAAATTTGAAAAACTCATTGTGGACATCAAAAGCTATCAGGGACAAGAAATTATTAAGTAAACTTATTGAAGGAATCACTGACAGGCCAGGTCTTAAAGAAATACAAAAAATATCTAAGTAAAATGTGTATGATCTTTTTGTTTTTAAACAAAACAAAACGAACAAAAAATCATGTTATGGAAAATGTCATGCAATTTCTGACTTTAGTTCTCTGGTTGGTACCCGAAAATTAATGCGTATACATCGGAAATCAAAGGAAATATAACAATAATAATAATAATAATAATAATAATAATAATAATAATAATATGTTTTTTGTGCGTGAGCGTTTGTGGGTGTGTAGTTTCTACTCTCTAATACGTGATTTTTACTGGGGGTAGAAAATAACCTCTTCTTGGAGAGAATATAAAATTTCAAACTGTTCAGCGACATTGTAGTTTTGTTAGGTTTTATGAAGGCGATTTAGTCCTTCGAACATGAATTCAACATTTTGGATAAGCATTTGTTGATTCTTTTTCCCTGTATCTCTATATATTTTGTATTTGAATTTCTCTCTGCAACTTCAATAGATGCATCGACAGATAGCCTAGACGTTAAACAGTGTTTGACATTCGGTAGCTGCTATCGGATCAAGTCATGTTCGCAAGCAGCCTCGTCAGATCCATACTTTTATTTGGACGACATGTATGTTGACGAACGCGTTTAGAAAGGTCTAAACTGCTAACTATAACAGCTTTCTCAAATCAGCGATTAAAAATAGCTTCAAGATGAATGCCAGAGGCTTTGAAAAGGATCGAAGTTGTGGACTGTCGCTCGTTGTCGTCAAAAGTGTGGTGGGTGGTGAACCTATGAGCGAATTGGTCCGAAATCAGAAAGATCTACAGCGCTGTACCGTCCCAGTCTTGTGTTTGTATTAACTATCATACTACTCCGAGAAATCCCTTGTTTTCTGTTGCGATGTTAAGTAGATGTGGCCAGCTTTTTATTCAAGATAACATGCGATGTAGATTTGTTTTAGAAGCAGGTAACTTCTAGCCTTTGCCTAAAGAGTTAGGATCTTTAGTGGAAACTGTTTTAAAAATTTTCTTCTCTAGAGAGCCCAATCGTAATGAGAGCATAACATATTAGTCATCCACATACAAGCTTGTTTCGCTGTATCACAGCTCATCAGTGTTGCTAGACATATCCACTTGCTTCTGGCCGGGATCAAAACTCGACCGATTTGGTATATATATATATATATATATATATATATATATGAAGGAAAATGTACGACAGTGTGGTCAAAAAGTGTGTGCAACAGTTTTCATATTTTTGGAATTAATTTTGTTCAGTTGGTCCGATTACACATGCTCACGAACACTGCATACTGGGAAATGCAAAATAATTTTTTTATTTTATGGCTATACAATCTAGCCATTTTTAATTATCTTCTTATTTTCTTTTTTTTTCTATCGTTTCTGTTATAACATATCCTACATTGTGATAACAGAAGATCTTTTAGTAATGGTGAAATGTTGTATGAGCCAAGGAACGAATTTAATGTGGATGATCTTGCGATCAATGCATTTTCTTTACATTTACGTCTTAGTAAATTGTTTTCTCTTTTGATTAGAGTAGCATTTTTTTATTATGCAACAATTATGGTCAGACCCGTTACGGTGAGCAAACAAACCTTTTAATGTATTGTTCTTAAAATGTCTCTTGTATTCATATAATATTTTATTAAGATTCCTCCTATGTATTTTTCTGGCAATTATCAAAGGCGATGGAGTAAATCTCCCATTTAGTTTTTAGCTTATTCTTTTTTTTTAGTATTGACAAATTCTTTTATTGTTTTCGATGTAGTAGTTACATATTTTATGTTGAGTTTATGTAGGTTCTTTAACTTGTAGTTCTGATAGAGTTAGTTAAGATAATGTTTTTTTGATTCACTGAGTTTGTCAGTTTGAAAACTTTTATGAGCATTTTGTTTGTCATTCAATATAAAATAAGTAGTGAGATAGCTTGAAAGTGTTTTCAATTTATTTTGCGACTTCTTGTAAATATTGAGTACTCTTAAGTAAAATATGATGATTATACCAGGTTTTGTTGTCATGATGATTATACCAGGTTTTGTTGTCATGATGATGTTGATGATTTCTGGTGAACATCAATATATATATATACTTATATATATATATATATATATATATATATATATATATATATATATATATATATGTGTGTGTGTGTGTGTGTGTGTGTGTGTGAATACTGATTGTATCATATAAGTTTGGGGTTCTGGGCATGACAATAAACTGCATCCGGCAGTAAGGACTTTGGTTGGGAGGTTGGGAGAAGCATGGAACCATTTCTTAATTGCTGTTGTTCCCAGGTTCACCCTGGCCCGGAGTGATAGCACCTGTAAGTGTTTCATCTATAGGCAAATAGTTAATCCTCAAACTGGGGTCAAAACACTATGAAAGTATAAAAAATACACTGTTATCGAAATATATACATAAAAATATACTTTTATAAAAACAATTATACATATTTGAAGGAAAACATTACCAATAATAAATTTTTGAGGGAAAAATATTGTTAGTATGAGACATATTTGAAGGAAAAAATATTCTTACAAGAAAAAATTTTAATACAAAAGTAGAAGACATTTTCTGTTTTCTGAAATAAAAAAAGAATAAAAACAAACACTTTCAGTAAAATCTGACTAAATCAACCTTCTCACTATAACCGAACATTAGGAAAAACAAAAAAAAAACTATAAATCCCTCCTTTTTGTCATTAAATAACCCACATAGGTTGATATGCTGTTAAACAAAACTCAAGAATAAGTTTTTATGGAAAATCAACCTCGGCGGGTCATTTATTGCCAACTAAACTTTATTTATTTACTGCTGGTAATACCTTATTCTTTCAACGATTTATTGCTGTTTTTTATATAAGTTTTGTGTCAAGTAATAGATTTTTCTTTTCGAATATCGAAGATTCATTTGGACTTGTTTTAAAGGCAGGGTCCCCAAGTCCTACCCTTGTCATTTGACCCATAACTGGAGGGAAGGGATGGATTAATACCTTTCCCAAGGGTACCGGTGCTTAAGTGAATGCAGGGTATTCAACTGGAATTTGAACTCGTCTCACCGATTTCTCTTTCCGAGAAGATAACCACTAAACCACAACGCACATCCGTTACTATACGCTTACAGCACCTGGTATTTCCAAGCGGTTACCCATCTAAGTAGTGACCGCGCTCAACTTCAGTGATCGAGCGAGAACCTGTGTATTCAACGTGATAGGCCGTAAGTCACATAAGCTTGGAATTAATTATGTACATTAAAAAATAAAGTTTTGATTGATTTTGAAAATTAGATTTAATTTCACAAATGGTTATTGTTTCTCAATTTTTGCTTTTAAACATTTTCCATTTTTTTATAAAGATAAATAATCACATAAGAAATAATTACATAAGAAATAATTACATAAGAAATAATCACATAAGAAATAATTATATAAGAAATAATCACATGAGAAATAATTACATAAGAAATAATTACATAAGAAATAATCACATAAGAAATAATTACATAAGAAATAATTACATAAGAAATAATTGCATAAGAAATAATCACATAAGAAATAATTATATAAGAAATGATTACATAAGAAATAATCACATAAGAAATAATCACATAAGAAATAATTACATAAGAAATAATCACATAGGAAATAATCACATAAGAAGTAATCACATAAGAAATAATTACATAAGAAATAATCACATAAGAAATAATTACATAAGAAATAATCACATAAGAAATGATTACATAAGAAATAATCACATAAGAATTAATTACATAAGAAATAATTACATGAGAAATAACCACATAGGAAATAATTACATAAGAAATAATCACATAAGAAATAATTACATAAGAAATAATTACATAAGAAACTTTGTCGTCGCACCGTTTCGAGAACTTCGATTTTCATGTTGAACTTTTACTCAACAGCGCGGACGTCGTCATAAATTTTGGTCACAATTCCACTTTTCTTTTCTTTCGACGCCATCCCATACTTACAATTTCGCACAATTTGTTTTCATTTTACTGAACAATTTCTCTCAACAACGATAGCTTCGTAGATCACGCTTCACTATCTCTGACAATACATTTCTCCTTCTTTTCCTTCCCCTCTCCCCCTTTCTCTATCCTGATCACCATAGAGTTTTACAATTACTTTCTCCTCACCAGCATTTTTTAACTGTCAACAATTCTCGCACTCCAAAATCATCGCCGTCTATCCACCATTAAGAAATACAAAATGAAGAAATAAAGATAAAACATACCGAGAGTAACCAGTAACAATATCAATCTCCGTTACTGCAACAGCGCCACCTACGTTCAGAATTATTAGGCCAGCAGAAGTCATTAGTAGCGTGACATGATAATCACAGTTAATGGATAGTACGAAGCGAAATTCCTTCTAAGTGCTTCAATCTCTTGAGTATTTTTGTTGACTTTAACTCACTTGTTTCAGGTCATTTTTTCTTCTTGAAATTCATGCTCCTATTGGTTTTATGCCAGCCGATGGATGACAGGGACCTGGCGGTTACTAGTGGCGAAGATATCTCTGATGTTCTGCATGACTAAGAGAATTATTCCACCAATGACCGCCATGTCACTCAGCCGGGCCGGTCGTTCGTATAATGAGAAGTTGTGAACGATTTGTCTTTTGGGAGTTGTAGAATAATGGAATTAATAATAATAATAATAATAATAATAATAAAGACAACAAATGCTAGACAAATATCTGTGGGCAGGATGGGAAACACCTCTTGACAGCAATGAAGAAAGTAATACATAAAAAGTAGGTCAGATAATTTTTACATGTAAAGTGGACTGAATTATCTTCAGCAAATATGCATTTGAAAAAGAAAAACACCCGATAAAATAACATCATCATCATCAACAACAACAACAACAACAACAATAATAATAATAAAAAAATAGTTTATAAGAAGCCAAAGAAGAAACCTTGAGTCATATAAGTCAGACACAATATATTGAAACAGAAGAACAGGAACAACTCCCAAAATTGCAAATAACAACGTATAACCACAAAACTATTAAACTTTACAGTGAAGCACTCAAATTAATTTCTGAACAAGTAGACCCACGTATATGTCTCAACGAAGCAATATATGCATCAGCGATAGCAGCAACTTACAAAGATAAACATCAAAGTAAAAAAAAAGGCAGTCTCTCAGATATGAAGATCCACCTTGGAAAAGAAAAATACAAAACGAAATAGAACTTAGAAAGTAATTATCAGTACTCGATGAACTGGCAAGAAGAAAATACGTAAAAACTAGAAAAGGCAGAAGAATAGAAAAAACAAAACAGGAACAAAAAGGAAGTCTTATCGGCTAATAGAAAAAAATAAACTGAAGGCTCAAAGAATAAGACGCTATGAAAAAAGATTAAGATTCTTCAGACAGAGCAAGATCTTTCAACTCGATGCGAAGAAATTTTACAGAGAAAGCGGTAAACAAAAAATTGAAGTGACAACCACCGCAACAATGGAAGAGTTTTTACAGTTCTGGAGAAAATATGGGCTTGCTCTAAAGAACATATCAAAGAAGCTGATTGGATTACGCAAGAGCCAGAACGGATGAGAAATAATCCAGAACAAACATGTGTGGGAATCATAAAAGAGGATAGGCTGAAAAATGATACAACTGGAAATCTCCAAGAATAGATAAATTTCCAAACTTTTGGCTATTTTATCTAAATACAGCACAAAAAATGGTGAATGATCCTATTAAAATTTATCATAAGTAACCGAAAGAATTGCATTCTGTCTACCCAGAAATCGGGACATAAATGTTCTAAAAAACTACAGAGTAATTATATATATTCCCACTATTTACAAACTGTTGAGATCTATTTTGACAAAATAGACATAATCCTTCGTGGAAAAACATAACATACTAACACTTGAACAAAAAGGTGAAAATGTTGCTCTTACGAATGTAAAGTCAAATTACGTATTAAGAATAATCATTAGGAAAGACTCCAATGTGGTTATGTCAACGAACATGTTCCTCTGACTAGGAAGATCTCTCTTGAAATCCCTATCAACTCATATACGTGTCTCCGTCTTTCTCTGCTAAACTCAGTAAACTATTTCGCTCCCCTTCCTCTCCTAACTCCTGTATGCTAGATAGTATTTTAAACAACATAGACAGGGCATTTCCCTTCGCCCATTCGCTAATGTATTTGTGTTCGGGAACTTCAAAGCTGGAGTCCAAACGTTTAACTTCTCAGTCAGCCTCTCACGCAAGTTGTGGTTTTACCCACGCCTTCACCCAGTATCCACAATGGACCCGTTTTCCTTCTAGATCTATCCCTAACCCTTCCCATATTATGTAGCACTGCACTCTACCGTGAACCTTATTTTTTGGTGGTGGTGTCTCAACATTTTTAAGACTCCACGTTCAAGACTGAGCCTACGAAGTATCCTCCTGGGTGAAAGCTTGCATTAATGCTTTAATCAAAGTTAGAAAATTCAGACTTAAACCTCGTTCATCTCCTTGATCCTCTCCTGCTTTCTTGGCTACTTCGTCTACAGGAATTACTTTTTCCGACCTTACCGAAGCGATACTCTTGATCACATGAGATTCTTTATCTCTATTTATAATGAATGTAACCGTGATCTAAAATATGCTAAGCTGATATAATGAAGCAACCTATAACATCTCGCAAGTTTGGTTCCAAAGTTTACTGGCGTCTCTGCAAGAGTGTGCTGAATAAATCCTTCCTCTATTCAGTCAATTTGAAGTTCTAACAACCACGGCAGACAAGTGTTTTTCTTGCAAATTCCCACGTCAAGCTTTACACTTGACTCTTTTGGAATACCCACACCCGATTACTACTTAAACTGATTAATATATATAAATATAAATCTACATTCTTTTGAATAGATATTTCAGCGAGAAAGTTCTATCTTTATCTGCAACAATCAAAAAATAAGCTATTAAATCTAATATGGTACAAAAATTCATATACCGGAAAGAGCCCAAAAAACATATTCATACACAGGAAGTTAAAAAAGATAAAACGTAGATTTCGGAATTTATTGATATAATATACATATTTGGCTCTGTAAACAGATAATACTATTGACATCGAACCCTCCACCTGAATCGTTTTTAATTTTAATAAAATTAATATTAATAGGATCTGGTATTTTGGGATTTTACCTATATACACTTGCTTTCTTAGGATATATATATATATATATATATATATATATATATATATATATAATTCCGTCTCTAGTCTCTAACATAATTTCTAAGCAATTTCTGACACTCGAACATAATTTCTTAGCAATTTCTGACACTCATAAGGTAAGTGAAGGTGATGGAATTCCAGTCATCGCCCTAAAGAAATGTGTCCCTGATCTGACGTCAGACATCCCTAAACGCTATAGTTCTTGCCTCACTTCTTCTTGCTTTCCTGCTTGTTGGACGTCCTCTCTCTAGAACTCTGAGGATTCCGCTGATATTTCTAGTTATCGCCCTATTAGCTTCTTATCTCTTATTAGTAATGTGTTCGATGCCATTCTCAATGCACAAATACGCATCTCACATCTCAAATCTCACAAAGTACTCTCTGACAAATAAAATATCTTCCGATTTGCCAAGTCTACCGCCGATGTGCTAACGACCGTCACTAAATATTTATACCTGGATCTTGATAAAAACATCGATATCTGGAATGTATTTGATTGGGTTTGGAATGCTGGCCTTCTGTGCAAGCTCCAGTACTTTTGGTCAAGTTTTTTATTTAATCTGATCTTTCCTAAAAAATCGTGAAATGAAAATTGTTTTAAACGGACAAAATTCCATTTCCTTTCATACAAATCCGGCCATCTCTAAAGGCTCTATCGTAGGTCCTTTGCTTTTTCTCATCTTCATTAATGATCTTGATGTAATCAGTTCACAAGTAGACACCAATGCAGATGACACCACCATTTAATCTCGTCTCAATAAGAAATCTACCAAAGCTGACAAAGTATAACTGGCTGCTGACCTCCAATCTATGATTGAATAGTAAATGGCTTACAAATTTTAATGCCTCAAAAACAAAGCTGCTCTTCTTTAACCACTATAGAGAATCTTTTTTGCCTACCATAGGAATGGTTCACGTATAGTTTCCTAGTGAGTTACCCGCTCCTCCTTCTTGGCCTCACTCTCTCAAATAACCTCAAATAGAATAACTGCATCTGCTGCTATGAAGGTTGTGTCACTGAGTTTGACCTGGAAGTTTTTCTCATTAGAATCCTTTTTGCATTTTTATTATTTATATACCATTCATCCTTTTATTGAATACTGCTGAAATATCTTGTAAGGTATTCCTGCTATTTACCTTAAGGTTTTCAACCAACTCCAAAGAAAGGATATGCAATGTAATCTATCCTGACTTGGCAGCCCGAAGTCAGTCACATTCTCACCGACATTATGTGGCTTCCCTCTGTCTTTTCTTTTAGTAATTTCATGGCAAATGCTCTGATGATATATATTTGCCTGTTACCTCAACCACATAGATTTACGCGTGCTACATAACTGGTATATAGGTCCAAACCTTGTACCGTCAAAATGGTTAGATATAACCGCCGCTTCTACTTTAAAAGTCTATTTTCGCGAACTTCCCGTTCATGGACTTCACGTTCCCTTTCGTTATAGCGACTATCTCCAAAATCTAAATGCAACATCAACTGCTATCTTCTATCTACTTGAATCCCATATATCCCTGACTTGTCTTAGACATCCCCTGTGCCTTGATTTTTTCTCACTGTAACCACTTGCGCACCAGTGACAATTTTGCCTGTCTTTGGGTGAAAGGATTATAAAAAAACAATAAAAAATGGGTGATCTTAGAAAACTGCTTCAATGCAAAGACAAATCATTCGGTAGACATTCGATATGTACTCTATTCCTGGATCTTAGAGTCTTGAAATATATACAAGGTTTCATCAAACAATGTATATCGATATAGAAAACAACAGTTCACCTCAATCATATAAATGGAAGTCTGGTTAAGTAAACAGCAACAGGCAATGAAAGAAACATATTAAATCATGAAAGATACTTTTGAATACAAACGAGAATTATATTCAGTAGATTTTGTAAAAAACAAAACAGAACCCAAGAACTAACTGTTGCAATATATATATATATATATATATATATATATATATATATATATATATATATGAATAAAAAGCAGATAAATCAATACTGGCAGGAGAAACCTCTTCATGGCCAACATTCAGAACGTGCTAATAAATGTTGGTAAATTAATACTCATCGATGGTTAAGAGCATCTGAATTTCAGGCAAATATCATACATACTATTGTGACTTCGAATTGTAGGTTCTAAGACAAATATCAGAAAAAATAGACCATCTAAGAACAGAATGTTCTGTACCTACGCAAAATGAATATCAATAGAATGGGGCCAATTTACACTGGGCAATGTACAAGCACTTTGGAAAAGATGTTAAAAATCACCGGCATAAACATCAGTCAGCACCGGTTAAGAGAACTAGAAGACATCACAATTCAATGGGATTACACGATCTTCACACACATAAAAACTGAAACAAATAAGCCGGACATAATCGTCAAAAATCGAAAGAAAAGAAAAACTTGCCTACTAATTGATATGGATTGTCGAGCAGACTGTAACATAGAAACCAAAAATATCAAAGTATAAAGATCTGGAAATCGAAATAGAAAAAATCTGGAAATTGAAAGCAAGAATAGCACCAGTCAGAATAGAATGAGAAACACAAAAACACACTGAAAAAATCCATGGAAATCCAAACTTCACAAAAATACAAACATTCTCTTGATGAGTACTGTTTGCTCGTAGTGGCCAGGCAGTATTCATCAAGATAATTGTCCATGTAACGCTAGTTATATTATGAAAGTTAGAAAAAATAAGCAAATCATGAAATATAGCCATAGTAACACAGGACACTCTACCTTATGCTTTGCCGCAGACTTGGTAAGTAGTGTGAACATAGCAAAAATTGAAATATGATGAAAATTGTTGATGTTGATGATAATGATGATGACGACGGCGACGATGATGATGAGCCCTTGTTTATAAAGGTTCTCAACAAACTCCAAAAAATGGATCTGCAATGTAATCTATTATTAGACATGACAGTTTAATACAATATATTCGATGGCAAGTCTGTTTTTACTATGGTACATGTCACGGACGCATGGCACAGACACCACCCAAAAGATGTTATAAATCTTGATAGAGTGACTATACTGCAGAATTTTCTAATTCTCATAGAAAAATGCTGAAACTTAAAACTAGGATTATCTCTCTTGTAATAATGACATTGCGTATGATAAATCATGTGAGTAAAATTCTTGGATATAACATCAGCTCAAAACTACAAAAGATTACTTTGTACGGAATGGCGTATATCATCCGTAAAACCTTCTCCATCTTTACGAAACAACCGAAAATATACATCGTTAATTTTTCTATTTCTTTTGTATAAGTAGACTGTAAATTGAAGTGGTAATCATGTTGAAACCGAAAACTACGATTACCCCCAATCTTAGAATTATTTCGATTTTTTGTTCTCATCTTGGTTGATATAGATATTATATAAAACACAACGTTTTGAACAAGTATTCTCTGATCATCATCAGGTGTCTATAGATTGGCTGATATGGCTTATCTCGTTGATTATTGCGAAATATCCTGTGAAATCAGTTATTATTCTTTCATGTTGGATTTGGTTCGTCACTACCAGATCCAAGGATTGAACTCATGACCACTAGATGATTCTAACACATCAATAACCTACTACTATATCTACAGGATATAGAAGTTATTTCACAGGATATTTCGCAATAATCAACAAGATAATCCATATCAGCTAATCTATGGACACCTGATGATGACCAGAGAATACTTGGTCGCAACGTTGTGTCTGTTATAACACCTATATCAACCAAGATGAGACCAAAAGTTGGAAATAATTCCAAGATTATTAAAAAGTACTCATCTCAGAAATAAATACAAATTACGATTATTCCTGATGTTATAGGGGCATTGAGTATAATAAAGAAGATTACTAAAAACTCTTTTATTCCTGGGTACATCAGCACCCCAATATAACAAAAGATTAATTTTTACGAAAAGCACATATCATCCGCAAAACATTCTCCATCTTTACGAAACAAACCAAATGTACATCGATAACTTTTCTATTTCCTTTTTTTGTAAGTGGACTACAAATTGAAGTGGTAAAAATATTGAAATTTAAAACTACGATTATCCCTGGCGTGATAAAGACATTGTGTATAATAAAGAAAGGTGCCGAATATCATGTGAGTAAAATTCCTGGACACATCAGCACCTCAAAGAGCTACAAAATATTACTTCGTAAAGAGCTACACATACCATCTGTAAAACTTGTATCTAAACGAAACGACCAGAATGGGCATAGATAACCCATGTATTTTGGTCTTGATGGATAAACTCGGGCTGCAATACGTGCTTAATTTAACACAGTAGCTTAGCTTGCCTGTAGACTGACTTGAACCAACTGGGTATCTCTGGAAATCTCAGTTTATAGTAGGGAGAAAGCCTAGCATTGAATTTTTCTTTGTTTTTACTTTTGAAGGATGTGACATCAAATACAACTAGGAAATCACGTCTACATAAGTCGGAACACCTTCCATCGAAGATCGACTGGGCGGATTGAACTTACCGGCTTGAAGATATTTCTAAGACGTTTCTTTGATCAAAAGCTGTCAGTATGCTGCGTTTATTTGCATGTACCAGGTATACACTTACTAGTCTGATTGTCATGATACGTTCATTAGACATATTTTATTTGAACACCGGCGTCATATTTTTGGTGTGGTTCACACTCATTCAATAATAATAATAATAATAATAATAATAATAATAATAACTAACATACACAGAAACAACAAAGGACTGAATGATACAATTAGTCAAACAACATGAAAACAGAAAGAAAACATATTTAATAATAAAAGAAGGAAGTAAATACAAACAAGATTTATAATTAGTAGATTCTGTAGAAAAGCAAAACAGAAGCCAAGAACCAACTATTGCTGCAAAAAATATGAAAATGAAAGCCAAGAATAAAGCTCTTGAACAGATAAAACAACGCTGGCAAGACAAACCTCTGCATGTCCAATATCCAGAACGTACCAATAAATCCACTGTTGATAAAGTTAATACTCATCGATGGTTACGTGCATCTGGATTAAAGTGAGACTGAAGGCTTTATTGTTGCAGCGCAAGACCAAAGTCTTTTCACTAGAAACTTTCAGGCAAATATTATACATAATAATATGGATCCAAAATGCAGGTTTTGTGATAAACACCAACAAACAATAGACCATCTAATCTCATGCTGTTCTGTACTTGTCCCGAATTAATATAAAAATTGCCACGATAGAGTGGGACAATATTTACATTGGACAATGTGCAAACACTATGGAAAATCTGTAAACAAACACTGGTATGAACATCACCCAGCACCGGTTACAGAAATAGAAGATGTCACCATTTTATGGGATTACACGATCTACACAGACAGAAAAATTGAAGAAAATAGGCCAGACATT
This sequence comes from Ascarosepion bandense, assembly GCA_037127315.1. Taxonomy (NCBI): domain Eukaryota; kingdom Metazoa; phylum Mollusca; class Cephalopoda; order Sepiida; family Sepiidae; genus Ascarosepion; species Ascarosepion bandense. Next base: position 420,320 of record JBBBDQ010000813.1, read on the forward strand.
ATTGTTAAAAAACATAAAGAAAAAACTTGTCTATTAATTGATATGGCTTGTCCAGCGGATTGTAACATAGTAACCAAGGAATTTGAAAAACTGTCAAAATATAAAGACCTGAAAATTGAAATAGAAAAAAGGTGGAAATTGAAAACAAGAGTTGTGCCAGTGATAGTAGGTGCACTTGGAATGATAAAAGATGGAACAAAACAACACATTGAAAGAATCCCTGGAAACCCCAGCTTAAGAGATATATAAAAAATGGTCTTATTAAGTAAAGACCACCCACTAAGGAGAACTTTGGCTATGTAACGCTAGGGATGATGGGGAAGATCGAAATATGATGAAAAATGACATAATAATAATAAATAAATAAATAAATAAATACAATGACCTTCAGATAAAACTCCGTAGAATATGGCACTAAAGACAACATTACATGTTATTATTGGGTCTTTAGGGGTGCTATCAAAAGGACTAAACAAATATATTTAAACTAAATTCTATTAGGACTGAAATATATGAATTGCAGAAAAATCCTACGTATGCGTACTTCTCAACATCGAGTGCATAGATTCTTCTCCTTACAGTGACCACAAATGCCTTAGTTTTTCTCTCTGTTTGCATCGCTCCTCGTCTTTTGCAAATTTATGTTTTTTTTCAAATCATTTTACTCAAGCAAAGTGGTGATTTCGCTAGTAGACAAGAATTTAGAGGAAGTGGAAGTGAAAGAGATGACAGAAGAAGTGGGGGGTAAAAGAATAAAAAAATGAACAACGTTCAAGAAAACAAAAAATGTCGATTGGTGCATTTAAATTTTCAAAGATTGCAGTTATCAGGGAAGCAAGTAAACGGAAAGTAATTTCACAGATGGGGAGTGCGAGAAAAGAAACTGACAATCGGCGATTGCTTCAGATATAGAAAAAACATGTTGTATCTTAAAATCTCTGGCTGGAACTCGGGAATACCTTGCAAAATAATAATAATCATAATAATAATAATAATAACAAAAAAAAAGAAAAAAATTGCTTATTAATTAATATGGCCTGTCCAACGGATTGTAACATAGCAACCAAGGAATTCGAAAAACTGTCAAAATATAAAGAACTGGAAATTCAAATAGAACAAATTGTGGAAATTGAAAACAAGAGTTGTGCCAGTGATAGTAGGTGCACTTGGAATGATAAAAAATGGAACAAAAACACATTGAAAGAATCCCTGGAGACCCCAGTTTAAAAGATATACAAAAAATTGTCTTGTTAAGTACAGTCCACACACTAAGGAGAACTTTGGCTATGTAACGCTAGGGATATTAGCGAGAGATGAAAAAAACATGAATTGGAGCTATAACGAAGCACCACGGCCTGCCTTAGGTTTTCCTGCAGACTTGGTAGGTAGTGCGAGCATACGAGAAATCGATTTTTAATGAAAAATGACGTAGTAATAATAATAATAATAATAATAATAATAATAATAATAATAATAATTGCACGAACATAGTGATCAAAGACCACAAAAAAAAAGAATATGCTTTTTTACTGACATGATAGTTCTTGTAAATTTGAATCTTTTTAATTATACACGCGTTAATATAAATTCTTCTCTTTTCTTTATTGCACTTATTTTCAATCTCGTATTGGGGCGGCAGACCATTCGTTAAAATGATGTTAATTCAAGCAATGAAATGTTTGTTCGTTTTGAGTTGAGAATAATTGCACATAGAAAATTCTCGAATTTTTTCTCTATTGTTTTATATAAGATAAAACAAGATTGTAGTTGACATCACATTAAATCACGAGTTGCATAATCCATTAGGGTTGCATAAGCACCACCTCTACTGCAGACATAACAGTAGTGTTACGACTATGGTAAGACATCCCTTTTCAGTTGTAGTTTTGAATTTTCGTTTTTCCAAAGTAATCGCCGTTTGAAGGCTAAAGAGCCCATCTAGTCCTGCTCGGCGTAGGGAGAAGCGAGCTATGTATACCTTTCCCTACGATCAAAAGCCAAATCCAGGGCCAGCACACTACTTTTCCTAAAGGAAAAAAAAAACTCTTCTTGAATGACCTCCATCACTTTCTATTTTTGGCACTACTGGGCCATGTGAGGCCGAGATATCAAGTCAGATCGTCGCATCATCTCGCCTTTTGCCGCCCTATAGTTCTTACCAGTTGTCTTGATGTCTACTCTGTCGTTCTAATCGCAATCCTCAGGCTTTGTGTGTGTTTTGTTTTGGTGCAGCTATTTATAAATGCTGGTCGCTGATGCATGATGAGAAGTAAGATCTATTGTACTATCTTGACGAATATTGGATATGCGGTAAAGGATATAATTCCAACTATTCCAGTATATCATATGGAAATAATTGCTAGAAAAAATTACTAAACATGGGTAGTAGAACGAGAAAAGTCTACCTCGTAGATTAAATAAGATGAATTTCCGGTAGGTTACCAGAATCTTTGTACACCTGAGGAATGACAAGGAGGTAGAATGGGTGAAAACGATGTGATAACAACAATAAAAATCAGGACAATTTTCCAAATGTAAATAGGGTAAGTCACAAAAAATCTCATATTCTGTTCCAGTTTTAAACACGTTTGGAAACACTTCTTTTGTGATCACCAACAGCTGTTTTATTGCATTCTCTTTACTCACATTAACGTTTTTACGACAATTTTAGCTTGCTTTCCTAACGACTACAACCTTCAGGAATTTAAATGCAAAGTCAATTGTCATCAGTTATCCACGTAACTCCAGCTCTTCCTACATAATCCCGTGTATCTTCTTTTTCTTTCTCTCTACCTTTGCAAATGTCTTAACTCCTGTGTTCACATCCTTCTCTTGCCCTTTCTCTTTCACCCCCTGTGACTAGTTCATCTTTGTCTTCACTCTTTGCCTGTCTAAAACTTTAACTCTATGTAGCCCCCTGCACATCAGTGGCGGTATCGCCTTGCTTGAGGTGAAGTGATTAAAAAGAAAAAAGATTACAGGGAGATAAATTTGGACTACTGGAGGGAAATATAGAGCATTTTGTTAAAAACAAAATTTTTACTGGGTTGACGAAAACGTTCATTAGGTTGGTTCTCCCTTCCGTTTGAACAACTCAACCAGAGAGTTTCTGTTTATATATTTACTGTTCCCTTTTATTAATGGCTAAATCACCAGGCTGCGCAGCCTAATTCCCGAGAATACAATCTAGACAGATTCGGTATTGCTCTGAACTTTCATGCGTTCGAAATAAAACGAATTCGATTTCCCTTTTCAATCCAGGAGGCATAACAGCAAATAAGCAAATCTAAAGAAAAAAATGCGACGAAGAATCTGTCAAATAATCCTGTTCTGGTTTTAATGGTTTTCTTGTTAGACACAGCGTTTCAAGAAAAGAAATCGATTATCCCTTTTGTTTGCTTGATACAGGACGGTCTAAATTTGAGGTTCGCAATGAATTTTCTCCAAATTGGCCTTTAGTTTAAAAGCCGGTTAAAGAAAAACCATTTGATGGATCGAAATTGCTACGCTGGCTATCAGTGTAACCATTTTCATTATTTTCAGTCGTAATTAAGTTCTGCTTTCGTTTATCAACATTATTCTTTCAAAAATAAAGTAGAATTATATTTCATTCAATGCTGTACTCATAATTTATGCAATGATCTAGAAAGCTCGGAACAATAATGAAGAGTGGCTGACAAAGAACCAAGTTCATGACATTCACGTAAGTGCTGATATTGAATGAGACATTCTCGTTCCGTTTTTTGCAAGATTTCTTTGAGTATGCCTTTAAGATTTTCTACCAAAGAAAATACTTTATTACACGCGAAAATACCGTACTCTGTAGAAATAAAAACTGTACTTATATTTACATGCGGCAAGAATCGAATTCACGAGTGTAAATTAGCAATTAAGACGGTAATACAGTACCATCGATGGTGATAGACATAGAACCGCATTGCAAATTTGCGAACTGCGTTTGTTATTTTTGGTAACTATTATCGTTGCCTAGCGGAGTTTTATAATCATAAAACCGTCGGTGATGGTAGATGTTACTGTATTACCGTCTTAATAACCCCTCTGAAGATGGCTTATGTGAGCCGAAAGCTTAGAACCAAATTAATAAAATTATCCAAATGTTGGAGAATTTTCGTCTTTATTTTCAACTGAAATTAAAGCCCAAAATACGACGTTTAGAACGGCTCATGATTAAACACAACAGACATTGATTGTCTCATTATATTTAACAGTATATGCTTTAGAAAATTATTTGCTGCCTCGATACACTATATATATGCATGTTTGTCATTCACATACAAGCCTGTTTCGCTGTATCACAGCTTATCAGTGTGGCTAGAGATCTACTTACTTCTGGCCGGGATCGATTTAGTGTGATTCAGAGTCGCTACTCCCTAAACCATAGGCACATAGAATAAAATTTTAGCGTGTTATATATAAGCGGTGTATACACACTCCAGTTACCGAAAGAACTCAATTCATTGCTGAAGAGTAACACGTAAATGGTTATACATATATATATATATTCGCAGACAGTCTTGGTTTGCTGTATCACAGCTTTTCAATACTGTTAAACATCTAATTGCTTCTAGCTAGGAATCGAAACCCGACTGAATTGAGATTAGTCATCGATTCTGCCTCTGAGCTATGGGCGCTCGGTGGAGGAAGGTAGACCTTAGCGTGTTATATACACGATGTAAACATGTGCCAGTAACCGAGAGTGTTCAAATTTATTTCTGAATGAACGATGTGTAAATAGTGGTGAGTAACTATAGTTGTTAAGTCTACCATTTCAATCAGAGGGCGAGAGCAGAAATAGACTTCTGCAGAACGTCCTGTTTCGCTGTATCACTGCTCATCAGTACATAGTACGATTGGTAAATTGTCGCCACATGATATTTTTAATTTCGCGCCTGCACTTTGTTTTGTTATTTTGTTGACTGCGCAGTAGACTTGGGTCAGTTGGGCACCGTTTATGAGAAAAAGAATATCAAGATGTATTTCCCTTCTCCAGAAATTTGGAAAGGGTATGCTGTACTTCTTGCTATTCACGGCGGAGGCATTAATACGCACATTTCAGATATTTTTTCTCAAAGTTCTGGCAATGCTGCAGAATCAGAATATGTTGGATAAATCTACCGGTGATTACAAATGTTTTTACAATGATCACTAATGCTAGCATAGTTACGCTTCCATTCAATATCCCACCGAGTTTCAAATTCTACATTAAGATACGGCATCTCTGAAAACTGACCGTTTTGATGTGAAGAAAACCTCACGAATTTGTTAGTGATGACATCAGATTCAACACGGATGTTTACATCAAGTGACTTGAGGTGGTTGTGATCTCCTGTGTTAAGAGAGGGGTAACATAACTCTGCACCATGTCACGCAAGCAGGAAAACCAGTATATGGCTGTCAGACAATTCTGCGGCCATATCACCCCTTAAATTTGACCTCCTAAGTCGCCAGATTGCAAAAAACTTTATTATTATATGTGGGACGCAGTTAAGCGCGAGACAAAAAAATCCTTGTAACAATAAAGATGCACTAAAGGCAAGGATTATGGCAGAATTCACCAACATGAAAAAAGAGCGTATAGAAGAGCTGCTGGAGATTCCAAAATTGTTTAGAGTTCCTGGTTGAAACCAATGGCGATTTTAGTGAATAAATCTATTCTTTAATGTTTAAAGATATTTTTGCGTAATTTTCCTAAACGTATCTGTTAAAATGAGGTGCCAGTCTTATTTTCATTTTTGCCTAATTTAGACGACAATTTATCAATTGCACCACAGACACAGACACACACACACACAGACACGCACACACATAGACACACGCACACACACACACGCACACGCGCGCACACACACACACACACACACACACACATATATATATATATATATATATATATATATTAAAGCCATGAATGACAACCTTCCTTAGGCTTGTGTCGCGATGAAAACGTTTTGGCGAGCTTAGTCTGCGTATGTGACTAAGTTGGCCGTCAGGAAGTGCATTCAGCTTCGCAAAATATTGCCTCGGATTATTATGACAAAACTCAATATGTTCAGATGTATGTACAGAGATGAACTTAGATACTCTTTCAGGCGGATTACATCTTTTGTTTTGCGAAATTAATTCCGGTCTTGTCTGCACCAAAACATATCAGAGCTATAATGGTGATGAAGATCAGAGTAACATCAATTTTATTCATGATCCATAAGTTAATAATTTATTTTTGCTTTGCAATACTAGTAGTAACTGACATTATTTCATACGACATTCGAAACAAATTATGTATAAAATTAAATAATAATTGGGCGTAAAACAGAACCTTTTGATAGGTGGTAGAAATTCATAGAAAAAAATGTCTCTATTGCAACACTGATGGATGTCAGTTCGGATATAGCTAACAGATTCTACTTTATTCTCATTGAACGTCCATTATTTAACGTTAGGAAAATAAGTGTTAATGGAACTGTCTAGACTTCACTTTCTAGTCTTCATAGAGTTCAAAAGCGTCTCCGAGCCCTTGTTGGGGAATAATCATTTCCTATCCTCTAAACTCTCATTCACAGGCGGGATTCGGCGATCTTCTCACTGCTCTATCGCTAATTCCATAGAAAGAGTCCACACGAATTACATTCCTTGGTTCCACCATGTTTATCTTTCACAGCTATGACCAGCCATGCAACTTACATAATAGCAAACCATACACTTTTTTTCCATATTCCATCGGTGATAAGTAATTTCCAGTTGAACGACTTCTTCCCAGAAATCCCTGTCCTTTGGCAACGTGATTGTGATCCCTAAAATTTTAATCTGTCCAAGTCCGAAGTAAACCGTTATCTTTGCCCCCATATAAACTACTACTTAACATAAACCTCTACCTCCAGTGACCCTCAGGTATTGTACAGGGTGAAATCTACTACAAAAAAAAAGAGTTCAACTAAGATATTTAAGAAATGCTATTACAGTTTTACGGCAAGAGCACAGAGTGAAGATAATCTCTGTCAAAACAATTTGAAAAAAAATAAATTGATAATTTTCACCAATGATCCGACGTAATCAATTTCATAATTTTCCTAATAGAACCTGATCATCTGCGAAATATTTCAACTTAAATATTTTCGAAATTGTTTTCTATATTCCCCAGTCTGTCTTATTTTTAACCATAAAATCTCGTCCGAATCAAAGCGAGAATGGCACTAAGACGCAAGGGAAGAGAATATTAGTGAGGAGAAGTAACAGTGTTCTGGAAGACAGAAGATGGCGATTGATGTTGCACTTACATGTTTTGGATTGTATTTGAGAGGAAGCCAGAAGAGCGTTTCACTAGAGAGAAATGTGAGAAAACATTAGAATCGTAATTGGAGTTACGTCTTGCTACTTTAACAATACAATGGTCAAACCTAGTTGTTAATCTAGCACTATGCTTGATTCGTGAGATCGAGGTACCCGGGACGAACGCTCATAAGAACAATTGCATGAAAATATTTATAGAAAATGCACAAGAAAGGTACGTTACAGTAGTGGTAAGATGACAGAAGCCGAGATGTTAGGTCGGCTTTATAGAATCACTAGCAGTATAGCCCGGCGTTGCTCGGGTGTAATGAAAGCTTTAAAACTAATCCATGGTCCTGAAGCTCAGACACTTTGGACGTTGGAACGAAAGACAATAATTGTTTCCAGTTAAAGCGAAACTGTAGACTGAAAGAAAAATGAATGGATATAAGTCAAATTTTGATTTCCTGCTATCGACATAAATTAAGTTTATTTGTCGTAAACTGAATTTTGAAGGCTAAATAACTCCTCTGAGTAAATAGTATCATGGCTGAGACTAAGAACTACAATTATACCTACTTAGAGCCAAACCCGAAACAAAAACTAAAATAAAAAGGCTGAAAAACTGATTTTGATCAGACCCCAGAGGATATCTGGGTATCGATTTCCAATATCGGAGTCAAATAAGTCATCCAAGTATAAACTAATCTAAGCAAGTCCATGAAAACTTATCGTACCCATCGGGAGTAAAATCAAAGAAAATGAGCCATATTGATGCCTGAATATCGGTTTTTGATCAGATTCGATAGAATATTGGGGGTATCGATTTCCGATATCGGGGATATTATCGATTTTCTGCGCTATTGTAAGAACTGCAACCTTGAAACTTCTGAATATCGTTTCTTATGTCTTTGTCTATGAGTGTATCAAATTTGATTAAAATCGGACCACTTTTTCTATAATCCGATTTTTTCGATTAACGATTTTCGATATTTATCGGGGGTACATCGACACTAAACCTAGCTAAGAACACCCGCAGACGCTTATAGTACAACTGTGTACATTTTTAAGAAAATCGGTTCAGCCATTTCGGAGTCTATAGGTAACGGACAAACACACACACACACACACACACACACACACACACACACATACACACAGACAAAGTTCCATTTATAAATAAGTTTATATATATATAGCAAGCGTATTGAGCCAGAATTGGACAATGTGTTGTGTTTCAGTGGATATTGGCTCGGGATTATTCATGTGGACGTTAGAGTCCTTCCTAAAGTGAGGATTATAGCCAGAAATCAGGAAATCAAAGTATGTGATCGCAAAGTTATTAGACGTTTCACAATGATAGGATGTCTGGGATATTTTGAAGAAGAAAGATTGCACATTGCTGGTGGTATGAATACCACGAATGCTGGAAAAAGAAATGTTGAGGGGTTTAGGTATTTTCGTTAGGCAGTTTTAGTTTATATCTTTGATTTCGTATAGTCATGGTATGATATATTGGTAAGGACAAAGCCTATGTTAGTAGCAGCAGTCGGTCGTAAATGTAACATGTCCCGGAAGGTAACTGGGCTGCAACATAGTTGATATACTAAGTGCCACTTTGTTGTGGCACAAGGCCGAAGGTATGAGGTACCCAGAGAGGATCGAGATCACTACTCAATTGTAATGATTCTAGCGAGACAAGCCTTCTAACTATTACACCACGCCGAGGTTCCCCTGGTCTGCAACATAGTTGATTTACTAAGCGCCAATTTGATGTGGCACAAGGCCGAAGGTATGGGGTTCCCAGAGAGGATCGAGCTCACTACTCAGGTGTAATGATTCTAGCGGGACAAGCTTTCTAACTATTACACCACACCGAGGTTCCCCTGGTCTGCAACATAGTTGATTTACTAAGCGCCAATTTGATGTGGCACAAGGCCGAAGGTATGGGGTTCCCAGAGAGGATAGAGCTCACTACTCAGGTGTAATGATTCTAGCGGGACAAGCTTTCTAACTATTACACCACGCCGAGGTTCCCCTGGTCTGCAACATAGTTGATTTACTAAGCGCCAATTTGATGTGGCACAAGGCCGAAGGTATGGGGTTCCCAGAGAGGATCGAGCTCACTACTCAGGTGTAATGATTCTAGCGGGACAAGCTTTCTAACTATTACACCACGCCGAGGTTCCCCTGGTCTGCAACATAGTTGATTTACTAAGTGCCACTTTGATGTGGCACAAGGCCGAAGGTATGAGGTACCCAGAGAGGATCGAGATCACTACTCAATTGTAATGATTCTAGCGAGACAAGCTTTATAACTATAACACCACTTCGCTGTTGCCTATCAGAGGTGCTTGCAGGGACTTCCATCTACGCATGTGTTTGGGCTTCTAATCACTCTTATTATGAACAGACGTTGCCACCATCCACATATATCACAGAAAACTCCTGACAGTACTGCTATTAAGATCTGAGAAGAGGAAAGGAACGGGGAGCCCCTTCCTAAACAGGAAACAAGGGATGAGCCTCTACTCTTGTTCAAGACAAGAAGGTGGAGTACAGACCAGGTGGTAGGAAAGTTTGTTTCTTACTAAAAAAAAATATTACTTTTTTTTTTTAAAGCTGAGTTATTCATTACAGATTCAACGAAGAACTAAAATATCAGAGCTATACCGCTGGAAAAAAAAAATTAAAATTATAAATCCCAAGTGTTTCGCTTTTTTTTCAAATTAATTTCTTTAAATATACAATCTGAATAACTTATTTGGAGTGCCGAGTCGGTTACCAACTTATCTTTTTTACCATGCAATGTTTAATTAATATTCTGAATATACTAAGCGGGTAGGAATGGCGGTTATACAGGTGTATACGTGGAAGTGTATCTGAATGAATGAGAATAAACAAGTTAAGAAAAACAAAACGGCAAAAGAACAATTTCAAACGAGAAAAATTTAATAAAAATTCAAACACTCAAATACCACGGAGAAAATCAATTAGAAAATAAAATATTAAATATTATATAGATTAGGCACAATTGGGAGGAGACAAAAAGAAAGAGAAAAATAACTTGAAAGACCAATTAATTGCCATACCACTTATATATATATATATATATATATATATATATATATATATATATATATATATATATATATATTAGTCAGTGTTTTCACTACACCCTTTAATCTTTGTTATAACACGGGTTATTACATTTAAAAAATTCACAGATTATATTATAATTTCTGTTTGAAGATTTTTAGAGAAATCGAACGACAGATGCCGTTTTCGACTAATATGAAAAATAAAAAGAAATATTTTTTCCAAAGTTTTCTTTGTGCTTTAGTTTTTGAGTATTTTATATTTGATTTTCATGAATAATCTTTTGGATTAGATTGCAAATATTTTACATTTATAAGAAAAAATTATTCATGTGCATCTTTTGTTAAAAGAAAATTGAATAAAATTCACAAAAACCGTAATTAGTTTCCTGTTTATTTTTTCAATGAGTTTAAGTTATCAATAACATTTCAAAAACCTAATCTATAAATTTAATCTTACAAATAATTATGAACATGAAAAATTTAGTAAAAAATAAACTAAATTAGTATCGCAAATACAATTTCATTTGAGTATTTTATTAGAAATGGCTTAATGCATTCACATCATACGAAGATCTCTCAAAAGGTTAACGATTCTTCAATATCTGTCTATATATATGGTGGTTTACTAAGCGTAGCCTAGATGTGGCACAAGGCCGAAAGTAAGCGACACCCAGTGAAAATTGAACTCACTACTCAATTGTAATGATTCTAGCGAGACAAGCTTGCTAACCATTATACCACGTCGAAGGACCCATCTGTTTATATTTATGAGATGAATTAGTGTAATCATTTACACTATTTGTAATTATTTACATTATTTACATTGTTCGGAATGTTGTCTTTACCCTCCTTGCTATATTCACGACGTTTCGGCCTTTGTACGCTCTGACTATCTTCAGGTGATTAGAATTTTAAACTGAATTCTTTATTTCGTTCGTCGGGGTAGATTGTTCTAGTTCCATGTGTCATATCTCTTCCAGATGACTCAGTAACAATTATCTCCCTTTAAATTAATTGTCTAATGATTTTATTCACCACTGCCGTTGCCAGGTATCCAACTCACAACAGTAGCATTGAACAACCACTTAGAGATTTGAATAATAGAGTTAAAAGGAGATATGGACAAGAGTCCAAACAATGTATGCAGTGTAAATAATTAAGAATTTTTCTTTAATTAGAACGGATTTGATAATAGAACAGTCCACTATGGTGATTTTCAAAACGAAGTTTAGATGTAGCACAGGGCCAAAAGTATGGAGCATTCAATGAGGATCGAACTGACTACACAGTCATAATAAATCTAACAAGACAATATTTATCACCGTTACACATCGCCGAGGTGTGCTAGAACACTTTCTACTATGTTGATCCAAGTCGAGATTCCCAACCTCCCCAGTTTGTTTTATCCTCCTTTTATCTCGGCTGGTTCAGCTTTTGATTGTCCCATTCCATTATTTTTTTTACCCACCCACTTCCTTAGCGAGTGTGCTTCTTAATTTCGCCATATGCAGGAATACAGCGGCCACTCTTTTTCTGGGATGGACGGATCTTACTGACATTGTTTATTATTTTGTTTTAAAAATTTGTTATATTTTTAGTTTCTTTTTGGGTTCATCCCCCTCCCATTATTTCATCTTTCATTAAATATTTTATATTATAGATTATATTGTATATAAATACATTTTTATTGTCATGAGTTTTTCCCCTTTTTTAGGTGCCCCTTTCAAATTTGTGGTATTGTGGTGTCTGAAGGATTGGGAGCTGATGGATGGGTTCTTGTGGTGAATGTGTAAATTGTAATGTGTGACTGGGTCGTGATAGTGTTTAGCTAGGTATCGGATAGTTCAGTGAGCACCACCCTCTACCCGTCCTCTTTTCGGCTTTGTGCCACAATTTGTATATTTATAAATAAATATTGAACACTTTCTACTATATTTGGGAATGGATACAAACGTCTCAGGATTTGACATCTGATCACTCTCGATCCTAGGAAAACGGTTTGTCAAAAACTATGCCTCAGATTATGTAGAAGCACAATATTTAGCAAAATGAACACAATAGTCTCACTATATCAAATCTAAATTTCAGCATAAGTTAAAATATCCTTAACCGTTGTCGGACGGACGGTTAGAAAGAAATGTCTGTTTGAAGAGACACATAAATTATACGAAAACAAACCCAAGCCGTCTGATAAGGCTTAATATATTTCTCAACATAATCACCTTTGTTAGTTGTGAAATAAGTGTTAGTTAAAAAGTAGTGCTTGTTCCTGATTTAATTTGTTTGTTTAACTGCATATCAAACCCTTAGGGGACATTTAATACTGAAAATGTATTTTCTTAAGAGATTAAAATATATATATATATATATATATATATATATATATATATATGTTATTCTGCTTTCACAATTGAATACATGGTAGATGATAATCGGCTTTTGCGCATATACATGTATGTGTACATGCTTACTAAAGGCAGTGATATGTGTGATTTATCTTGTAGTTTTTTTAAGTTATATTTTATAATAGTTTGATTTCTTTAAGAACTTGTTGGATATTATATAGATGAAAATCATGAAAGAGTTCGTTCATAATAGTTGGTGAATTGTTTGTAATTTTTACAATAATTAGGTATTGCTGGTAATTTTTATATAAAATATATTGCTGGCATTTTTACTATAAAAATGTATTTTTATACTTTCATAGTGTGTTCTTTGTGTATTGGGTGTTTCTATCTGCCCATAATATACAACGACAATTATGAGCTGGTTCTATGCTTCAAAATCTCCACTCTCCCGATTAGAGGATATGCTGCCGAATGTAATTTATCGCCATGCCTAGGAGTTCTTCTTTTTCCTCTTTAATTACCAGAGGTTAAATTTTTCAAGCAGAAAAACTATAGCAAAATAAAAAAATACCTCAATGAGAAAATCTACGGTATCGACGACTTCTTTCTCAAAAGGAACTTCGTCTTTTTGTCCAGTATTTTTCTCTGTGAGAAGAATCGAAATAGATACATTTGTAGAATTATGATGTATCCATGTGCGTTGTGGCTCAGTGGATATCGGCTCGGAACGGGGAACCGGGTTCGAATTCCAGTTGAATTCATTGTATTCACTTACGCGCAAATACACTTGGGTAAGATATTAATCCGTCTCTTCCCTCCAGTTATGGGTTAAATAACAGGACAGATTGGGTTCTATAGCCCTCTGGCTGGCAACCAGTCTACCGCAGAAAGTAATGGCAGCCTACTGCGGGATAACCTCTTTCGAGACATGATCGCCCAAGAATGTATCACGTATGACACTTAACTGACTGTCATGTGATTAACATATTTTTACATTTTAACTTCAGAACTCCTGCGAGATAATCAGCTGCACAGACAGTCATGTCTCTTTCGAGACATGATCACCCAAGCGTTTATCACGTATGGCACTTATCTATCTGAATGAATGTATTAATTGTCGTTGGATTTATTTCGGATTCAAGAATTTATTTTCTACTTTTCTGGTCACTTCCTTTATGATGTTGGTGTGAATGACTAAGTAGATCAATTCTTGCATGGAAGAGACGATGACATTGATTGCATATTAATGGTGGTAGAGGATCAGCTCGAACTTGTTTGTCGTCTTCCTTTTATTTTCTAGTGGTTTCGGTGTTTTGGTTCCGATGGTGATGGAACATCCCTATCTGGTAAGGTCTTGTGCATGTGTTTTAAACGATTTATGCTCAGGTCCAGTGGCTTTCAGTGTTTTTCCTTGTATCTCCGAAGAGAGCAACCCTGTGGTTCTTTCTCTAAAGTGAGCTCAATCTATAAGACATGCCGTGGGTACCATGATTTTTCATTCTTGCTAATGAAGATTTAATGATCAGTAATATTTTTTTTCATTTTTTAATGTTGTTTTTAGTGTTGAGAATATAGCAGGTCTCGTCTAACATTCGCCAGTGCTTTAGTGTGAACTTATCTCAATGAAAAACTACCAGGAAGATGGACCGGACATCACAGTGATAATGACAATGTGCTATTGAAATAGCCACCACGTTAACCTGACTTGATACTTAGTGATTATTTATATATTCTTTTTATTTTCATTTTTGTGGAGTTATATTCTTCCATTTTCAAACAAACCCAGAGGAACTTAAACAGTGAATTGCAGAAGCGGTAAATAATGTTAGGAAGAGCATGCTACAGCGTGTTTAGCAGGAACTGGACTACCGTCAGAGGTGGTGCTCTTATTGAACATTTGTAAAGCTTTGTGAAATCGGCTATAAAATCTACATAATTTTGAATATCTTGTTCGAATTTTGACAAATAAACATTAGCATAAAGCCTATTTAATTTAGTTTCACTGGAAAGTAGAGATACTCAGATATATTAAATGTATCAATTTGGGGGAGACTACCTATTTAGTTTAGATTCACATTTATTGATTGTAAAATACATTCTTTATTTATATGCTAATTTTTAAAGGTATTAAGGAATCTGGGATATATTTTTATGTTTTATAGTACACGTATATAAATTTCGCGGCGATAATTCAGCATATATTTTTTACCCAGATAGAACCCTCAAATCTCCTTGCTAATCCAAGGAGATTAAGATGGAAGAGCGTACATCTCCCTTGCACTAAAATGTATGCCTCTCAGGATTATACCTTGGCTAAGTTTGTTTCCCCATTCACGTAAATATTTAAAAACGATGACGTGTATTGTCATAAATGACTGATTGGTATCAATTAAATATTGAAATTAAACACAGACACCGTATAAAAACCTGTTGTTTTTTTCCTAAACTATTAAGAACTTGACCAGGAACAATGAAAAACGAATAGACGTATCTGAAAATATATTTTTTCTCTTTGTCACGTTCATAGAGAGATAGAAACAGAGACTGCGTCGTCTCAATTATTTTAGAAAGGAAATAGCAAGGCAGTGTAGATTCTGTTCATTTGAGAGACATTAGCTAGGACGCATCGGCACAGTTCATTCTCTTTACCATCAATTATCTAATCTAAACTTATTTATAAATGGAACTTTGTCTGTGTGTGTGTGTCTGTGTGTGTGTGTGTGTCCATTACCTATAGACTCCGAAACGGCTAAACCGATTTTCTTGAAAATTTACACAGTTGTACTATAAGCGTACCCCCGAAACTATTGCTTTCGTGCCAATGTCCAAAGAATCTGAGCTCCAGGACCATGGATTAGTTTTAAAGTTTTCATTACACCCGAGCAACGCCGGGCTATACTGCTAGTTAAATGTATAAAATGGAGTGTTTGAAAACATTGCCGTCCTAAAGCTGTGAGAAATACTCAGAATCTTAACGGAAGAATACATTACGGTCTTTTTATATGACACTCTCATCAATATGTAGATATTAAAATAAACGAATGGAGGTATAATAATAATTTCATAAACAATAACGAAAATAGTTCATTGTTTGCTAATTCTGATAGTTTCACACATCTTTTATGAGAATTTGTACTCGTTCAAATTGCAATATTTCGAAGAAAAAGACGAAAATGTGGTCATAGTTCAAGTTATTTTCATTGCGTTCAAATTGCTAGAAATTTATGTGCTACCTCGTAAATCTTTATCTCTTGATATATGCATATATATGTATATATAAAACCTTTATGATAAGTTTCTGCATGATTGCCATTTGGAGCACCATTTAGAGTTTATCGGTATGGCCTCAATTCTTTAAAGAAACGACAGGGAGGCAAACCAAAAGTGAAAGTGAAATTTGTTGGTTTTGCGTAGTAATCAATTTTTGGAGAAAGGCGCCAAATGAGGTTTTTCTCTCCTGTCTTTCGCCCGCCTTTTAACCGAACGTAAATTATCAAACCAGCATGAACCCTTAAATCATACATCAAGTGTTGACTGCCCGAAGTGATGTGTAAGCGAGAAAATGGGTACACGTCGCTAGACTCAGGATAGAACTCTTAAGCTGCATAAGAAAAAGACGGAAATGGGTTTTTTGGAACTGGGTTGGGTGGTAACATGTCCATATTTTTCGGTAAAAGCGAACAGAATAATCATAGGGAGGACAAGATGGTTTCGTCCGAGTAGAAGGGATTTAATGGAGTAAAGAAATAAAAAAAAATCAGCAAATATATTGAAAAAGGTGAATGAATCTACAAAAGACATGAATGAGGATAACGGAAGTGGATCTGGTATTTTATGGCATTGTTATATGTAATAGACAAGGAAGAAATATAGTGCCATTATGCATTTGTTGACAAAATGTTGTATATATATATATATATATATATATATATATATATATATGTGTGTGTGTGTGTGCGCGCGCGCGCATGTTTGTGTGTGTGTGTGCGCGCGTATGTACTAACAGAGAGAAGGGGAGAGAAAATGAGAGAGCGGGAGAGAAAAAAGTACGCACACGTCCGTGCACAGATATATAAGATAAAGTAAGAAAAAAAGAAATTTATTATTCATAGTAACGGGTTCCCATAATAATAATTATATATGGTATATAAAGAGACATTAGTAAGGTAGCGTCGTCTCAGTTCATTAGCGTGACAACAACGACGCAACGTCAGCACAGTTCATTCTCTTTACTACCAATAACTGAACTTTACTACCAGTTATGAAAGCTCTGGTTGCGTGCTTACTTTTTAACTGTTCCTTATTATTTTATCTTTTGGCAATAATTATGTCGTCGAGTGAAGAATACATATATATATATATATATATATATATATATAAAATTAAATTTGCTTTTATTTAAAATTAATATAGTTTACATTGCGACACGGAAATGTCTGTTTCGAGTTTTTACAACAGGCAATGTTATCTCATTTTGAAAATGATTTCATTTGATTGTAGGAAACAATACATTTGCTATTTAAAGAGTTAATATGGATGGGGGAAGACAGAAAGATTTTTTGGTTGTTTTCTATTGAACTCATCAGAATAGAGTTCAGCTTTGAAATTTAAAAATATAGGTTATATTTTTAGGGAATACAGGATTTCTTCTTTCAATCTTAACGAAAAATATGTCAGTCCATTGATCTACGTCTAGACTGCTTTTTTTCCGGTGTTTATGTATCCATTATTTTTATATGATTATTGTCATAGTTTTCCACTCACTCTCTCTCTCTCTCTCTCTCTCTCTCTCTCTCTCTCTCTCTATTATATATATATATATATATATATATATATTATTAAACACCATGTTGCATAAATTTGTATCTATCTATCTATCTATCTATCTATCTATCTATCTATCTCTCTCTCTATATATATATATACTACTTTAAAAACAAGGAATGTGTTAAAAGTTTCAAGAGTTCTTTCCTCTAACATCTCTTCCGGAGAAATTCGTTGGAATTATTAATCAAACGAAAGAAAAGCAACGAAAATGACGAACAATAAAAAGAGGAAAAACTCTAAAATAAATATACATATAGATATATATATTTATAACGAGGGGAGGAGATATCACGTGTAAATAATTATCGAGGGACAGTTACAATAATATACCCCCCAGAAAATGAAGAGACTTCACAAAATCCTTCTGCCGGCAAAGATATGATTTCCGTTAAGATATGCAGACTAATTCCAAAATCTTTAAATGATTATTGGAACCAGCGTCATGCAAAACTTTGAACCACTCTTTCTTATACGACTTGGTACAGGCTATATGCTCTACTAGGTGTTGAGCAATAGCCGATTCCATATTTGTTGAGGAAAAATAACATATGTTATCTATTTTGTCGAATCGTATTTTAGGAGGTACATGTTGATTAATTCTTGTTTCTAAATGTAAGGCTGTACGCCCCACATAACCAGCAGCGCACTGGCAATTAAATTCATATACCAAATTACTCAATTTGATGTAGGGCAATCCATCCTGACGAAAATACGAAAACACAGACCTAGTCCGAAAAATACAACGCAGAGCAATCGACGGAAAACAACGAGAAACCGACTTGCTAACCTGCTTAACTAAGCTTTGGCCCTTATCTCCAATCCAAGGAAACTTCAAATAAACCGAACTTTAGGAGAATGAAATTCCCTGGTCTTATTAATAATATGATTAATAAGGGTTTCCGGATAACCATTACTAAGAAAAATCTCCCTGATATTCTTAAAATTCAGAGTACAGCCTAGTAGGAGAACAAATTTTGAGCTCCCTGTACACGAAGGTTTTGATAAAATTCATTTTCCTTGATGTAGATGCAAACGCATACCAATTCATATACAGGCCAGTAAAGGTGGGTTTCCGATAAATACTTGTAAGGAACCCCCCTACTGCGCTTAACAACAACATCCAAAAAGGGCAAACGATTGTCCTTCCATAGTGAAGGATAAAGGGATATTTTAACTCACCCTCGATTTCTCTTTCCCTCGTTATGAATATTTGCCTTTGTTATTTTCTTTTTCACTCTCCTGCATTATTTATTTAGTTTCTCCGTAAAAATAATTTATTATTATTAATAATTATAAATTATCCTCTTTGAATTCATCTCACTGAATTTTATGTAATTTTGAAAATTTAAAGTTAAATTTAAATTTTTTCATCTTTATGCAATTTTTATCTATTCTTATGTTGCTGTTGCTAAATTAAAAAAACTAGTACCCTAGCATGATTAATTTTAATCTCAAAGAACAGCGCATGAACTTGACATGAACTCTCGACAAGTCAGTTTGAAATATGCACCTAATGATTGGGTAATGCATAAAACACTTCATCGTGCTACTGACGTGGTATAATATGTATATTTATCAATATATACATATATATATGTGTGTGTGTGTGTGTGCGTGTGCGTGTGCGTGTGCGTGCGTGTTATGGAAAATATCGAAGATTAACGAAATGGTTTTAGCAACTGACATATTTAATTTATTTGTTTAAACATTATTTTTAATCAATACTCGTATTTTATTAGATATTCTGTTTTTAATCAAACAGTATATTTATATATTTATTTCTACAGGCCTGATTATTTACGATAATTTTTTTACCAAAATGTGCGTCATTCGGTAGGATTCGAACCTGCGACCACTATCAGCATAGGGGAAGTATATATATTAAAATAAAAAGTATATCGATTAAAAATAACGTTCAAACAAATAAATCATATACATGTATATATATATATATATATATATAATAAAAATAATAATAAACCTGGCGATGAGAAAAGTATTTAATTCAGTAAACTAATATATTTTCGTCATAATCTTTTTCATTTTCCGTACAAGAATTATATGTAAAATCAATAGTCATCTCCTATCTCACTAACTTGCATCCTCTTTCTCATGCTCCTTTCTCCGTCCACTCCACTCTTATCAGTATTCTCATCCTTCTGTTACCCAATTCTTGACACCCTCTGTAATTTGTCACGCTTTCTCATATTTTTCCTTTTATGTAACCCCCTGCACAACAGTGGCAATAAAATGCCTTGATTGGGACGATACGATTATAAAAAAAAATTCACTCAATTTTGAATGTTTAGATAGTTCATAAATCATAAAGTGAATACGTCAGATGAAATATTTGCTGATTACGAATTCATCTGCATGCCTATATATGTCGACTGGTTGCCAGCCAAGGCTATAGAACCCAGTTTGTTTCTTATTTATATTTTTATTGGTGTAATTTGATATTTTGATATGTGAGTGGTCTACAAATGGCTAATTATGTGGATTTTTGTTGTTGTGTTGACTTCTTTTTAATTAATTATTTTCTTTTTATTGCTTTTTATTGTCCGTGTGAACGAACAAAAGATAAATTCAATGCGATATATATATATATATATATATATATATATATATATTAACTTAGCATACGCCAGAATAACCAATATTCCCCCATAGCCGAACACTTCAATCAACCGGGACACACATTAGAAAACTGCAAATGTTTACTAATAGATTCCGATTTTAATTCTACACACTCACGCAAAAAGAAAGAAAAATACTGGATTTTAAAATTAAATACACACAGGCTAGGGTTAAATAGGGAATTAGGTGTTTTGAATCTTTATAAATATTTCAATAGCTAAACAATTTTAAGTACACTTAAAAAATTTTTCTCTAAAACAAAATTTATAAGCATTACTAAAGATCGGTTTACGTTTACAAATATTTAAAAATATCTATCGCTTTCTGCGTCACGTGATGTAAACAATCTCTCCACGAACGCTCTCGCGAAATACGTTTCTAATTTAAATTTTAAAATCATTTGTTTCTGATGAAAGGACGTCCTGAAATATAAAACATAATAATAGAAATAAATAAATACTGTCAGAAAAATACATTTTTAAACTTACAACTCTTTAGTAGTTTTTCCTATACATATTATTAAGACAGTATACGTGGATCATCACTATATACATATTAAATGGAAGAACTTTATTCATACACTATGCTGTAGATTTGATGATGAACTGAGATTAAATTAAATTTTCTAAAATATATAAAAAAAACTGAAGTTTTCTGAAAAGAGGATGTGTTTCCGTGAAACTCAGACTAGAAACATTGAAATGTCAACTGAAAAAATTGTATAAATTATTTTTCAATTATTATTATTATTATTATTATTATTATTATTAGTAGTAGTAGTAGTAGTAACATATTATTTATATCGAGTACTTTCATTTAAAACTCAGTTTATCTTAAATATTTTATTATCAAGACCATGGTTGACTCATTTTTGTCTAAATACGATTGTATATATATATATATATATATATCTGTGTGTGTGTGTGTGTGTGTGTGTGTATGTGTGTGTGTGTGTGTATGTGTAGACTTTAAAGACTTGGCACCTGTTCTTGCAAACATACATCCCTTCTTCACATCGACAAAGCATATTGACACTGACTAACACAAACGCACGGACAAGACGGCCAATTATTCCCTCTAAACACTTTAAAATTGCGCCCGACGGCTCTGAAGACACTTCGTTTTGGCAAAATCGGACTGCAAGCATTTAGATCCTTAAGTAAGCAGCCGAGCGACGACTTCGTCAGAAATTCACTTCTCGTTCCAACGGATTTCGACCTTCATGTCTCCGTTGCTTTTGTCCCTTCGGGCCTTCTTGCTCAAAGAATAAGTTTAAATCTTGCATGAAGGACGATCAGAGTCTCCACTGACATCAGATTGAATGAGCAGGGAATGAAAGAACAAACAGCACCGGTTATTTTAGATATTTTTTCTGGTGACTGCCATCATTCGATAATAGCGAACATTTTGTACACTCCTGTTTAGAGCATTTATAAAGTTTCTCTGCATACCGGACGCATTTGCATATATTTTGAGCTCGATCATTACTGGATAAACGAAAAGTTAAAAAAGCAAAAACAAGAAAGGCGTAATATTGCTGATCACAAATTCGGGCGAAAGTACTTTTTTTCGACATTAGTTCCAAAAGCTATTAACAAACAAAGGAGTTAGGGTGCCGAAACGTTAGAAACAGAAATATTAATAATGAGCGAAAAGAGGAAAAGGGTCGTCAAACGGACTGTAGATAGTTATTGGCATTGCATTTAAAGATTTGTAGATTAAAGTTGGCTGGAAAGCATGGAGCTGGAAGGGAGTTCCACAAGTAAGTTCTACAAGCGAGAAGAGCGAGAAAAGAAACTGTTATCCTAGAACTTACGACTACATCTAACCAGCTCAACTGTAAATTAATGAGCGCTTGACACCAGTCTCTTAAGTTAAAAACAAAGATCTACAGGAATCATGCCGACCAGCTCATCCAAACAATTACCATGAAAGTCTATATTTATTAAAAAGATAAGAAAGAGGCGATAAGAAAGTGTGTGAAACCGAACTGCCAGGTCATAACCAATAACATTGATGATTCTTCTTTGTAGTTTATTAAGGAGCACTAGGTAAATAACAGGGGCAGCGGACCATATATGGCAGCAACCGATTTCCTTGAAAATTTACACAGTTATACTAAAAGCGTCGGCGAGTGCTCTTAGCTAGGTTTTGTGTCGAGGTACCGCCGATAAATATCGAAAATCGATAATCGAAAAAATCGGGTTATAGAAGGAGTGGTCCGATTTTAATCAAATTTGATACACTCATAGACAACGACATAAGAAACGATATTCAGAAGTTTCAAGGTTGCAGTTCTTACAATAGTGCAGAAAATCGATAATATATATATATATAAAAGGCAAGGTGTTTGTTTGTGTGTCTGTTTATCTGTTTGTATGTCCTTTATACAAATTTACAATTATTATCTGATTCTCACCAAATTTTAAAATTTGACTTACAGCCATCCATTTTTCTTTCAGTCTACGGTTTTGCTTTAACTGAAAACAACTATTGCTTTTTAGTCTTTCGTGCCAACGTCCAAAGAGTCTGAGCTACAGTACCATGGATTAGTTTTAAAGCTTTCATTATACCCGAGCAACGTCGGGCTATACTGCTAGTCAATATATAAATGAAAAGACAAATTTTACTAACAGCTACAAACGACATGAAATTGTGGATCAAGGAATATATATATAGTCAGTTAAGTGCCATAAATGTTACACGCTTTGGGTGATCATGTCTCTTTCAAAACATGACTAACTGGACAGAAGATTATCTCGCAGTAGGTTACCATTGCTTTCTGCAGTAGACTGGTTTAAATAACAGAGTGGGTTTATATACTTGGCTGGTAACCAATCTACCGCAGAAAGTAATGTCTAAACCTACTGCCGGATAATCTTCTGCCCAGTCAGTCATGTCTCTTTCAAGACATGATCGGCCAAGCGTGTATCCCGTATGGAACTTAACTGACTGGCTGAATTTAATAAATAAAACCGTGACCGAAAGTTGTTCCTTCGCGGAAAGATAACGTGTTGATGATAATCTATTTTGAGATCCTTTATTCATTTGCCGCTAACAGCATTATTAAAAATCGCTTGAATTTAATTTTGAAAAGGCGACCTTAAAGTCTTTTGAAAGAATCCTAGCGGACTTAGTACTTATAGCTTCTCCACTATCCGAGGATGATTATATAAAGTAACTGGGATTTACTAAGCAGAGCTTAGCTGTGGCCAAATAATGCGCTGATATAATAGCGTGCATGGCTGGTCTATCTGATCATTTTTCTTTTTCTATGTGCCCTGTCCCTACAGGACGTATGTGATCATAGCTTTCCACGTCTCCCTATCCCTGGTGGCTCTTAGCCCACCTTCTCCTGTTACACCATGCAGCCCTCGTTCCATCATCCACCTGATCAGGTCCATCAAATATGTCTCTTTTCCCTGTATCTAGCCTGTTAGTATCAGGTTCTCCAAGCCCTCCTTCCTCATTGCATGTCCCAGGAACTTCAGCTGTCTCTTCCTGATTCTCAGTATTAATTTTCTTTTTGTTTCCATCATTTCTAGGACCTAATCATTGCTCACATGCTCGATCCATGATATTCGAAACATCCTTCTGTCGAACCACATTTCAGTTGCTTCACGTTTTTCCTTCAGCTTCGATGATATTGCCCAGCATTCACTGTCATTTTAAAGAACTGACAACACATAGCAATCCAGTACTCTCTTCCTTGTTTCTAGCGAAATCATCCTGTTTCTTAATATCTTACTCAACTTCTGGAATGCTTCCTTCGCCATGCCAGTTCGCCTTCGGATCTGTGTCGCACTTTCTGTCTTCTGTTATAACGCTTCCCAAGTATTTAAGTTTTTTTACCTGCTTGATTCTAGTAGCTCCGACTTATATTTGGCATATTGGGCTGCCCTTTTTTAGTGTTGACTATGCATTCTGTTTTCTTGCAGTTTATTTTAGTCCTTTCTTATCGCTCTCTTCAGCTACCTTCTGTAGGAGGTCTTGTAGTTTCCTTTCCGCTTCTGCTATCAGCACTCTATCATCTTCGTACCTTTGGTTGTTTAAATTGTCGCCTCCGATGACAAATCCAGGCATAACTTCTAGGGTCCTCAAAATATTATCGCTGTACAAGTTGAACAGATCCGGTGAAAAGGCACATCCTTGTCTTACGCCCCTTTCTATCTTTGTATATCTGCTGAATTCATTACCTACTAATGGGAAATGCATTCGATACGCACTTTAAGCATTGTACTTTGTGCGTAATAAAGATCCGCTTATCAAACAGTTACTTACCAAAATCTGCAAAGCGCACATGAAGATAGACAACTAACCATGATGACATCTATACTAGTAATGAGATTGCGTATGTAGTGTAACTGCGTGGAGTCAGTGATTTGTGTTAGAATTCCGACCACGTGCTTACTTTTGCACAATTATCATTGGTAAAAATACAACTCTACCATTTTATTTATTTATTTTTTTTAGTTTTTTCCCGTTTTTCCACCCAGATTCGGGTTAATTAATAGATTACACCCGGATCTTTAACTTTATATGGCAACCAGTCTCAGTGAACGAAAACTAAAAATTCACAACCATGGAGAAAGTATCTGAAAATCACTCCATTCGTATACAATGAAAGAAAATGAATCCATATTAAATCATGTTCGGCTACATGTTGAAGAGAAAAGCCATTAATAGGAAGTAGTGAAGATGCGTATCGACAGAAAGAGAATACGACAGAAACATTTTCCCCAACCAACAACACACATGAAAACAGTATAGAACAAGGGTAAGTATATTTGTATCATTAGTGTAAATATAGTAGTTTTATTTCGGTATCTGCTCTTAACTGTTTTAGCTTAGTAACTGAGTTTGGGGAAGAAAGAAATTGTAAAACCATTTTCACGACTGTAAAATTGAATTACGTTCTGCTTAGGCGAAGTTGGCTTTTTAACGATAGATTCCAGGCTTTACCAACATGAATGAAAATGCTTTTGTTCTCTAATCGTTGGCAATTAATGCCTCCTCAGTTCGTTTATTTTATTTTATTCTGTTTACTTTTTTGGAGGGCAAGGTTAATGTGTGACTTTGTTTTTAATTTTGTTGTTCTTTTCTCCATTTTGTTCGTCTTTGTGTATTTATGGTTTGAGAGATTCCAGCTAATCGCGGTTAATTTTTTTTCTCGTTTTTTTTTTCTCTTTTCAATAATGACATCGTAACTTAATGGACGTGTCTGTTCCAAGAAATTTTCGAGATTTTATTTGTTTCATGGAAAGCAGAGTCTTTCCGCCATATTAACGTATTAAGAGCATTTTGTTTATTTAGTTTGCTCATTCATTTAAGATTGTTAATACGTCATTTCACATCTATAGATCAACTGCGAATGACGAAGTTTTTCAACTGTCAAACATTTAAGTCTAGTTGTCTTTCTTGATCGCTTTTTTCTTTCATTCTTTCTTTATTTGTTTCTTTTTATTTTCTCGGTTTTTCTTATCCGTCTAACTTATTTCTTCACTTCTTTAATTTTTCTTTTTTCTTTTCCTCTTTCTTTCCATGTTCTTTCATCTTTCCGTTTTCTTAACACTTTTCATTCTTTCTTCCTTTATTTTCAGCCTTCCTTTATTATTTATAAGGCATTTTTTGTTTCATTTTTACTATTTCTCTTCGTTTTTCTTCTTTCATGTCTGTCTCTTTATGCTTTCTATTTATTTTTAAAACTTTTTCTTTCATTTTTTATTCCTTCCTGCTTTTTTTACATATATTATTTGATTTATTTATTTTCTTCGATGCCTCATACAAAAACATGGCTGATCGTCCCCTGATGAATATATAATCATTTTAACTGAGACATTAAGAGAACTCCTTATATAACCAAAAATCACAAGATTAGTTTGTCAACAAACCACATACTGTATTTACTAACATTAGCTTAGTCAGGATCAAGGCGTTAAAATTAGGGTTCTTATGGGGTTTTGAAATAAGTACATGAAATGTGATTGGATACATGTGAATTTGTAGTTCTTTTAGGTGTTTTGTTTGTTCCGAACAAGCGCCATCATGATCTGCAAAATTTCATCTTTTTTTACATATATGCAATATTATTTTTTCCTTGACTATAACTCTTAGTTCACGTACTGTCATTCATGGACACGTTTTATTATGTAGATTACTCACTGGTGTCCTATGTCTTTCTTGCTCCAATATATCTTGTGAGTATCTAATTTTCTAAGCCATTTAACTCATTATGCATCACAGAATGTTTAATTGTTCTTTTCTGATCCTATGTATAAGACGTTTAACGTTTTTATTTTCATTAAAAGTTCTTGAGCTCTTCTCAGTATCGTTCTGTATAGCCAAATCTTTTTTATTCACACAAAACTCTTCTTCAACAAATCGAGATGTTTGTTTCTGTTTCTGGTGTTCCTGGGTTAGGTGGTGAATAACATATACATAAAGACAGTTTGAGATATTAATTTATACTAATGTCTACCCAATGCAAAGCGTTTGACACATTGAAGATAGACAGTTACTGTGTGATCTTGTATGAAAGTCTGTTCCACAAAATAACAGATTTTACGAAGAAGCCGTCTAAAAAGAACTTAGTTTTTTTATTATTGAAATATGAAAGAAATGGGGATGATTCTGCTTAGTGTACCTGTCATGGTGTGTCCCGGTTTTAAAGAAGGGTTGGACTGTAGTTCGTCAAAAACAAAAAGGTATGAAATAGCGCTTTTTAAGTTGTTGGAAAGGGATTGTAGTGTGGAAAATTACTTATTACTTATAGAGACACTGAGACGCTTTTGAACTCTTTCAAAACAGGCAAGTAAAGGCTGGGCAGCTCTAGCCCGGATATGGCAAAAGTATTCCATTTTTGTCTGATCTGGCCAGCTTCGTAATTTAATTGGCTACTTGGCTAAATTAATTTTTTTAATTTAAACCTAGAAACAAGAGTGATTAGAAGTATATTTTTCTTAGTAGATTTTAGGATATTTGAGAGTCAAAAACAAGTTACTATATTTTCAATAATATTGGGTGATGAGAAAAAAATAATTATAGTGACGCTGAATAAATGTCATGCAAAAACATTGGGCCACCAGCAAAAATTTCCTGTTTCAGTTGATGTCTTAAGTTACAAAGAATTTTTTGAAAAAAAGGAATCATTATTATTACTGAAAGTTCAAAACATCATGATATTGGGTTGGTAATTAGTGATGGTACCAGTGGTTCTAATAATTGCTTGGATGCTATATGGCATTGAATAGAACAAATTCTATATTTTCACATTAAGAATTATTTCCATTCTTTTTAGATTTGATGGCTGACGCTAGGGCACTTTTTTCTTTAGTTCCCCCACCGCAATGGTTCAAATTTATTTAGATCAGGTCTTTGTGCTAACCAGGCTACGAAGAGTTGAACATCTAAAATATGTCTCAGTCTTCGTAATGAAGACTTGCTTTAAATGAATGTGTGTTGTGATGCATTGAATATCGTCTCTGAACGAGAAATTGGAGAGGTGAGTTTGAATGCATCGAAACTCGACGGATTTGGTGTTAGTCGGAATCGCTACCCACTAAGCCATAGGCGCATGGAAACAGCGATAAATTTTAAGTTGTATATAAGCCGTGTAGAAATGATGGAAACAAAAAGGAAATTAATACTGAGCATCAGGAAGAGACAGCTGAAGTTCCTGGGACATGCAGTGAGGAAAGAGGGCTTGGAGAACCTGATACTAACAGGTCAGATACAGGGAAAAAGAGACAGGAGAAAGCAACGGATAACCTATTTGAAGGACCTAATCAGGTGGATGACGGAACGAGGTTTGCATGATGTAACAGGAGAAGGCGTGCTCAAAGCCACTAGGGATAGGGAAACGGGTAAAGCCATGATCGCCTACGTCCTGAATGGACAGGGTACATAGAAGATACTCGCTTGGCTGCTAATCAAAGCTGTTGAACCCAATCTGTCCTGCTATTCAAGAGAAAAAAATTGATGTCATATATTTCCCAAAGGTATTTGTGCCGATGTGAATGAAGCGAAATCGAACTGACTTTCCGATCTCTCATTCCGAGCTAATATCTATTACATCACAACACAGAAGCATGTACATAGTTAATACATTTGTTTATCTAAAAAACACTATTGCTCGGTAAGTGAGAAAATCAAATATAATTTTTTTCATAAAACATTAATAACTTTGCTAATACACACACACAAACACACACACACACACACGCGCACACATCCTTGTTTAAACAAAATTGACAATGCGTTTCTTAAACTAAAATGTTGAAAACGGTTATTTCTCCTTTAAATTTTATCTGAATTTACAGATTAATATATATATATATATATATATATATATATATATATATATATATATAAGTACAAAGTGGGCATTGAAGTCAACATATACAGTTTGTTTCATGTTAAACGAAAGCATGAAAATGACAGTAGTGGTCGGTTACTGATAAATTTAATTCATAAATTACAAACCTCTGCCATTTTCATGACGTGGATCACTTGTTTTTCTGCTGTCTATTCACAAGAGACACATTTTATGAGCTGCATATATATTCATCATCCACATACAAACCTGTTTCGCTGTATCACGGCTCTTGAGTGTGGCTAGATATCCACTTGTTTCCAGCCGGGATCGAAACTCGATCTGACTTGGTGTCAGTCGGAGTCGCTAACCCCTAAGTCATAGGCTTATTGAATCAGAAAAGGGAAATTTTAGCGTGATATATATAAGCGGTGTATACACATGCCATTCAAAGATAGAACCCAATTCATTGCTGAGGAGTAATGCATAAATGCAAAAGTGGTAGCTGTTTTTTTTTTAATTTTCCTTAATCGTAACGAGAACATTATATATATATATATATATATATATATATATATATATATATATATGTATATATATATGTTTGGACCAACTGACGTTAGATCAAAAAATGCTCAATGCATAATAAAAAGAAAACAAATTGAATATAAAAAGCCAAAACTATGTAACAGAACAAAATACATACCACAGTTTCCTCCGCACAGATCTCTGCAGCCAAAAGTGTCCTCGAGACCTAGGTAGCAAATAAGAAGAGTGGATATATTTTTAAATTCCTAAAATTACTAGAATTTCATGTATTATTAAAACCAGTAATTATCTTTCTAGAAATTTCCCCCTGGAAAACTAAAGCCATCTTTAAACATTTTATAATATATTTGTAGTCTATATCTATATTTTTTACAACCGGTCCAAAACTGGGAGCCACTTAAGGTCAAGACTGACACAGTAAGAAGTTCAGTTTATGCGGATATTTAGCGATAACAGTAAAAACCTAGACTTGAAGAGGCCAAGATAATCCATACATATATACATACATACAAACAGACACGCATATCCATATATACCACCACACCTATAACACACAAACACAAATATGCCCCCCATATATATATATATATATATATATATATATATATATATATCAGCATGCGGTATGGGTATCTAAGAATCCAAAGGAGTATCCTGTACATACAGTGGTAGGATAACTCTCTAAGAGAGCTCTAAATATATATGCATATAAATACATATATAACGAATAAAAGAAAAATGAAGGCAGACACGTTATTTCATGGGGAATCTCGCGAACCATCACCAGCTTCCGTCTTTATTTTACAAAAGATTTTATACGAATCGTATTTTAAATAGATATTCTGTTTATAATCAAACAGTAATATATATTTATTTCTATCGGCCTGATTATTTACGATAAATTTTTGTTACGAAAATGTGCGTCATTCGGCAGGATTTTCGTAATATAAATTTATCGGAAATAATCAGGCCGGTAGAAATAAATATATAATACTGTTTGAATATAAACAGAATATCTACTTAAAATACGAGTATCCACCAAATATAATGTTCCAAAAAATCATTTCAAATTGTCTGTTGTTCATAACCAGTTTCGTTAATTTCCGTAATATATATGTATATATATATATATATATGGGTGTTTATATATATATATATATATATATATATATATGTATATATATATATATATACATATATACATATATACATGGGTGTTTATATATATATATATATATATATATATATATATACATAATATGAGGGATACTAATAAATTCTCGGTCATGTCAAGATTTTCTAATAAAACTCTTGCCTAATTTTGTGAAGTGGTTCAGTCCGAAACCTTTTCAGCATCCTCACGATTTCAAATTTGATATTTATATATATTTTTATATTTATTTATCTTATTTAGATATATATATCTCCTGAGAAATTTTACTATTTTTTAGACTGTTTTTTTTATAGCCTCTAGAGAATACATGAAACTAAAAACAAAAAGCAAAGAGACAAAGAATTCTTTTCATCTCAACTTACACAACGTCGGCTTCACTCGTCGCATTCTTTTGATGTTGGTAATGTTCGATCTATTGATCGACCTATCGATCGTCCTGTTGAGAGTACCCGGATGTTAGACCTTCATTTTATTTCTCGCATTTTATTTCGTCTTATGCAGAAACATGTTCCTATTTATTAGATTGGGGCAGATATTCATGATTACATTCTTCTTTTAGTGCTTCCAGAAAATTCTCTCTTCGCATTTTTCCATCTTTCTGTGAAGCCGGCACGAGCCATAAACAAACGTGAAGGATATGAGAGTTCACTTAATAGTCCTTGTCTCTTTACCACTAAATCGCCCATTCCTCTTTCTTTTCTTACTTTCCACCTTCTGCTTTCTTTCGGTATATCTATTCATTTTACTTCTTTTTTCTTCATCTTTTCATTCTCTTCTTTATTTTTCTTATTTTCTTATTTCTTTTTTTCTTCTTTCTTTTCAGTTTTCGTTCCATCGTTAGGTTTTTCGATTCTTTTTTTCTTTTCCGTTTTTCCACCATTTATTCTCTTATTTTTCTTTCTTAATTTACTCTTTCTTTTTTCATTCTCGCCTTCATTTTATTTGTTTATTCATTTATCTTCGTTTCTTTCTCTTTATTCTCTTTTTAGTTATTCTTATTTTCTTATTTTGGTTTTTACTTCTTCCTTCCTTCCTTCTTTCCTTCCTTCCTTCCTTCCTTCCTAGCCTTCCATCTATTTTTCTATATATTTTTCTTCTTTATTCTTGTTCATTTTCTTCCTTTTTTATTTTCTTATTTTCATGTTTACTTTTTCTTCCATTTACTCTTTCCTTTCTTCTATTTTTCTATAAATTTTTCTTCTTTATCTTCTTTATTCTTCTTTATTCTTTTTCCTTATTTGTTTTCTTCTCTTATTTTCATGTTTTCTTTTTCTTCCTTTTACTCCTTCCTTCCTTCCTTCCTTCCTTCCTTCCTTCCTTCCTTCCTTCCTTCCGTC
Organism: Ascarosepion bandense; assembly: GCA_037127315.1. Classification (NCBI taxonomy): domain Eukaryota; kingdom Metazoa; phylum Mollusca; class Cephalopoda; order Sepiida; family Sepiidae; genus Ascarosepion; species Ascarosepion bandense. Next base: position 451,891 of record JBBBDQ010000813.1, read on the forward strand.
TTTCTATTTTTCTATATATTTTTCTTCTTCATTCCTCTTCCTTTCCCTAAACATCCTTACTTTTTATTGTCCTCTTTTAATTTTTAATTTTTCTGTTCCCGATTTTTTTTCTACTTTTCTTCTTCGCCTCTTTATATTTCTTTCTTTTAGGATTCCTTGTTCTCTTTGTTCTTGCCTTTCTTATTTGTTTTGCATTTTCTCTCCAGCAGTTTTACCATTTTCTACACTTCCTTTTCTTTAATTTCTCGTCTGTTTCTCTCTTCACCCATCGCCTTTACTTTTCACTTTCTTGTCTACCTTCCTCTTTCTTTTACTTCATGTATTCATACTTTCTCCATATTTTTCTACTATTTTCATTATCTTCCTTCTTTTATTTGCTTGCTTTTTATTCACTTATTTTGCTTTTTTCTTCTTTTCCTTCAACTCTTTCTCTCTCTTCTTTTTTTAATCTTTCTTATTTTATTTAAATTTTTCTTTTTTTTTTATAATTCTTCATCACTCTTCCTCTTTCTTTCATCTCCTCCGATTGCGATTTTTCATTTTCATTTTTCTCAACTTTCTTCTTTTCTTCCTTATTCTCTCTTTCTAATGTCTTCTTATTGTTCTTCTCCTTTATCTACATTTCTTCTCTTTCGTTTTTTCTCGTACATTTTCTTTCTTTTCTCATTTTCCTCTTCCTCTCTGCCTGCAGTATTCATCTCCTCTTCTCTTATTGTTCTTTCCCTATTTTTCTGTTAATTTTTTATTTCTTTCTTCACTATTTTCTTTTACTTCTTTTGCTTCTTTCTTTTCTATTCCTACGTCACTCTTTCTACTTTCTTTTCAATTTTCTTAACGTGTCCTTATTCATTCTCTCTTCGCCTGCGTTTGCTTCTTTGCATTCTACATCATGTTTATTTACTCCCACCTTTTACCAAATTCTTCATTTTAATTCGTTCCTTCTTCTAATACAAGGATGTGCATTGTGATGCAGTAGACATCGAATCTGAACGACAAATCGGGAGCCGAGTTCGAATTCCAGTTGAATTCCTTGCATTCACTTGCGCACAAATACCCTTGGGAAAGGTAGTAATCCATCTCTTCCCTCCAGTTATGGATTAAATAATAGGACAGACTGGGTTGTTTCTACTTTCTTTTCAATTTTCTTTACATGTCCTTATTCATTCTCTCTTCGCCTGCGTTTGCTTCTTTGCATTCCAGATCATGTTTACTTACTCCCACCCTTTACCAAATTCTTCATTTTAATTCGTTTCTTCTTCTAATACCAGGATGTGCATTGTGGTGCAGTAGATATCGACTCTAAATGACAAATCGGGAGCCGAGTTCGAATTCCAGTTGAATTCCTTGCATTCACTTGCGCACAAATACCCTTGGGTAAGGTAGTAATCCATCTCTTCCCTCCAGTTATGGATTAAATAATAGGACAGATTAGGTTCAGTAGCCTTGCTCGGCAACCAGCCTACCGCAGAAATTAATGGCAACCTACTGTGGAATAATATTCTGCCCATGATCTTCCAAGCGTGTATCACGTGTGGCACTTAACTGACTGACTCCTAACAACACTTCTTTTTCTTTATTTTTCCCTTATTTTTATTATCTTCTTCTATGTTGTTCTTATTTCAATCTTCTTCTTCTATGTGCCGTATCATTTTGAAACTTAAGCGATCATGGCCTTCCACGTCTCCCGATCATTAGAGGCTCATCACACTTTCTCCTGTTACCCACCAAAACCCCGCTCCACCATCCAACTGCTGAAACTCTTCAAGTGTATTACGCGCTGCTTTCCTCTGTTTCACGTTTCCTCTTTCTGACCAGAGAGTATTAGGTTTTCCAAGCCTTCCTTCCTCATTACATGTCCCAGGAACTTCAGTTGTCTTTTTATGAAATTAGTTTCCTTTTCTCTTCCAACCTCTTCAAAACCTTATCGTTTCTTTCATGCTCGGCCGATGGTATCCTCAACACCCTTTTGAAGAACCACATTTCGGTTGCTTCAAGTCTATCCTCCATCCTTGATGAGATGGTCCAGCATTCACTGCCACATTGAAGGACAGATATCACATAACAATCTAGTACTGTCTTTTTTGTTTTTAGCGAGCATTTCCTCTCTTTCAATACTCTACTCAGCTTCTAAAATACATCGTTGGCCGTGACAATTCGCCTTCTTGTCTCAGTGTCGCACTTTCCGTCTATTGTTAGAACACTCCCCGGGTATTTAAATTTCAGTTCCTGCTTCATTTAACATCATTCCCTCACTTGTAGTTGGGATTTTGGGCTATTCGGTTTTTGTAGCGTAATGATCTCCATAATGTAATATGATCCCAAGTAGGTATATTGCTGACAACACTACGGTTTACTCTCGCCTCCATCAAAAGGCTGACCAAGCAAACCTCGCTGCCGAGCTTGAAAAGGACCTCCAATCCGTGGTGGACTGGGGTAAGAAATGGCTCGTGAATTTCATTGCTTCCAAAACGAAGCTGCTATCTATTAACCACCACAGACAATCGCTCCTACCCCTAATTAGCATGGATCAGTCTAGTCTCCTTGAAAGTAAAGCACTGCACCTCCTCGGGTTAACTCTCACAATAGACCTCGAGTGGAATGACTATATAGAATCTATAGTTAAATCTGCTGCTAAAAAGGTCTGTTCTCTGTGCAGGGCCTAGAAGTTTTTCCCGTCTGAAACAATCCTGCACGTATACAAATCTACCATCTGCTCGTGCATTGAATACTGCTGCCATATCTGGTCGAGTGCTCCTGCTATCAACCTAGGGGTTCTTATCATGATTCAACGGAGAAACTGTAATGTCGTCGATCCCGACATGGCAGCTTGGATACAGTCACTTTCTCACCGGCGCAATATGGCTTCCCTGTATCTCTTCTACAAATACTTTCATGGCTTCTGCTCAGATGAACTTAACTCACTGGTATCCCTATACATGAATTTACTCGAGCCACAAGACTAGCAACTAGGTCCCACCATTTTACTGTGAAACCAATAAAATGTAAACAAAAGTTCTACTCCAGTTTTTATTATTTCAAGATATTTTTGTGTAATTTTGGTAAATATATCTGTTAAATAGATATCAGTGTTATTGACATTTTCTAGTAGCTTAGACGACAATTTATCAATTGCACCCTTTATATATAGTTCTGCCTTGTCAGCTTAATCGTTAGCATTACCGTTCTTTTCTGAACATTTCCACTTGCACTTTTATTGTATCTAACCTGATTAGACAATGTCTCAGATGTCATTTTCAGACTGACTCCTCAGGTCCGTGTGGTAAGTAAATTCTATAACCAAAATTAAAACCGAGCCGGGCTATGGTTAAGAGCCATAGTCAGTAACTTTGGGAATTGCACAATAAAAGCTTTAGGTTCCTGTCGAAAATTCTAAGTATTATGCCACCACCCTGGGGACTGGATATATTCTAGTATTTACAACTTGTCACTTAGGTTTGTCGTGTCCGTCAGAGAGGCGGTAACTTATAGCCAATAATAACGCTAGCTACGCTATCACTTCACCTGCCATGTGACTTCTAACCCACCCGCATCTCGCTCTTAACGTGCATCCTTCAATAAAGGGAGAGAAGAGGGGTATTTGTATGTTTGGGTGTGTCTTATAGAAGTCGTGGAAGAAAGAAAAGAGAAAGAAAGATGGTGGAAGAACTGGAGACAGAAAAACAAATTTAAAAAGAGACTGTTAAAGGAAAGACGTCATTAACTAAGCTTTTCTTAGTTTGATACAAGGCCAAAATTATAGGGCACTCAGTGATGATCGTGTTCATACAATTAGAATTGAATAGTCAATCTGAAAACTCGTTAACCATTGCATCTTTCTAAAACGGCCACCAGGAAGATAAAGTCAAAAGAGACGCGAAGAGAATGTGGTAAAGATGTGTCCGGATATAAAAATAAGGTTAAACATGGAAAAAGAGAATCTGGGAAAATAAATAAAGGAATGGAAAAAGAAAAAAAAAACAAAGAAAAAATTAAAAAATAGTTATAAAAATAAAAAAAAACTGAACTGGTTATAAAAGTAAGAAAGGAAAAATATTGAAAAAATGAAGAAAGGAAGAGAAAAATAAAAAAGAAAGATTTGGGAAAAAGGAAAATGAAAAAGAATTTGGAAATAAAATAAAGGAAAGAATAAAAAAAGAAAGAATTTGGAAAAAACAAAAAATTGGAAAAATGAAAGAAAGAATAGAAAAATAAAGATAAAAACACATGGACAAAGAAATAAAAAGTAAAAGAAAGGGGAAAGAGAGAAAGAATGAATTTCGATTAAAGATAAAAAGCAGAAAGAATAAGAGGAAGAACAAAAAATAGCATGTAAACATTTAAACAGAAATGAAATAAAAATAGAATCAAAAGAAATTAAGAAAGAATCTGGATGAAAAGAAAAGAAAGAAAGAAAAAATGAAAAAAAGATCGAAGAAAAAACAGACCGAAATGAAATAAAAATTAAACAAAAAATGAATCTGGGAAAAAAAAGAAAATTTAGGAAAAAAAAGTATAAAAGTCAGAAGAATAAAACAAGTGGAAATGAAATTAAAAAGAAACGAAAAAGAAAGAAAGCTAGAAAAACGAAAAAATGAAACGAAGAAAAATGTAGGAAAATAAGAAATAAAAAATAACAGAAATCAAACAAAAGGAAATTAAAAAATAATGAAAAAAAAAAGAAAGAATGAATGAAAATGAGTGATTAAATGTCAGAAAATGAGAGCTAAAATCAGAAAGCTAACGAGGGAAAAAGAGGAGAAAAATATATTTGTGAAGAGAGAAAATGGGAAGATTTGCCAGGAAGATATTGGAAATGCTTAATCGTAAACTGTATGGGTAAATAAAGAAACGAAAAGATCGCGGTAGGGTGAGTCAGAAAGATGGTTGGTGAAGAGAAATGAGAAATAGATAAATAAGAGAAAGGTAGACTGCTGAAAGTATGTGCTGTTCATGTCGTTGATAATGGCTCAGAATGAGCAAGCGGAGATCCGATTTCAAATTCCAGTCAACATCGTTACAGTCACTTACACGCAAATCCCCTTTGAGAAAGGTATGAATTAATAGTAAGATATACTTGACCCTTGGTTGGCAACACGTCTAGGAAAAAGACACGTTTGAAATTATATACATATATGAAGATAAAATCGACAAAAATACATTAGAGAAAGAAAAGAAAAGAGGCAAATAACGATTGAGCTTTCTAGAGAGGAAAATTTTAAAAACAGTTACCACTTCTGCGATTTAAGCATTACTCTTTAGCAATGAATTGAGTTCTTCTGGCGACTGGCGTGTGTATACACCGATTATATATTACACGCCAAAATTTCCCTTCTCCTGTTTCATGGACCTATGGCTTAGGGGTTAGCGACTCCGACTGACACTAAATTAGTTAAGTTTCGATCCCCGCCAGAAGCAAGTGGATGTCTAGTCACACTGATGAGCTGTGATACAGCAAAATAGGCTTGAATGTGGATGACTAACATAACTTGTTTAATTATGTGTTGAGTTCTCTCTCTCTCTCTCTCTCTCTCTCTATCTATCTATCTATCTTTCTCTCTCTCGCATATATGCCTTGAACATACGGATCGAAATCTGACTAGATGAATAGAATGAGTCAAGAACAGTTAATAAAAAAGGTCTTTAATCCAACATGTTTCAGTGTAACAAGTTTCTTCAGAGATTTTTTGAAGACGACTGATTAATAAAGTCAGATACGTGTCACTTTAAAAAAAAATCTGTTATTTTATTACACGTGACATTGTCTCTGAGTTTTTACAAAAATGTTTAAAAAACTTTTAAATCCTTCTTCTTTGAAAGTTTCTGGAGAAATTGTTAAAGTGAATTAAATTAGAGAAGAAAAGAAAGAGAGAAAAATCAAATATATAATAATTAAGTATAACATCAAGAGAGAGAGAGAGAGAGAGAGAGAGAGAGAGAGAGAGAGATTGAAAGAAAGAGAATTTTAAAAAAATATCTAAGTCCTGAATAGAGAGAGGAAAGGAAGCAAGATGAAATACAGCAAGAAAGAGAGACAAAAACGGAAAAGAAATAAAGACCTTATAGAAGAAAAAGGAAAGTGAGGAAATAAATATTAATGGAGAGTTAGGATAAATAACCAAAATGATATAAAAATGGGGAGAGAAATACAGTTAAAGATAAAAAGGAAGAAATGGAGAAAGACAGCGAGAATTACAAAGAAGAAACGAGAAAAGTAGAACTAGAAAAAGAAAAAGAAAATAAGAGAAAGATGCATGAGAATTGGAGAAAGTAGAAAAGAGAGAAGAATCTAATGAATTTAGAAGCGTGTCCTTAATCTCAGTGTCCAAATCTAAGTTCATAATTTATTTACTCATTTCGGAAGTCCGACAGTTATGGCGGCAAACTGAAAAGGACACTCGTAAAAACATGTTTGATATCAAATTGTCTTCTCGCCTGGGCCAGCCACTTTAGCAATCATACTGATCCTGACAAGCAAGTCCTGGAAAGCGACGCGCGCATAGTTTGTGGCCTGCCTTTTGCAACCGGTAAGCCAGATCCATCATTACCCCGACAAGAAAGTGCCTCTCTTGATCGGAACCATAAAGACAAACGAGCTGTCCAACTAACATGCTAATCATTTGTCATTGAGTTTAGCGTTGAACTGTGTCGCGTCGATTTCATAAATCCTCTTCTTTCTACTTTGATCCCTGATCAAATTCATTATTCGATCAGAATATCTACTTCGATTTTCTTCTTAATGAATATCCAGATTATCGATAGCCTATGGAATCTTCATTCTTGGACAAGCCGTTGCCATTACTTACTGGCAATGTATGTAACGTGTATAACAGGTAACAGGTAATTCATGGATGTAACATGTATGTAACATGTATAACAGGAAACAGGTAATTAAAATTTCAGCTTGTTAAATCGTCATCAGTTTCACGATTGAGGTTGGATATCGGGTCTAAGAACAGCTGAGCACCTCAGCAGATCCCTACACATTTGCTGGTTGCGTGCCAATTTCTTAAGTCTCTGTGAGTTGTCATCCAATCTACTCAACGACGTTGATTGTCTGAAGTTTGCCTCTTCTTTTTCCTTACAATGACACTTTTTAAGATAGCACTGGAAAGATTTGTTGGGCCTAATGACGTTATTACTTTTTGTTCTTAACGCTAAATAAGAGCTCTTCTAATGGGTCTGGTTCTTATCACAGACTGCCAAATAAAATATATAAAAAATGTCTACATTCCACAACATTTATGCTTGTATGAGTCGTTCATTTTCGTAATTTAACATTTAATATTTTCTTAAAATATCTATTAATATAATAATAAAAATATCAAAAATAAATACATATTCATATATATATATATATATATATATATATATATATATAAGAGAGAGAGAGAGAGAGAGAGAGAGAGAATCTATTTTATGAATGAAACTGAAACTTTCAGTTCTGGGTCATTTCGATCAAAGACTTCAAAGAATTCTTTGATGTGGTCTGATGACATTACAAAATGAAAGTCATTCATCCGGGTATTGGTATTTATTGTTTGGCACCAAAATTCAGCAAATTTGCTGGCGAACACGGTTGTAAAAATCTGCTTCAGAGCAGTCAGTTTTCTACCATTCACTCACCTGACAAGTAACCTAAAAAAGAGAAAGAAACAGCAATTCCCTATTGAAGTTATTTTTAACCAATTTTAAATTCTTGTCGGTACTTTGTTTTTCATTTTTTTAGCCAGTGACACATTCACTAAAAAAATAAACTTTCTTGGGTTGGTTTCTGTGTTCTCTTTTCACTTTATCATATTTCTTTTGTTGCACACATGACAATATATATATATATATATATATATATATATATATATATATAAATGTGTGTGTATGTGTGTGTGTGTGTTGAAAGAGAGAAATGAACATTGAGGTCATCATTTAGCGGCTGTTTCTTGCTTAAACGGCATTAAGTCTTATGTCCATAATACACCTTTGACCAGCATATACTAATAGTCGAGTCATAGCGCAACATGTTACCTGAAGATTACGTGTAACAGCCTGTTGCCTCTAGCCGTTGATCTCGATGTCCACTTTTATTTCTATATACGCTATATCGCCAATATCGAGCACTTGAACTCATATATGTAGCATACCATAAAACTATATTTTTATCGCACACGCACAAACAGACACATTATATATATATATATATATATATATATATATATATATATATATATATAGTTAAATATAACAGACAATGAATGTCTGTTATGTTTAATCATCAGCAGTTCTAAACATGGCATTTTGTTTTTATTTTCAGGTCAAAATGAAGACAAAAATGGTCAAATATTTAGACATTTTATTATGCTGGGTCTAAGATTTCGGCTCACATAAGTCAACTTCAGCGAGGTTACAGGGACGTTGACATAAAGACATCCACCATGAATTATCTTGTGTTCACAGGAAACATTGCTATGCGAAATAGCAAATAGCAGACGCAGTTCGTAAAATTGTAATACAGTTCTATGATGTCAAACCCTGTGAGAGATGGAAATGTTAACAGAACCATATGTCTAAATGCAATGTAATGTATTGTGTCCATATTGAAATGTGATTTTATTAAGTTTTGTTTGCATTGATTTGATGTAGATGGCCTTCAACGTTTCTTTGAGTTCTCTGAATATGGCTTGTGTGAGCGGAAAGCTTAGACCCAGCATAATAAAAACATGTCCAAATCTTAGATAATTTTTATCTTCATTTTCACTTGAAATTAAAGCTAAAATAATGTATAAAACGGCTCTTGATTAAACATAATAGACATTCATTGTCTGTTATATTTAACAATATATGTTTAGAAAGTTATCTGCTGCCTTGATACACTTAGTATATATATATATATATATATATATATATATATATATATATATATATATATATTATTTGCGCGTGTGTGTATATAGAGTTAAAACATTTAGTCTTACGTTATGTCTTATTATTTTAAAGGTCATTTTGTTTGTTGTTATACTATATACTTTATGTAGTGGACAACCGTATTTGTATAAACGCTGACCCTTTTACACGAAAGCAAGTTAGAACTTATGGAATCACGCGAGATCAATTATTTTTAAAAGCTTGCTGATCTGTGCAGTATTCTGTGTCCGAGCAGACTAAAAGCACACTAGATAGGACAGCGATTTTCCATAAAAAATGTTAACGTATTTTCGAAACTTGTTGGAGATTCCATGATTCAGGCCGGTAGACAAAATTGAAAGTGTTTTAAATCAGGGCCTCCCTCCAAATATCAATTAGTTAAGTGCCATACGTGATACACGCATGGGCGATCATGTCTCTTTAGGAACATGACTGATTGGACAGAAGATTATCAAGCAGTAGGTTGCCATTACTTTCTACGGTAGACTGCTTGCCAGCCAAAGCTATAGAAACCAATCTGTCCTGTTATTTAACCCATAATTAGAGGGAAAAAAACGAATTACTACCTTTCCTAAGGGTATTTGCGCGAAATATCACTTTTCGTTAAAAGAACGTTTAAAGTAATAATATATATATATATATATATATATTTAGTATATCGAGGCAGCAAGTAATTTTCTAGACATATGCTATTAAATATAAGAGACAATGAATGTCTATTATGTTTAATCATGAGCCGTTCTAAACGTCGTATTTTTGCTTTAATTTCAGTTGAAAATAAAGACAAAAATTCTCCAACATTTGGATAATTATTTATTGGTTTTCTTCTAAGCTTTCGGCTCACATGAGCCATCTTCAGAGAGGTAGTTTAAACTGAAATATTATAAAATCCAACATCACCGACGATTTTATTTTGTGTTGACATAAAACTCCGCTTGGCAACGGCAATAGTTACCAAAAATAATAAATGCAGTTCTTAAGTTTCGAATGCGGTTTTATGACGTTACAACGCGGGATAGCGCGAAATGACAACAAAACCATCTAGTCAAATGCAATGTAATATGTTATTTCCTGTTTTAAAGTTGATTTTATTGAGTGTTGGTTGTTTTGATTTGATGTACATGGCCTCCAATATCTGCAGGTTCCTCTTACTGTGTGTATGAGTAAGGATCACCGTATTGTTGACCAAAATCTGTCTGATATTACCTACATGTTTATGTTTTTCAGAGAAATGTTGTTTAATAGTACTCTGATCAGAAAGATGACATGTAAGTCTACGGGAGAGCGTGGTTGTGGTAAAACCAATATATGTACTAGGTTTTTGAGTAGTATCAGAGATGCAATCTCTGAATGGGCATGTAAATTGGTACACTACATTGGTTTTTTGTAAAGAATTTAGTTTAGTGCCTGTTGGGTTATTATAGACTATGAGGTCAATTGTTTTAAACTTTTTATAATATATAATGAGTTTAATTTGATTATTACTTTCGACTGGTTTAACATTTCTACGTATTATGTTTTTGAGAGTTTTTTCATCTTGTTTATAATTATTATGTATTTGGTTGCAATAGTATAAGTTAATAGTGTTATGTTTATTTTGATGTAAACCATTATTATTAATATTATCATTATTGTTAGAGCTATTGTTAAGTTTGTTGAGATACATTTTAATTTGTTGATCAATAACGGAGTTAGGAAATCCATTATTGACTAGTGTTTGCTTAATGTTGTGTTACACAACATTAAGCAAACACTAGTCAATAATGGTCAGGCACTAAACTAAATTCTTTACAAAAAACCAATGTAGAGGTACCAATTTACATGCCCATTCAGAGATTGCATCTCTGATACTACTCAAAAACCTAGTACATATATTGGTTTTACCACAACCACGCTCTCCCGTAGACTTACATGTCATCTTTCTGATCAGAGTACTATTAAACAACATTTCTCTGAAAAACATAAACATGTAGGTAATATCAGACAGATTTTGGTCAACAATACGGTGATCCTTACTCATACACACAGTAAGAGGAACCTGCAGATATTGGAGGCCATGTACATCAAATCAAAACAACCAACACTCAATAAAATCAACTTTAAAACAGGAAATAACATATTACATTGCATTTGACTAGATGGTTTTGTTGTCATTTCGCGCTATCCCGCGTTGTAACGTCATAAAACCGCATTCGAAACTTAAGAACTGCATTTATTATTTTTGGTAACTATTGCCGTTGCCAAGCGGAGTTTTATGTCAACACAAAATAAAATCGTCGGTGATGTTGGATTTTATAATATTTCAGTTTAAACTACCTCTCTGAAGATGGCTCATGTGAGCCGAAAGCTTAGAAGAAAACCAATAAATAATTATCCAAATGTTGGAGAATTTTTGTCTTTATTTTCAACTGAAATTAAAGCAAAAATACGACGTTTAGAACGGCTCATGATTAAACATAATAGACATTCATTGTCTCTTATATTTAATAGCATATGTCTAGAATATATATATATATATATATATATATATATATATATATATATATATATTCGTAATCCAGAAACATGCCTGTTTCGCTGTATCACAGTTCTTCAGCGTGGATAGACATCCACTTACTTCTGGCCGAGATCGAAACTCAACCGATTTGGTGTCAGTCAGAGTCGTTAACCTCTAAACCACAGGCTATAGGCGCATAAGATTAAATATGGGAAATTTTAGCATGTTATATATATATATATATATATATATATATATATATATATATATATATATATATATAAGTTACTCCTTTTTTATTAGCAAGATTAAAAATTTAAATATTCTACGGATACATGTGGATAAACACTTAAAATGTAAATTTAAAATTTAAAATAATAAAATGCTAGGAGAAGAAAGAAAGGCGCGTAAATCATGAGTGTTACAAATTTAAATATTCAAATATTACATGGACATTAAAATTTTAAAATTTCAAATAGAAATAAAAATAAGATATAATAAAAGAAAATAATAACAAGATAAAAAATTTAAATATTCTACAGTTACACGTGGATAAAAATTTAGAGTTTAAATTTAAAATTTACAATTAAAATTAAGAATAATAAAAAATGAGGGAGAAGTAAGCAAAAGGACGTAAATCATGAGTTTTAAAAAATTAAATATTCAAATATTACAAATACATAAAAACAAAGGGAATATCGTAGCTAAATCCACACATTGCAACGGAAAAAAGATAACTGTAATCTATGCCTTTTTAAAAAAACTTATCATCTTAAGCCATATCGGGAATCCGAATTTGTTTAAAAAATTGATTTAATCACCACATTCTTTCATAGAAAAATACTTACTTGAATTCTTAGACCCAGATTGGTATAGATTCCTCTATCTGTTTATTTATTTATTTCCCCCACAATATTACTTTTAACTGTTAATTAAGCCCTTTATTTTTGCTCCTTACAATTTTAATTCTAAATTCAAAATTTTACCTCTTAAATTTTCTCTTCAGTTTTCTTTTATTTTATTTCATCTTATTTTTATTTTCCTACATTTTAATGCACATATAATATATGAATATTTACAATCTAAAACTCATGATTTATGTCCCTTTGATTTCTTCTCCTTGCATTTTATTATTTTTTATTTTAAGATACTTTTAATTTTAATTTTTAATTTTATATGTCACCGTAGAATATTTAAATGTTTAATCTTGTTCTTTAAAAAAAGAAGTAACTTAACTTTATAAGATTCAATTCCTATTAGCATCGAGTGAACTTAAATTCAAATCTATCAAATTTTCAGTTTCAAATATACACATGATGATTGCATAACGCATGAAACTCCAAGCCGTGCCATAGACGTAATATATATATATATATATATATATTTAAAATCATATCGCCCCGAGCAAAGCGGTAACGCCACTGATGTGGGGGGCTACGTGAGAGTGAAAAGATTGGAAAAGAGAAATCCAGAAACCACATCCTAAACAGGAAACAAGGGATGAGCCTCTTCACCTGTTCAATAGATGTGGGTAGAGTGTGAACCGGGCGATAATTTAGTCTATCTACTCCAATTAAGACAGAAAAAAATTAAGATTAAAAAAAATTTAATATTTATTAAAATGTATATAATACACCTCTGTTCATATATAGAACTCAGTTTTATTAACGCCTGAATAACAATGCTATACATACGTA